>WNWU01012893.1:171595-271643 GCA_012654045.1 Ptyas mucosa | reverse complement strand
TAACAAAAAACAAAAAAGGGGTGAGGTTTGTGGGTTTTTTTTCCTAAAAAGCAGCTTTGGCGGGGCGGTGGGGGTGGGGGAGGGTTGGGAAGCTCCTTCCCATCACTATATGGGACAACAGGGGTTGCAAGTGCATTTGCATGTATTTTTAGGGTTGAAATCAGCCGCAATGAAAATAGATTGGTAAACTCCAATCCTGTTTTAAAAAGCAAACATTTTGAGCCATTCAAGTTTATGTCTTCTCATCAAAAAGTCAAGGCATGGTAGAGAATACAGAAATTTGCTCTGCCCACAAACTTTTACCTTGTCAACTGCCATAAAACTAGGAAAATATGAAGGCAATGACTATCACAATGCAGTTGGCCTCCATTGACGCACTTGGGATTTTAAGAGCCTTTTTCATTGAAAGGCGTTTTCCCAAAGCAAAAGTAACACATTTTGCATTTCCATTACCCATTAAAAAAACAGCAGGAGTGGCGGCGGCGGCGGCGGCGGCGGCAGCGGTGGCAACAGCAGTAGCACGATATCCCGTTGCTAACCTCTTGCTACCCTCGAACACACGAGTTACAGAGCTTCAGCTCTTGGAAGGGTACGCGCTTCCAGCCCTCTGGGGTGGGCGTGTCGTGTCGGTGCAGTGCACAGTGGCTCCCTTGGGGAAAAAAGAGGTAGGCGGCGAGCAGAACATAACAGGTTAGTTAAAAATAGGGGAGGAGAAAGCAGCGCGGTCTCCCGACCAGGCCTGAAGGGGGCGGTGCCGCCGCCGAGCGCATTTAGCGGCTGCTTGGCCGCCGGCTTAGTAGGCAAGCAGTTGCGCTCCGATACAGCGCCTTTTCTTGTCCGGCCGTCCGATGTTAATGCTGCGGGTTTCGCACTCGGGCCCCGGTGCCAGAGCGCTCACGCCCCAGCCCGATAGGATGGACCAGTCTAGCTGCGGCAAAGATGAAGATGCTGGCCAGTTTGAGGGTCCTCCGACCCTCGGAGTCTCTGGTCGCCGCGCATCAGCCTACAAAATCAGCCGTCGAAGTTCGTCCGAGCTTGGATTAAGGAGCTACGACAGCGAAGATGGTGCCCCCGCTGTAGCCGCAGGTCCCGACCCCATGGATTTGGAGGTGATGGAGCCGCTCGCCACAGCTTTAAAGAGTTCTAGGTCTCGAGGTCTCCTCGAGGGATCCGCAGGCAGCGAGAGTTCTTCCGAAGCCGTCTCGTTACTCCCTCTGCTGTCTTCCGCGGAAAGCCGCCAAGATCGCGAACACTGGGAACAAGAGGAGAACGAAGAGGCTGAGACCCGGGCCGTGGCCACGTCCCCGGACGGTCGCTTTCTCAAGTTTGACATCGAGATTGGCCGCGGCTCCTTCAAGACTGTTTACAAAGGGCTAGACACGGAGACCACTGTCGAAGTGGCTTGGTGCGAGCTGCAGGTTGGTAAAGTGGGCGTCCCACGTTTCCTAGCAAGCAGGGCTCCTGAGGACCCTGAATAGATGGAAAACAAAGTTCAAAGTGCGGCAGGCTGAGTCCCCTGGAAATATATCTGTCTGCGGCAGAGCAGTTTGGTTGGGAAGATGATCGTTTGGACACGTAGGAAATATTTATGGTTAGGAGAATAGTGAAGAGAGGAAGTGAGTGCCTTTTGACTTTGGGGAGAGTTTGAAATGGGAGGAGGGTTATGGCAAATCCTTTTTCTTGGTAAAGATAGATATACTATAGCTCCATTGTGCAAACAACAATTCAAATGACAGTCATTTTACTGGATTGTGGTTTGGTCAAAGTTTGAAGCATTTACATCCTTGTTTTCTCCATAAAGTATTTGCACATGGTGTATTTGAGTATTACACCTAACACATACATTTTCCTGTCACTTCTAAAATCTTGTGTTTCTCGTTCTTCCATTTATATTGTTACTAGGTTTTTCACCAGTTTGGAGGCAGATTCATTCAATATTTCTCCCATTTTCAAGGGGAAAGGGCATTGAAAATATAGTTGTGCTTAGAAGTAGTGTAAAATGAATCTTTAGGCCAGTCTAGAAAACTTTAAACCAAACCGGAGTCAAAATGAAATACTTTTATTAGAAAGTAACAATGCTGCCTCTGACAAATTATCTTCTAGAAGAGTGTTGGAGAATTAGATGAGTAGATGATCCATGTGGGAAGCAGAGAAAGTGTTCTGAAACCAAAATGGGATAAATGAGAGCTAGTTACAATTGAGTCAAAAAGAGGCAGTGATGAAGTGCCTGTAGCATTGTCTTGAAGACAATAAGTGGGCCTCCTTTTGCTTAGATTTCAGTAAGGAAGGAAGACCCTACTTCACATCTCAGAGTTATTAATTGAACTTCCTTATCTATCCTTGAAAAACATCAGGGAGCATTCTCCTGCACTACTATGGTATAATTACTACTGCATTATTTTTGTGATTGTCCAGGACACTATTGCTGGTTTGGAAATGTTTCAAAATAATCTAAGACTATTCTGGAAGTCTTATTTTACATATCTCATTATTTATTTGTTCAATCATTCATTTTTATAAAGTTGTTTCTCCCAAAGCAACCCAGTAGTGCAATTAAAAAAACACAATAGAATTGCCAATCCTAAATGTTAGCTAAGATATACAAAATAAAAATTCTTTTCCCTCCTTCTTTTTACAAAAACTTACTGGAAAAATTGTTATCCTGAAAATGCTGATGCAACTATATAGAGATACAGTTATTAAGGTGATATTTTAATTATACTGATTTTAATTAGCCGACCTTTGGATATAATTACTTTAAAGGATGATTAAACAACAACTCCCAGAATTCTTACACACTCATGATGCTGGATTTGATGGGAGTTGTAATCCAAACAATACCTGGAAAGTATTATGGTTTTTTTTTTCTTTTAGAGATAAATTACCTATGATGAGCTATTTTACCATACTTTTCCTCCAGATATATGAAACAGGCAGAGCAGTGGCATAGTCAGAATTAATAAGACCCATAACTTGTGTCCAATTAGAGAAATGTGTATTTGGAAGTTTAACTTGAAGACTTCTGTACTCAGTCTCAGGTTCAAGATTTATTTCTCAATAGTGAGGGAATGATCTTCTGTCTGGACTTATGCAGTCACTGCATAAGTTTTTTAAAACTTAGCCATGTTATCCACCCAGGTTCCTAGACTGATGTCTGACACAAACTGACCTTCCTTTGAGTATTCCTTCCAGTAACTCCTGCAGAATGAATTGAAGTAAAAGTATATATTGGCAAAATTGCCTTTTCCCATGGATTTAAAGGTGCAATTGCCCCTGCTTTTTCATCCCATCAAGATTAGTTTATAGTTTCCAGGACATAGCCCGATAGGGTCAGGGAAAGTGCTAGGCTGGCAGCTATTTTCTTTCCTTTGTTGCCAGAGGGATTAATTCATCAGAGTTCAATGTAACTTGCTTGGCAAGTCATGTGCCATAAAGGTATGGAAGTATATTCCCATAAGTATCTGGAACTAAATGTTTATGTGTTCATTTATGACTGGGACATATATGAGAATAGTAGTAGTTTGTGTGTTCTAAGAATAGTAAAAGGAATCCTTCAGGTTGTAGAAAAATAGTTAAGAGAAATGTGATGTTTTTTCTGAGAGTAGATAGTAGTAGAAAGTCTTAGAAATAGAGAAGGCCAAAATTGTTACTTTTCCAGGAACTTAACCAGTTTTCTAAAGGAATTTGTCTAATCTTTGTTACCTTAGGTAAGAACATTTTGCTTGATTAAGTGTTTGTGGAAAGCTTTTGTAATTCAGTACTGTAAGTAATATAAACAGATTTTTAAAAAATACAGTTTCTAGGTCCATTTATAGGAATTCAGCTAAATAGTGTTTTTTAAAGTCAGATAATTGTTTAAAACAGATATAGCACTAATTTGAGTAGTAAACTCCAGTAGCAAATCCCAATTAAGTTACTACAACTTCCATCATCTACAGCTGGTGGTAGTTATGCTAAATGGCAGCAGCTGTAGTCAATCAAGTCTAGACAGCAACCAGAATAAGAAAGATTGATGTAGCTAATTGGATAACTGCAACAACAACAAAAAAGTACAAATGTGAAGGTCAGCCTTGACTTCTCTTTTTCTTTTCTGCCATTTTCTGACTTCTGAGAAAACGTTCTTCCAGCCCCAAAATTCTTGCTTGCCCAATTCTTGGCAAGCAAATGTAACTCACTGAGAAGTCTTACAGTATCTTCTCAGTTTTATCCATCATCTCAGTTTTCTTTTTTTTCCCCTGCCATATGTTACGATTCCTTAAGTTCCTGCTCCTTAGCTCAAGCATTTTGAGCACCTTTTCCATTTTCTTTTTATTCTCTAAAATTCATTCTTGCTGCACTGCTCAGTATTCATTTTTTCTATCTGCTTAAGAATATTTCACTATTCTCGCTTTCCAAAGGAACACAGCCTTTCCTCTTTCTTCTTTCTATGACTTTTTTCTTCTCTTTAAAAAAAAACTGCAATATTCTTCTTCTTCTTCTGCAAAATGCTTCTTCTCTCATTGTGTTCTGAAGTGGGTTAAATATTTTTATTCCCCAAAAGTTCAGCCAATGGGCAGTAAAAGGCATTAATGTTTTGATGATGTGAACCAGAATCCCTATAAATAGCTCTTGGCATAAGGACCCTTTATCAGCATTCTCCACTTTGAAGTTTCTGAAAAATTATATTGTATCCAGGAATTTTATTTCAGCATTCAGTCCTGGACTCCACTATTGTGGAATCAGATATGGAATATCAGAGAGAAAGATTTCTGCTGTAGAAATCATAGAGAAAGTAGGAAAGTTTAATGAGTGAATCTGTCCTAATGCATAGCTAGCATGGTGAGATATTCTTTTTTTTTTTAATGAAAACCTCAGTGTTCCTAAATTATTTGCCTGAGGACAAGAGGAAATTGGGTAAGATATATCAGAATGAAACATGTAGTTATACATGTAGTTATACAAAACCTTAATATGACTAGTCACATGGTAGGTTTAAGTCCCTAGGCTATGGCTAAACCTATTATTCTAAGAAGGCATGGGTTGCTTAGCTTAGATCACTGGATTTAACAAAGAAGACTGGGCTATATACAGGGGACTTACCTTTGAATATTAACTTGCATTTCTTTGATCTCAATGGGGATCCATATTTGATACTAATCCATGTTGAAGCAATATTTGCTTACTTTCCTTAGGGCTAGGCAAGCGTCATCATGGACAAATGAGTTTTAATGATTGCAGATATAACTATCAAATATAGACCATTACTATCTCCCCTTGAAAGGCATTTTCCAGTTATTCCCATTTTACTTGCTCTGAAGAAGAAAATGTATATTTTGCAGAAAGAGATAAATCTATCTCAGTTGAGTTCCAGTCTTGGTCATTTCTTCTTTTGGTACTTTACTGTTGCTGCTGAATGAAGATTGCTGTAATTCACATTCAACATTTTAATTTTGCTCATGTAGTAATTTCTCCTAAATGAAATTTTTGTCCACAATCTCCTAAATCTACAAAGAAGACTGGTTGGAGTACATGAATGAAGGATGCTTATTTCCACAACTCCATAAGGCAGTGTCATGTATTCTTTTATTCACCAAGTACATGGCAGTAATTGCTTCTCTTTTTGGAATTATGTTTCCTTTTATGCATGATTGGTTGATCATAGCTCCTTCTAAAACCAGACCTCTGCATTATTTCAGTACAACTCTTTTAGATAATTCAGCCTTTGTGCAAATTTTATCAAATCTCATATCAAACTGATCAGAAATGTCCAATTTTATTAGAGCAATGATGGATTTTAGACATGTTATATTCTAGCAAATGTGCTTGCAGCTATTGTTGAAGCAATTTCTTGGTTGTCATTTCTATGAAATGTTAGAAGTTTCTTGAATCTGAAGGCAGCCACTACAGTATGCTTATTAAAACATTATTTGAGGATTCACTACAGTATTTGTCTCCATGTAACATGGCAGCTCAACCATGCCATACACACCTCCTATTATTATTATCTCTGTCTTTCTATAAAGACAAGATTTAACCCAATGTTACCTTTCTCTATAATCTTGTTTTTTAAATTCTTTTTAGTATCTTTTTTAAATCAAGTTTTTCTGGTTCAGCATGACTAAGGTTGATTATTATTTATTACAATCTGTTGTATATGAGGCTGCTTCTGAAAATCAACCAGAAGTTACTGTTGGTATTGAATGTTGCAGTCTGAATTGCTGATAGGTATTTATTAACTAACAAGAACATATTATACCCACGATCTTTGGTTGCCTATAAATTTATTTGTGCAGTTCTAAATGCTGATTTTGATCTATAAAACTTGGTAGCAAAAATACCTTATAGACTACTTCCTCCAAACAGAACCAATTCATCCAGTATGTGTAACACAGGAAAAGCTCCTAGTAATCTCACCTTTAAGGAAAACAAGAGCATCATGGCAAGGAGTTTGTACATTTCAATTGTAGTACCAACAGCATGGAAACATTTTCTTGTAAATTGTTTGTTTGTTTGTCAAACTTAGGCCCATCTCACTATCCAAGTGACTGAGTGGTTTACAGATTAGTTGCCATATTCATGGCCGCCTAGAAAATAATGAAGACTGAATTATTCTGGAGGGAGTTCAGATTTGAATTTCATTTGATGGGATATGCATTGCTCTAAGAATATTGCATTCTAATATATTCATTTATTATGGACAGTCTGTTTAATGTAACTTTTAAGGCACCAGGCTGGAAACTAGGAGATTCTGAGTTCTAATCCTGCCTTAGTCACAAAGCCAGCTAGGTGATCTTGGGCCAGGGCCATTTTTTTATTATTATTATTATTTATTTATATGCCGCCCTTCTCCGGGGACTCAGGGCGGCTTACAATGCGTTAAGCAATAGCCTTCATACTTTTGCATATTTTATACAAAGTCAGCTTATTGCCCCCACAATCTGGGTCCTCATTTCACCTACCTTAGAAAGGATGGAAGGCTGAGTCAACCTTGAGCCTGGTGAGATTCGAACTTACAGTAATTGCAGACAGCTGGATGTTAAATGCTGCCTTAGTAGGAGGCATTAGCCTGCTACGCCACTCAGGTTCCTTTCCTCTCGTTCAGCACAAGGAAGCAGACAATGGCACCACTTCTGAAAATCTTGCCAACGAATCAGCAGAGTCTAGTCCAGACAGTCACTAGGAGTCAACACTGGCTCAAAGGCACAAAAAAAACCCTAGTATGATAAAGCTTAGGGTATTGTCATTGTTTTTGTAATGTTCATATTTCACCTCTCCTCCTCCTTCTTGGACATTGTAATATATACATTTCGTGTGAATGTTAATTTGTATTTACTAAATTGTGTGCTGTGTTTTAAGTGTTATTAGCTCCCCAGAGTCATGATATATAAATGGTCATACAAATTGAAACAAACAAGCAAATATTTATATGTATTGTAAAAACAGCTATTGTCTTTAAAGACAGCCTGCTATGTCATAATGAAATTGGCATCATACTTGATATTTGATAAATAAATATTTATCATTTATTTTTATTTTATATATAAAATATATAAATATTTTATATATAAATATATATTTATATATAAAATATAAATATATTATCATATATTTTTATTTGATAAATAAAAATAACTATGTGGTTCAGTGAGCCATAGCAGCTTTTTTAAATCTAAGTCACAGTTTAGCAGTAAAAATGTATAGAAAATGATTGTATCATATAATTTTAAATGATACAATTAACAGCAAGTGACACAATGTCATTAACATTAAGAGAGGGTGCAAGCGCCATTACAAGATATGAATTTGTTTCATGCAAACAGAATCTGTGCATATAGAAATTTGTAACATCTAGAAATCTAACTCATTTATTGTGGTACATTTACACCCATATACTTGATTGAGTCCTTAAAGCATATAATTAAATTTACTGTAAGTTAAACAATTCCAATCCATCTGATATTTTTTAATTGAAGAATTATCATTTTATTTTATAAAAATGAAATCTTCCAGGCCCCAGGTTCTGAATCTTGCTAATTTTTACGTATACTTACATCAATTTATTGTTTTTACCTGAAAGAAAAAGAAGATTTTTTCCCGGAAATAATAGATCTTTGAAATGGAGAAGTTGTCATGGATTGTTTGAGAATCTGGTAATGGAAGCGAATGATTTTTCTCTTCTGTGCCTGCTCTGATTTTTATTGTAGTTTATCTTACATTCAGGATTATCATCTTTTGGGGAAAATGTGCAGTTCTTTTGACATAGATATTGATTTATTTTTCCTCAGTAGTTAGCAAAAAACTAGGTGGTGATGTTTATTCATTAGACAATAAGCAAATAAAAGAGCTTGTGATGATGTGACTGATGTCCAAAGAGTGAAGATACCTTAAATATTTGAAATTCTGGAATCCATTTATTGTTTCTCCTTAATAATTCTCTGCTTTTGGCTGTTCTTCCTTTCTGTCAAGTAAAAAAAATGTATTCAGACCATGAATTCCCTATTCTTGTTACATTCAGAAAAGTTAATAATATGATTCTTTGCCCTCTATATGTCCAGTTTGGATTTTTTAAAACTCAGGTAGGTTTGTATCACCTTATTTAGGATTAGCATATTATGAGCTTTGTTTCATACCTTGGAACTCATTGCTATCTAGATCTATTTCACTTTCCTGCTACAGAGTCACAGCTGGATTAAATTCTTATCTGCAAATAAGGTAAATATCCTTGAAGTCATTAGCATATGCAGATAGAGCTCTAGTTCAGGGGTTTCCAAGCTTGGCAACTTTAAGACTTGTGGACTTCAACTCCCAGAATTCCTCAGCCAGCTTTTGGCTGAGGAACTCTGGGAGTTGAAGTCCACAAGTCTTAAAGTTGCCAAAGTTGGAGACCCCTGCTCTAGCTGGGTACAGGACAAGAACCCCTTAAACTGTTAGCTTTTCCTTATGCTTATGCCCTGAAACTAGGTAAATCTTGATTATTTCTCCTACATTCTGTTCTTACTGAACTAGCCCTATTAGACATCTATGGCAAGGGCTTTGATGATTGTACTGGGGGGTGGGCATATAAATCTTTATTAACTACAGTATGAAGAAGTGGTATTATAGGTATTAAAATTATTTCTGGCAATCTGCATCCTGTTGTATCTTTGCTATCCTATTTAATACATTTACAGTTTGACCTCAAAATAAAGGGAATGCTTTTCAGTGGTAAGAAAGCGGTTTTCTTGGGTGGGAATTAGAATTTTGGTTGGGTCTTGCCTCAAAATGACATAGTGTAACCTTGAACTTTTTCTTTTCACATCAAGGTTGTGAAGTTGATGATAATTTACTAGAAACCAGATGCTAAAAAAACCCACTCTACATATACTCAAAAGTAACAATGGTTGCTTTCTCATAACTGAATTTTAATGCTAAATTAGAAAAGCGGGTACATAAAATTGGCTGCCCTTACTGAGCAGGTTTTGACAGAGGACTAAACCTGTTGACCTGGTATGCTGCAAGATTTTAGTACAAATGTGATCTCTGGGCTTCTTTCAAATACAGAATTAGCTCTTTAAGGCTACTCTGGAATAGTTTTAAACTTCTTGCACTCAAGCAAAGCTGCTCAGAAATCTTTTGGAAAAAAGTTCTGTTTAAGTGGTAAATGATTGACTGGATGGATATATTGATAGGCTTCTTTATCTTAGCCTAAAGCTGGCCCCAATTTCATTGACATAATTGTAGGATGCTGTAGAATTGAATAGGAATCACAGGCCATCAGTAATCTCCACTGATGTTCTTCAGTTTGCAGATGCTAACTAAAAATAAAAAACTTGACCAAGATTTACAATATCCTCTCACTATCTCTCATTCTCCCTCCCTCCCTCCTTCTCTTTTTTACTTAAAAGCAGTTCTTGTACTGTGGAGACTTTTGTAGAAACACAGGATTTTCTGTCACTTGTTCTTTAAATAAACTTCTGCCCTATTTTTTTCTTGCAGTTGTTCATTATGTTACCTATTAAAATATCTGTGGTCAGCAAACCACAAACCTAAGCGGTTGGTACCCAGACTCTTCATCCAAAATGGACTGTCTGGGTCTATTTCTGATTTCCAGAAGTAGGTTCAAGCAACAATTTTATGCCTGCCCTCTTTTGTGGGGTGGAAGAAGTATAGGGAAGAAAAGTAGTGAGGATGTCAGGAGAGAATAAATATTTATTGAAGTGACCTTCTTCTTGCAAATATTAACGGGAAGAGTTGGATGCTTTTGTGGTCCCAAGAGTAAAGGGAACAAATTTGAAATTGATATTGTGGGATCAGAATCAGGATTCAGGATTCAATAAATAGCAATGTTTGCATTTATGAATGTATAAATGCAAACATTGCTGTTTTGGGTGCCATGACTTTAAAGCAGAGTAGTAATTATTCCTATATGCTTAAGTTGCCAGACTTTTTCAGATACTGGATACTTTGGTAGGATGGGCAACTTGCACACTAGTCCCTATGTTATTTTTGTTTATATGCTCATACCTTAAAAAGATCAATAATACTAAACCAATAAATAATATTATAGGCATATGTATTTCTTCCACACAATTTGTTTAATTCCAATTAAGTATATGCCTGGGAAACAAGACTTCTGTGAAATATTTAGAGAGCACTATTTCTAAGAAATAAGAAAAATGCCAGGAATGAAGCTGCACTTCTTTAACAACATGGGAAAAGAGGCTACAATCACCAGTGCATTATGTAAAATGACGGTGTGTTAATTAATTCATTTATTGCAATATAATTTGTATGCCACCTATTCCTTATCTCCATTATTCCAAATGTTCTGGCCATATGTCCTTTCTTTAACTGTAGCTACTCTGCTTAGGGTTCTTCCACAATTTTAGCAATGACATTCTCTCAGCTCTGAGATTCCTATGTAGTGTGAGTGGATAGTATGAATGAGCAGTGACTGATTCTAAAATGAGAGAAGGAGGATCCCATAACTGGAAAAACTGCCCTCACAGAACCAGGGTTTTGCAGAATGGGAAAAAAGGTCAGTTTCGGATATGGATTCTACAACCAGAGCAAAACCTAGCATTTAGAGTAGTTTCAGTACTGAGACCATGTGTGTGTGTGTAGATTAGAAGGTAACCAATTAGTAATCATGGGGTGGGCTCTATTACCTTTACTATCAGTTCGCAATGGGAGTGCACACACATGCTTCTTTGCTCATGTGTGCGCTTCTGCACATGCGCAGATCGTCAATTATGTTTGGGTGGGTGGGCAGAGCCTCCCGCCGCTTTTACTACCGGTTCTAAAAAACTGGATGGAACCGGGAGCAACCCACCAGTGGAGTAATCCCCATTAATTTCATTTGTCCCCTTTGAATCTTTACTGGTCTTTATTGCACACACTGTATCTTGCTCTAAGAGAATCTAGTTGGAGAGAAATGCTGCAATATGCAGAGTATGTAAGTGTAAATGTTGAAGATATCATTACAAGGAGGCACCCTTTCTGGCCTGGCATTCTTGATCATGTCCAAGATTAAGAGATATCCATCTTCAAACTTGGTCCATATCAATTACCTGAAGCTGCAGCAAAGGCCTGGAATAGTATTGGCTGGGTGTCAGCTCTTCAGACAGCTGTTATTTGAACCCAATGCCCTACCTCTTGTCTTAAGATCTGATCTGTGGCCCTGCCTCAGAGAAGGAATTCCTGGGCTAGCCGTCTTCCTGTGCTGAGAAGTAGATGGCAAATTTGCAAAGAAGGAAAAGCAAGAATTTTTTTTAAAAAATATTATATTTATATGCCGCCCTTCTCTGAAGACTCAGGGCGGCTTACAATGCATTACGCAATATATGCAATATAGCAAAAAATGAAGCTTCTAGACATGCATTTGCTGCTGTGGATAGAAATCTACCATAGATCACTTTCTCATGGTGATGGTGATGGTGATGGTGATGGTGATGGTGATGGTGATGATAACAACAACCATTGGCATTGACAAAGTCACCTTCAGTCAATTGCAAAAGGTATCCTTTATTTAGAACAGCTAACATCCTGTGACGATATCTTTAATGCCATCCAACAGCAACATCTTCCTATTCCAAAACTTGATAGATAAAAATGCCAAATCCAGTTTAAACATCTGGCTAACTGCATGACCAATTTATTAAACTTGTATACCACCTAACTCTCATTGACTCTGGCCTGCTCACAACAATGAAACAAAGAAATTACAGTAAGTCCCATTTGTCAAATCACATGTATCTGTCTTCTTTCTACCAGTTTGTAATTTGGGGGAGGTCAGTTTAGAGAACCTGTATTTCTACAAAAACTAATAGTTTATCAAGCAATGAGAAAGGAGACTAGTCCCTCCAGATGGGGATGCACCGTGGGCCTGACAGGTGATTTAATCTCATTGAATCTTGCCTTGTTAATGAAAACAAATTGATGGAAATACATATATTGTCTAAGCAATTGATCAAGCAGCAAATTGTATCTGCCATTAATCTGATTTTAGAAAGGCATCTTTTTCCATGCGACCCCTTCCCTTGCCCTACATCTCATTGAGGTAATACGAGGAGCTGGTTTATAGTTGCCAAAAGGTCACTTCATGGCAGCTCTGTTCAGCCTTTTCTACAACTACCCTGAATGCACTACTATGCCCTCTTGAACTGAGAGACCTTAGCATTTTGTTGGCTTCTAAAGGGGCTTTGAAACATGCTTTCGATTGATTGATTACATTTATATGCCACCCATCTCACTATCAAAAGAAATTTTGTTTGGGATAAAATCTTCAACCATGGATTTTTATTTTTATTAAATTAAATTAACCATGGAGATTAATTTTAACTGGTGTTGGTAACTGTTTTTAACTTACCTGGTTTGACTGTTGATTTTACGATTTATTTATAAACTAAGACATCTTGGTAGTTGGCAATCTAGTAAGTTTTAATTTTGCTCAGTAGCAACTCAATCTCTTTGTATGGCTGGGGTCAAGCACCAATAAAACCAGGAGATCAGACAGTTCAAATGGGTATAAAGTTTTATTGTAAGCTTGAACTCTCTACAAGAATCTAAACTACTAATGGGCAAGAGAAATTAGTAGGAGATAAGAGTAGAAGGAATTCAAGGTGGGCTTAGATCTTTTGTGGGTGTGCAAGGAGTCATGACTGATGACATGTTTGATCCCTCCTTCTGGCTCAGCTTGGTCATCTTCTACAACTGGTGCCATAAGTATAGAGTCATTGGGCATTTTAAGAGAATCCAGGTGATGTCAATAGCCACACATTTTTGTGTCGACATACCCCTTCTTCCTTCAGAATAGGAATGAATTATAGGGAAGATATTTCTAGAGGTAGAATTGCTTATGCAATTCTAAAGGACTAGCTAAACTGAAATGGGCCTGCCTAGACTTAGGGAGTAGAAATCTCAAGAATTTGAACATTTCAGAAAACTGGTTTCTCATATAATAGTGTCAAATCCATACAGGCATTCAATATTAATTTGTTTTCTTTTAAAGAATTCACTCCTTATGCTTCTAATTTCAAGAGGCAATCTTCCAAATTAGATAGACTTGCTTCTAGTAAAAGATAAATATAAAACTAAATTGGCTTTGTTTTTGCCTTATATGTGTACCAGCAACTTTGTAAGCAGTACAGACATGCATACATTTCCGTACTGCTTAAGAAGTGCATTTTTATATTGACTTTTTCAAATATATGAATTTTTTCTAATAACCTTTCTTAAGTGCTGCTTTAATGTTTTCACAGCATTTCACATATTTTGCAATGATACCGTAGTCCTAAAATGCTCACTTTTGTAGGTATTTTAGTTTTGTATCTATTTGTTTAAAAATTTAATAGAATATCATGTAAATTAATTTTTCCCATTTCTAATTGTTTCCAAGCTGACTTTTTAGAGCTTCTTTAGAAACATAGTCCTGTGATGTAGATAGTGGCTCCCATGTTGCATTAGGCCATAATGTGATTTGGGCTTGTTATAAGAATCCAGCCACATGTGTAAATCCAGATGTAATGTAAACCTAGTTAGTTGTGGCTTATTTAACAAACCATAGTTAAATATATCCTGGTTTTGTGGGATATATGAATACAGTTAATATGTAGATTCTGAGTGGATACAGAATCACATTTGTCACAGTACCGCAAAAGTGTTATCATAGAAAGTAATTCAGAACACTTCTCATGAGGGAATGAACCTCCTGTGTAATAGTTCCACCTCCATAAACATTACAAGTAAGCTCCTTGCTGTAGATGTTCCTTATTTATAAAGTTATTCCAGCTCTGGATTTCTTCTTCTGGCCCCTCCTGAACTGCATACAATGAAGCTTTCACAGTGGCTGATGGCACACAGCTGCATTTGTAGCAAAACTTCATAAACACCCCAAAGTATAAAAATATGATCCACCTCCAGCTCCACCAGAGGTTCTGGCCAATGGGGAGGTGAGGCGGTTCCTGCCGGCACAGGGAGGAAGTGTGGTCTAACAGGTGGGCACAGGGCCATCACAGACACTATCCCTCTGGCAAAACTGCCTCTTTTTAACACATTTCATCTGTTTCCCTGTTGTTTCTTTTCCAAATATGCTTACTGGAATATGGAAGAGGGCAGGCATGGATCGTTGTGTGGTATTTTTTTCCCGGGCCTTTGGTTCTTCTCTCTTTCTTCCTTTTGCAAATACACACATGCACACAGAGAAATTTCTTAACACACAGTCAGTTTCTGCAACCCAAAAAGTTTCTCTTCCAGCACTGAGTGGACGGAACAGAGAATTTGGTGGTGGCAGCAGTTTTGGCACTTAGCCAATTGGATCCAATTCTGGTTTGCAAGAAAAATAGTTGGATTACTGCCATTACCTACCTCTCTAGTTCCCCCTCTCCTGCAGCTTTTTCGAAGGCAATCTAACCATTGCACATAGGGAATTACAGTAGCTATTAGAAGAACAGGTTGCTTGAGTGACAATGACTGTGATCTTCTAAATATCTAATCCGTATCTTCATATAAGAGTGCTCCTTTTCTGTAGCTGCAAAATGAACCTGGGAAAGCAGGGTTGATAAACTTTGCTCTCAACTTCTTTCTCTTCCCAAGAATGGCAAAATGAGTCCAGGATTCCTGGCTTTTTATGTTATCTTCCCTATTGCTCAGAACCTTCTTCTGAGTTTTGGTTCTTCGCTGGGTGTCAGAGCATTAATTTGGGGAGCTTGGTACTTCTGCTATGCATTTTGGTAATGGTAGTCAAAGAGTTTCCACAGGACTTTCTGATGATTCCACTTTGCTTCCTAGTTGAAAAAACAAATGCGTTCAGCATATTGGCCATTGACATTTGTATGGACAAACTTTGAGCAAGGAAATTTGTAAAGTCTTCCTCCAGTGCTCTCTTCCACGAGAGACTGGATTAATTACTATACAGTGCTGTGGCGAAGACTGAAAAGGCAATAAAATATCAAGTGATTATTGGCTCTGCTGGACATTGTACTTGTTTCTGGTTTTATGTTTGAAATAAGTATCCCCTCAGGGACCACCAGTTTGTAATTTGATGCTGGTACAGACTGGATAGTACCAGATTTCAGCTGGCTGGATTTCTCTCCTACCTAACATGGTCTTTTGAAATGAGTATCAAATATTGTACATAGGCAGACTGCCTGGGCTGTTACAGGAAAAACATTACCAAAGAAGCACCCTGCTGATTGCACAAAATTTATGATGTATGTTCCACCCTTTAAACCTTTCTTCAAAGCACCTAAATCTCCTAAATTTATCCCATTTCAGATTCTGGCCTCACCTTTTTCGTTGCATATTTGTCAGCAGACGACAGAATGCCTCGTCTGACTCTTGAGTTGCACAACCATGATATAAAGGAACATTTATAAATCCAACCTCTTAATTTATCATCATCAGTTCTAATCCTAACTCACATTTTGCATAGATAGATCAGGTCTAATTCTTCATGTTGACCTCCCATTTTCTACTTAATTTATGCTCAATATAGCCTGTGAATTGAGTAAGGTTCTGTCTGGCTTTTCTTTTCTAGGGGGTGATGAGGTACAATGGGATAAAAACTGAGGTAAATTCAGACAGATTTTTGATCCTTGTTCTAACTACTTGATTCAAATATACTACATATTATCTATATTTTCCCAATACTTGTGTTATTCACAGTTGAGTTCAGTGCTTAGTTAAAAACTTTAAGTTTAGAAAGAATACTGATGCAGCTGTATAATAAGTCAGACTGTGCTTTCCCAAAGAAGTATGCATTGTCAATGTATTCTCCTTAATCATCATTTACTGACCACTTTTTTGATTAAAAAAAATCCTCAAAATTCAATTTTCCTAAGGGGATTACTTGATTCTGTTTTATTTTCCATACCAATATCTAGTGGACCTCAGCCCTTTGTTTATATAATCTCTAGTTGACTGGAACATACCATAGAAGAAGTTAACTAAGAGACAGCCATGAATAAAACAATATGGTATGATACAATATGAAACAATATGAAAACTAATTGCGAAGTCTGGAAGGTTAGGTAGCTATGTAAAGATCATAGAGGATATCACATAGATAATCATGTATAGTTGTCTGCTGGCAACAGTTTTGTTTGTGTTTCATGTAATAAGTTCCTGATGCTCAGAGATCAATAGTTATTCCACTGAGATAAAGGTAACTGATCTGGGAGAGCTAAGAGGGATAGACAGGATTGATGGATGCCTAATAGTCCACTCATGAGACTATCTGGAAAAGTAAGGCAGAGGAAAATTATTGCCTTCAAAGGATTCATTCCTTGGAGTGAATATTATGAATAAAAATGTCTCTCAAAATTCCAGTTTGAAATGAAATGTGAGCCTTTTAAAATGTGAAAATTTGATTTCAAAGCCTAGACTCTTAATTTGACTACAGTACATTGGTGTGAATTCATCTGCCTCAAAAATGGGCTCTTGAGCTTCTTTCTCTTTTCTTCATGTTTGTTAGACACGGAAATTGTCCAAAATGGAAAGGCAGCGCTTCAGTGAGGAGGTAGAGATGCTGAAGGGACTCCAACACCCTAACATTGTCCGTTTCTATGACTCATGGAAGTCTTCCATCAAAGGACAAGTCTGCATTGTGCTGGTGACCGAACTCATGACCTCGGGGACCCTCAAAACGTGAGCACAGAACAGATTGAATGGGAATGGGTGGCTCGGATGAAAAGCAGCCTTGGAGGGGCTATGTTGAGGGTTTTTTTCAGGGAGGGGCATTTTTTAGCCCATCTCCTGTCTTAAAGGACAGGTCTATAAGCCACACAGAAGGTCATTGTGCAGCAAAGTATTAATAACATTGCTACTTCTCTAGAAAACATTTCAAAGATTGCCTGATACTTTCCTCTTTACTCTGAAGAAAAAGAAGTGTCTAAACTGAGATTTTCAGGCTTCCTGAATGTTTTCCATTAACGGCAAAGTAACAAACCTTTTCTCCAAATGGTGATTACTTGCAAAGACAGATTACTTGCAATAAATCAGTGTGGGAATGGGATTCAAATGAAGACCACTCTACTACATTGTAGGACAATGAAATGAATTTTTCCCCCCAAAGATAATTGGTCACATTAAGGTGAATTCCTTCAGACTACAAATGAGTTTGAATCTGTAATTCATATAGTTTCCAATATTCAATTCTGGAGGTATATCTGAACCAAAGATTGGTGCATTGTATTTCAGATTATTGTCATCTTTCACCAAGTGCAACTTTGGGAGGGATCCACATGGAGCAGTAAGAGAAGAAAGAGACAGCCATGTAGTCAGTTAGATCAGTTGAATCAACTCTGGTCATCAGTGGGATGATAGACGTTGTGGCCAGAATGCCCTCACATTCATTCTCATTGGGTTGTGGGTTTTTTTAAGGTACTTTCATGAATTATGTGATATATATTCATTTATTTAAATTTATTTGCTTAAAAGCATTAAAATCATAAAAGAGAAATACTTCTAAAACAATGAAATTGGAAATTTTATCTTGCTTTATTTTTATTCTTTCATAGAACTTCAGAAAATTCAAAGATAAGTAAACTTCACTTTATTCCCCCTTTTAAAAATTTTCTATTAAACATCTAACCGTCAGCATATAATTACATCACTGAGTAGGCTAGTCATCATGGGGTTGTTTGCAAACACTTTTGGGGCTCTTGACTCATCAATACCTTTGGCATTTTGAAAGCATTTAGGTTCTACCTATTGTGGCCCACAGCCAAGGATGATGAGATGGCTCTGAACCAGAACTCTCTTTCTTTCTCTCTCTGTCTCTGTCTTTCTCTTTGTAGATATTTAAAACGATTCAAGGAGATGAAGATGAAAGTTCTTCAGAGATGGAGCAGACAGATTCTTCGAGGACTCCATTTTCTACACACACGATCCCCTCCAATCATCCATCGGGACCTGAAATGTGATAATGTCTTTATCACAGGTCCTACTGGCTCAGTCAAAATTGGAGATCTTGGTTTGGCCACACTCAAGTGTGCTTCATTTGCCAAGAGTGTCATAGGTACTTGATGGGTAAAAAATGGGTAGCAGAATATATTGATTTGGCATTATGTATCCGTTCATCCTTAAAACTATATTCAGCAACAGTAATTATTAGGATTACCTCACTAAGATATTTGGCTCTCTTTGCTTCCAAAATCGGGAAATAAACATGAGTTGCATAGATGGTAGTATTAAAAGGCAGAATTTTGTTGGGATTGGGAGCTTATGCATGCTCTTATGCACTTATGCATTTTATTCTGTTCTGTTCTGTTCTGTTCTGTTCTGTTCTGTTCTGTTCTGTACTCTACTCTACTCTACTCTACTCTACTCTACTCTACTCTTCCAATGGAAAAGGCAACCTTTTAAGCAAAACCTCAGGGGACAGAATTGTTACTTTAAGTATTTCTTGATTCTCACAAGGCTGCTTTGATAATGTATTACTATTCCCATTGAGCTAAACGGGATTTTTATAGCCTTTATACATTTAGTGACCATTTGAAGTTACAACAGCACTGAAAAAAGAGACTTAAGACCATTTTCCATACTTATTGCCATTGCAGCATCCCCATGGTCACATGATCACAATTCGGACTCAATTGCAGTGTCCCGGGGTCATGTGATCATCTTTTGTGATCTTCTGATCAAAATCAATGGGGAACCATGTTATTGACTTAACAACTGCACTTAACAAATGTCACAAGAAAGCTTGTAAAATGGGACAAAACTCACTTAACAAATGTCTCTCTTAGGAATGGAAAGGTTGGGTTCAATTGTAGTCATAAGCCAAGAACTACCTGTATATATCATGGTTAAATGTGAATGAGTTTTGCCCAGGGCCTGTTTAAAACTTTGTAGATACCAGGCACTATTGTCTGAGATGTTAAGTAGAGATGGGAAAAGAAGGTTTGAAGATTTTTGAAGTTTCAGAAGTCCTGGACACTGCCATGGTGTCACTTAATGGTCTGAGTCTCAAGTAAGCCCTTTCCTTCCTTTTCTAGGAACCCCTGAATTCATGGCTCCAGAAATGTATGAGGAAAAATATGATGAAGCAGTAGATGTTTATGCCTTTGGTATGTGCATGCTAGAAATGGCAACCTCAGAATACCCCTATTCAGAATGCCAGAATGCAGCCCAGATCTATCGTAAGGTTACCTCGGTAAGAATACAACCTCCACCGTTTCTCATTTCTCTGCATTCCTGGCTCTCTCTGTTGCAGTGTCCTTATGCAGTGGAAAGGAGGAAAGGAACTTTCCAATGATTACTTTCTAATTTTTGAGTTTTTAGTGCAATTTTGGATTTAGAACAACATTTTGCTAATTACGGCCAGTGAAAAGCAGCTATGGCAATACAATTGGGTTGAGCTTCGGAAGAGTGCAACCCTCTACTCCTAGTTTCTGGCCAAATGCTTTTCTTGTAACATCATAAAAACTTAAACAGTGTATCTAACCTGGTACAGACCAATCATTTTCATGCTCAAAATGCATTTGGCAAGCTTCCAGTGTGAGATGGGGAGGGTGGGGTCATTGCAACTCTATTTCATTTTAATTTGAGATTTAAATTGGTAAAAAGGGAATGATAAATGTGAATCCAGCCTATTTGGAAACACTTTTATTTTAGGTAGAAGTCTTGTTCCATTGGTCAGAATCGGAGTTAATTTAATCTATTTTATTGTATCCCATTTTGGAATTATTTGTAGTGTAATGAAAAATTGATGAAAACTGAAATCGGTTCCAGGCATCCAGATCAGTTTAGTGTGTTAGCCCAGGTAATTAGGTTTTACAGAAACTGCCTTTTTTCTCCATAGCAGGAAAGGCAAGCAAGATTCGTTGTCATAAGAGAAAAAGAGATTGAATACTTATATTGTTCTTCCTTCTACCCCGACCCCTTTTGGTCCTCTCTCTTATTTCTCAAAACAGGGTATGAAACCAAACAGTTTTTACAAGGTGAAGGTGCCTGAACTAAAGGAGATAATTGAGGGTTGTATCCGAATGAACAAAAATGAAAGGTAGAGAACAGCATAGCTGCTTACGTGATTATGCTAAATCAATGACTATCAGTGATGTTTTGTGGTGGTTGCATGCATGTCTGCCTGTGGGTGTAAAAGTGCATGTTGCACCCCTTTTAAATATTCCAAAATATCTGGTAAACACAAAACGTAATATGAGTAGGAATGGGTAGAAATTATGGGTAGACCTAGGTAAGGTATGGGTAGAAAGAATTCACTCAAAGAATTCATTTGCACCCCTTTAAAATGCAGTAGTCCTCAACTTACAACCATTCATTTAGTGACCATTCAAAGTTACAACAGCACTGAAAAAAGTGACATGACCAATTTTCACACTTAGAATTGTTGCAGCATCCCCATGGTCACGTGATCAAAATTTGAGCATTTGGCAACTGGCATGTATTTATGATGTTACATTGTCCCAGGTCACATGATCCCCTTTTGCAAACAAAGTCAATGGGGAAGTCAGGTTCACTTAACAATCATGTTATTAATTTAACAATGACAGTGATTCACTTAACATCTGTGGCAAGAAAGATCGTAAAATGGGGCAAAATTCACTGCTTTGAGCTCAGTTGTTGTTGTAAATCAAGAACTACTTATATTCTTGCTTTAGAAATCATTTAGAATCTTACATAGAACCTGACAGCCAAATTGGAATTTTTTTAAAAAAATTCTCTTAAGTAGACCACTCAATGCAAAGATTCAAAATATCATGTAGTTCAAAATGCATTGTAATTTGAGATATGCCTATTGTCAGGGTAGACATAAAATACTGAATCACCAGTTAAGATACTGTCAGCCTAAACCTCAAATTCCTTTGGAATTCAAGACCCTCAGACTCTTAATGCTACTTCAGAGACTGTCACTATTAACTGAAGGAGACAGTTGTCTTATGGAAACTATTAGATGATAGGGGTGGGTTGGTTTGACAGCAAAACCCAAATTCTGCTGACTTGAGCCTCAAACAACAGTTTCAGACACTCACAACTGGCTGAATATTGAGAAGGTTATCTAACAAAAATATAAAAAATAAAAAATTGTGTGTGGGGGGGGGTCGTATGGGTCATAGCTGCCACTCTTTTCTATCCCTCAAGTTAAATCTGATACTGAACTTTATCCTCTGAACTTTACATTTTGCTGTTTTTCTATGCTGCTTATATCTGGAGTATTTAAAGAAGTAAGTTTGTATAGTTAAGGGCATGGAATATATTGGTGTTCATTTACTTATAAAGATCCTGGCCTGGGTACCTCTTTAAGTCATATTGAAATAACAATCTGTGAATTCAAACTTACTGTCTGTTACCTTCATTTTGCAGAATAGTTTAAATTCAACTTGTTCCCTATCTTCCCTGCAGATATACCATCCAGGATCTTCTGGATCACTCCTTCTTCCATGAGGATACAGGGGTCCATGTTGAATTAGCTGAAGAGGATGATGGTATTAAGACCACTCTGAAGCTTTGGCTACGGATGGATGACACTAAAAAACTGCATGGGAAGTACAAGGACAACAATGCCTTGGAGTTTTACTTTGAGCTATATAAGGATGTGGCTGAAGAAGTTGCCCAAGAAATGGTACACCTTACTGTCATTCATTTCTCTACTATTCCTTCAATTCTTTCCAGGTTAGAATGTTTAATAAATAAGGGATTTAGACTAGAGCTACCTTTGTCTTTTATTTTTCTAACTGCATTTTGTACCTGCAGCATGTCCTAAGAATGGCACATCTTCTGAGGGATGTTGCTATCCATTAATTCTTATGATGTTAGTATCATATCCTAACATAGGAATAATCATTATTTATTCAAATCTGTATTTTAAAATCACAGTAGTTTCACATTATCTTTTCTGTCACATTGCATTCTGTGTCATGAGAATTATGACAGTTGAGATTTACTCTTTATCTGTTCCCTTAGAATGTCACATTGGATGCAATTTTTTTCTGCAGATGCTGTCTGCTGGTAGCTCAGGAATTGCTCACACCGCCAAAGATTTGTGTGTGTAAATATATCTAATCACAAACCTATCTCACACTCACATCCAAAACTTACAATTTAATTACACATTTACGATAGAGCCTGCTCTAAGGACAGTACTGCAGATAGCAGATAAGATATATGGCCTTGTCTGACTGTCCTTCTGTTTTCTGTCTTCCTGCTCTGCTCTCCTTCCTACTCCATCTCACTGACCCATCATGCAGGTGGTTCTAGGCTTTGTATGTGAGGCAGACTACAAGCCAGTGGCAAAAGCAGTGCGAGAGCGAGTTCTTGCTATCAAGCGCCAGCGTGAGAAGACCAAACAAGCTCAGGAACAGCAGAAACGTCAGGAGCAATCTCTTGCAATGTCTTCTGATATCCTGCATTTGCTGGACCTGGACTCCTCCTCGCCTCTCAGTCCTGTCCAGACCTCAATCCCCACCACACCGGGGTCTGCAGATTCTGCTCTCGGATCAACTTTCCCCCCAGAGCCAGAAGAGCCAGAGGTTGACCAGCACCAGCCATTCCAGTATCATCCCAACTATTCCTCTACCACATGTAAGCACATCCATTAGTTTTGTTATCTCTATCTTCAACCAATTATTGACTATATCTCTACATATGACCTCCAGCATAATGGACCACAGTTTCTATAATTCCCAGACAGAGAGGCATTTGAAATTTGACTCGGCTGCGCAAGCATCCTGAAAACTTCCGACTTGCATCTTTTAAATATTTCTGTCAGTTTATGCTGAGATTTTTTGCTTTCCTTTTGTCCTGGAGGGATCTGACATTTACATTGAAGCTGGACAAAATTAGCAGTCATCTGGGAAGCTTAAGAGGCGACCAGATTAGATGCAGTCAAATCTTACTTTACATCTCCCGTTTCCTCAACAGCTGATTGTGAAACTGATGGATATTTAAGTTCCTCTGGATTTGTGGACTTGCCTGAGAAACTGCACAGTCATTCTAGCCCAGTCACTGTTTCGGGACATTCTTTTGCCTCGGTGAGTGGAAATTCTGTCTCTGGCATGTGCAGCAGCATTGGGTGAGGCTGATGTATATGGCTTAGATATGGAGAGAAGGTGAATTGGCTTGGCATTGCAACTCCCCTTTCCCTCTTTATACCCACAGACCATTGCTGTGAGCCTGGATCCTGTCTCCATCAGTGACATCTCTTCTCCTGTTGACAGGTAGGAGAGTTTCAGAGGTTAGTTGCTATGGGCTATGACTCAGGATGTAGAGTGAACAATATCTTGCTGCTTGCTGTCTCTTCTGAACCCTAAAATATACCGTACAGAGATAAATAAAGCTGAATTCCCTAGAATAAAGATAATCTCTACAGGGATTACTCTGTGCTTTTAAAACATATATTATATATTGGACTTTCCCCCTCTAGTGCTTGCCTTCACAAGAGCAATACTTCATGCCACCATTTGTTAATTTCTAAATAAGTTAGAACATCATCCCCACAGAGATAACATTGTCCCCACTTCAACAGCCTTTTGCAAGGATGAAGAACTGGTGAACATGGGGCAGGGGCACCCAGAGTGGGATGGAGCCCAACAAGTGGCTTATTTGATTGACTGGTTGTTGTTGCCAGGAAGGGTGGGGGGGGGGGAGGATTATTGCTTTTTTATTATTTTTATGTTGGTTGTTTTTTTTTTTTAAATCCTTGTAAACTGAGAGTAACTGAGAGTGAATTGGGCAGGCATATACGTTTTCTTAAGTAAATAAATTAAATAACTTCTAAGGCACCATGATTCAACAACTTTGTTTTTATTTGTTTTTATTTATTTATTTGTCAAGCATATATAAGATAACAGATGCCATAGATGTATTGGGCTGTATGGACCACCTTCTGATTACCATTACTGAGCCTAATACCAACAATAGAACTCTGATCTAGCCTATCTGAGCTTGCTTTCTCTATTTGAAGTTTATCAGTTATTGATTTTATTTCCCCAATCCAAACAATCAGTGCTGTCTGAAACAAAAAGAAAAGCAAAAAGGCATTCGGTTCACCATAGTGCTTTTTTGGCAAGGACATCAATCTAAATCCAAAATACACAACTAACAGGAAAGCTATTCTCCAGGGCTTTCTCCAAACTGTTACTTGAGTGAAAGAGAGAGAGGTCCAAGGAATATGAAGGGCAGATTCTCTTAAGAGGAAGAAAATACTCACATTCATAGAACAACTTAATTGGAATTTCATTTTGCCCCCCCCCCCCCAAAAAAAAAGCTTGTTAAGGACAATTTGTTAAGGGTAGCAAAGAATTGCAAGTGTGGGTTGAATATGTATAGCAGAAGAGA
This sequence comes from Ptyas mucosa, assembly GCA_012654045.1. Classification (NCBI taxonomy): domain Eukaryota; kingdom Metazoa; phylum Chordata; class Lepidosauria; order Squamata; family Colubridae; genus Ptyas; species Ptyas mucosa. The sequence continues at coordinate 246,890 of WNWU01012893.1, read as the reverse complement.
TCTGGTGAAATTACCATTGGTAGGATTGCATTTGAATCTTGTGGTAATATCCCAGACTTCTTTTTCCCCTCTCTACATACAGTCAGCTTGGAAAGGATGGAATGGACAAGAAGGTACATATTCTCTCTGAGCAAGAATTAAGGCCATTTCTTGAAAGTCTCAACTTTGCCTGAAACAAGAAATTTAGACAGGGCAGGAAGTGAGATCACTTTTATGATACATCCAAACTGATCACATTTCTAATTTGTTTCCTCATCATCAACTGGGAATAGTTACACATCCGATGTGGCATCTGGCTTGAGTGATGGCTACGAGGGTCTCTCTGCAAGTGAAAACAGGTCAAAGCGAGGCTCTGGAAAGCTGGTTCGCCGTCGTGCTCGATCACGGCTGCGCATTACTAATGTGAGTGCTATCACTTGCAACACTTAGGTTTTTATTGTTGTTGTTGTTGTTGTAATTAACAGACAGTAATAGAAAAAAAGGATGTATGTAGATACTGTTGTACTAAGATTGTGAGATAATATTAAAAGTGGAAAAAGTAAAAAGTAGGCCTGGAAAATTATTATCATAAGCAAAGCAACTCAAGAAAGGTTGATCAGAAGTTGCCTTTTTTATGCATTTGTCAGAAAAAAAACAACAAAATGACTAATTCAAACTTTGATAAACAATACATAGCAATAGTTCTATAAATAAGCGGATTCATTCTTTCTGTGTTGGAGAACCCACTTGGCTATTCCTCATGCACAAAAGGTCCAATATTCTATAATTTATGGGACAATCTATAACTATTAAAATCAACTTAATAAAGAAAATAGATCTGTTTCCTTTATTTATCTAGAACAGTGGTCTCCAACCTTGGCAACTTTAAGACTTGTGGATTTCAACTCCCAGAGTTTCTCAGCCAGCTTTGCTGAAGTTGAAGTCCACAAGCATTAAAGTTGCCAAGGTTGGAGACCACTGATCTAGAACATATTTGCCAGGATTAAGAAATACTGTAATGTTACCATTATTGAAACTGGGAAATGGTATTCTATTTAAACAGGCTTCAAAATATAATTGCCCTAAGATATAAAAGCCATAATATATACTACATGTATGTCACATATACATCACACATATAAAGCTGTATACAGACACAGAAAAACATTCATAGATAATCCATTCATCTGGACAATGGTCGGAGCCAGGAGCCTTTCCCAGCTTTTTAAATGTAATTGTAATCACAATGTCTTGAAGTGAGACAAGTACAGTAAGGTTCATAATCAAGTCCAAGTACAGATAGCCCTCGACTTACAACAATTCATTTAGTGACCACTCAAAGTTACAACAGCTCTAAAAATAGTGACTTAAGACAATTTTTCACATATATGACCGTTGCAGCATCCCCATGGTCATGTGATTGGCATTCGGCTGCTTGGAACTGTGGTTCATATTTATGATAGTTGCAGTGTCCCATGGTTGTATGATCCCCTTTTTCAACCTTCTGACAAGCTGAGTCAATGGGGAAGTCAGATACATTTAACAACCATGTTACTAACTTAACAATTGCAGGGATTCACTTAACAAATGTGGCAAGAAAAGTTGTAAAGTGGAGCAAAACTCATTTAAAAAATTTCTCACTTAGCAACAGAAATTTTGGGTTCATTTGTAGTAATAAGTCGAGGACTACCTACATAGCTGTGACAGTCTTGCATGCTAGAACAAGAGCTTTCTCATTATTTGCTCATGAGAAATCTATTTAGTGCCTACTGGATTTTTCGGGCTATAAGACGCACCAGTGTATAAGACACACCAAGATTTTGAAGAGGTAAGCAAGAAAAAAAAAGCTTAGGCCCTCCCTGGCCCCCAGGAGCACACTGCAGGCCTCCCAAATCCTCTGTGCGCCCTGTTTTTGCTAAAAGCGAGCCTGTTTTTCACCCGTTTTTCGCAAAAATGAGGGCGTGTTTGCCCTCCCCAGCCCACAGGAACATTGCAGGCCTCCCAAAGCCTCTGCATGCCCTGTTTTTGCGAAAAATGGGCCTGTTTTTTGCAAAAATGGGATGCATGGAGCGAGGCTTCAGGAGGCCAAAAATGGCTATATTCGGTGTATAAGACACACCAACATTTCCCACCCTCTTTTAGTGGGGGGGATTTTCCATCGACTGCTACCATTTGTCAGATATATATTGATGGTCGTGCTCATTCGGTCTATGAGGAAGTTATTTAGTCAATACAGCTTCAGGTTCAAAAAGTTATTTTATTATTTACAAATATACAATAATGAACAGGGTGTCCTGTTGCATTTGTTACCCTAACTGTATGACTCAGATGTTGAGAGGGAGAGAAGTTCACGTGTTGTCTTGCTGAGATAGATGGGAAGAATTAGGGAAGATATCCAATTGATTTGTGGGTAAGAGTCCAATAAGGGAGTTCATTGGTTTATAGAGTCACATGGGATGTCTGTAAAAACTTAACCCCTTCTGGCCCCTGGGGCATCATACGTAGGCAATATCTGACAAGTCCGTCTTATGCTCCAAAAAGTATGGTATATGTCATATTTATTCCTGGCAACTGCCTGCACTAGTCCCTGAAATTTTCCTTGGCAAGATTTCTGAAGCTGTTTGCCACTGCCTGCTTCCTAGGACAGAGAGAGATTGACCATCCCAAGGTCACCCAGTTGGCTTTGGGCCTAAGGCAGGGATACAACTCACCATCTCCTGGTTTCTACCTTAGTGCCTGAACCATTACTCCAAGCTAGCTCTTTATGAGAAATTGGAACCATGCAATTTGGCATAAAATTTAATTATGTCAATCAGATCTAGAACCAGGCTACATTTTCTTAAATAAATCACAATGAGGACACAGTATTAAGTTGCATAAATTGTTTGTGGCCTTTCCCCACTAGTATGTTGACTTGCTCCCCAGCAATTCTAGAGCCAGATAATTAACCACTGTGACATTGTGTCTTCTTGCTGATTCTTGCCATTCCCTCCAAGGCAATGAGTGGTAAATCATCACAGATTTCATACATCTTAAAATTTCTCATGAATGGCATCTGAATAACACTTATACCACTAAGGATGACCTAAGGCCATCTCACTCACTCATGACATGAGGATACAAAGTTTAAATAATGGGAGCATGGTTTCATTTAGGTTCGAATGGGAAAGATCCAAAATGACTTACCAGCCTTATCCCCCTTGCCAGTACCCTCATCAAGTACAGTGTAATAAAAATTAGATTTCAGAAATGAATAGATAAGCAGATGTATTGCATTCCTTGTATTATATGTTTACACATAGACTTTGGTAGACATTTGCCTGGATTTCTTGGTTACATGACTGTATCTCTTTCAAGTATGAGAGAAAAGAATAATTTGATATTTGATATTTACAATTGGGCAGCAAGGAAATTAAGTACTGATAAAGATCAGATGCAAAGCTATACTTAATATTTATTTTTCCATCAAATATGGGAATATGTAACAATCGCCATCTAATATTTTTAGTAACTTGCATATATTTTTTCTTATTATTCCCTTTCACCTCTCAACTTCTTTTTCATATATTAGAAAATTATTTGTTTAATAAATACCCAAAAGTCTGTATTTAGGGCCAAACTGCCTTAGCCCTATAGACTGATTTTTTTTAAAAGACAGTAATTTTGAGAAGTGAGTTGAATTGAAATGTAGTGCTTAATCCATTATGTACTTATATTCCCTACTGTCCTGGTTAAAATCTCCCTCTCTCTTCCAATATATATATATAAGAACTATTTTGCAATACAAGGAACTGAAATGAGTAAATAACAGAAGAAAACAATTATTTTGTTTGAAATGAATATCTAAATATCTCCTTTTAAAATTGCTATTATAAGGTTTGATCACCTAGTAAATGTTTTATTTATTTATTAGATTTTTATCCTGCCTTTCTTACTTTATAAGTAACTCAAGATGGTGAACATATCTAATATTCCTTCCTCTAGTTTCCCTACAACAATAATCTTATGAGGTGGGTTGAACTGGCGAAACGTCACTTAACCAGCTGACTTTCCTGAGATGGGACTACAACTCAGGCTCCTGGTTTCTAGGCCATGACATAGTTACTGACCATTACACCCTACTAACTCCTATTTATCTATTTGAATGTCCTCCAAATATTCTCATTATAGCTTCAGTTAGGTAAATAGCTCTGGATTTCCCCATTTATTAATTCAGCAAATTAGCCTGAGGGATCAGTACAGACTACTCTAAAACTACTCATTTTTGTCTGACCTTCAGATTTTCAGACAGTGAGTTATATTAATCTTGGGGGAAGGTTACTTTTTGTAGGAAGCATACAGAAGCAATCTATTCAGAGGAATTTAGCATTTTTATATGCAATGGCATTTCCATAATTTAGAAATCTTTTATATATGTATGTTTAAAATCTTTACCAATCATACAAATATCATAACTAATTATTCAGAGTATTACCGTAGTGTCTTTTTGTAGTATATTTTTGTTTTTAAGAAATAAAATTATATAAATTGGATGGTATGCATTAGGCTTCTGTCAATCTACTTTGTTGTAAAATTCTAAAATATCTCAGCAGAAATACATATAAATATATAAATGCAGGGGGGGGAACCCTTTTATATGATTAATGTACTGGCAGGAATAATTCCTCTCCAAATCATCCATGTTTTAACAACTAGAGGAAGGGAAAGAGAAGAAAAAGGCATAAATCTCTTTCTATCTTGCAAAGTCTGAAGCCCATCAAGAAGGCTGGATTCCCTACTCTGTGTGTGTTGCTTGTACATGCTAGCAGAAACACTAACATTAATCCCCCAATTTCTGTAGATGCCAAATCAGAATGATCAAGTAGTTGAGTGTCAACTACAAACATATAATAACAAGATGGTCACCTTCAAATTTGACCTGGATGGAGACAATCCTGAGGAAATTGCAGCAGTCATGGTATGGATGTTGATTTTTTTTTTTTATTCACATTATCTATACCAGGGGTGAAATGCTCCTGTTTGGACCGGATCACCTGATCCAGTAGTGATGGTGGCGGGTGGTTTGGAGAACCAGTAGCACAAAAATCCCTGCCCCCCCCCCCATGCCTAGCTGAGCCTTTTAAAAGCATTTTTTCTACAACCTCTTCAGCCAAGGTAAAAAAAAAAGCTTTTGAAAGGCTCGGATATCCCAGCTGAATTGCCTGATCATCAGAGCCTTCTGTAGAAAAAAATGCTTTTAAAAGGCTCTGACAATCAGGCAATTCAGCTGGGATGTCCGAGTCTTTCAAAAGCATTTTTTTTACCTCGGCCGAAGAGGTTATAGAAAAAATGCTTTTAAAAGTTAAAAAAAAAAAGTTGGCCACCCCCACCCAGTCACATTACACACACCCCATCAAGCCACGGCCACAGAACCAGTAGTAACAAATTTTACATTTCACCACTGATCTATACCAATAGGAACTGTGGGCAGGATGTAACCTCCTTAATTTTGGTTTTGACTGTGTCTCTGGCTTTCCAGGTTGCGAAGGAATTTATCCTGAAATCTGAACAGGAACAGTTCATCCAGGGAATTCATGGTATTATCCTGCGTGTAGAAGCACTACTCCAGAAGAATAAGTTGAACAAAGAACAGGGGGCTCTGGGCAAGCCTGATGTACAATGTATATCTCCTACTTCAGCTACTAATGCTCCCTCAGTGAGTTTCAGATCTTTGCTGGTTGAGAATTTGGATAGAAAATACTTATTTAGCATCCAGAAATGCTCATTTTTGTTATTTTTCAAATGAGTAGCAGGTACATCTCCTCATCTTTTTGGTCATCCGAGCACACTAACAGATCTTCAGAGATAAACCATCTTTCCTTTGGCTTTTCCTTCACTCATCCTACAATATCTTAAAATTCTGAAGCCACTTTCATTAAGGTATTTTGTTACAAGAAGAATTCAAATTTGTCTGGAAACTGGACCCCAAATAAGATTCTTCTTCCATTAATCCCCAATATATAATAGCTAAAAAGGACAGAGCATTCTTCACATGGTTAGAACGATCTCTCTTCATTATCTATTAAATTACGGAAACCTGGTTGGGCCAAGAGGGGGGGGTCCCCCTTGTTGAAATGTGCCCACCAGGTTTCTGTGCATTTCATCAGCCAAGGGCCCAGGGGAGGGGTGGGGGAGTGGTGGTGATTATTCGGGAAAGTCTTTGTCCGAGGGAGACCACTGTTCCTCAGATAGCCGGATGTGAGTCCCTTTATGTGAAGTGGGGCTGTGGGGTGCAGATGGGTTTGCTGACTACGTACCTGGCTCCCTGCCACGTGGCAGCGACCCTGCCCGAACTACTCAACGTCATTGCCAGGGTGGCGGTTGATACCCCCAGACTTATTGTCATGGGGGATTTCAACCTCCCATCTGCGGGTGAGGCGTCAGAGGTGGTTCGGGAGTTCATGGCTTCCATGACGGCTATGGACCTGACCCAGTTAGTTCAAGGCCCCACTCACATGGGGGGACACACTCTGGACTTGATTTTCGTCTCTGGTCAGTGGTTGAATGATCTTGGTAGAGGGGACCTAGATATTAAACCCTTGTCATGGACAGATCATTCGTTCCTTCACCTGGACTTTCCTACTGCTTTTCCCCGTCGCAGGGAGACGGAACCAACCAGATGGTTCCGTCCCAGGCGCCTGATGGACCCCGAAAGATTCCTGACGGAGCTTGGGCCGTTTCCTGAGACACGACTCGACTGAAGAGCTGGTGGCCGCCTGGGAGAGTGCAGCCTCCGGAGCTTTGGACCGCGTCGTGCCTTTGCAGCCTCTGACCCAATGCCGATCTCAATTGGCTCCTTGGTTCTCTGAGGAGCTGAGAGAGATGAAGCGTCGGAAAAGACCCCTAGAGAGCATTTGGAGGACTAGTCAAACCGTTTCCGACCGGACACAGGTGAGGTCTTATATCAAGACCTACCTAGTGGCGATAAAAGCGGCAAAATCTAACCATTTTTCTGCTCTTATTGCATCTGCAGAGAACTGCCCAGCCGCTCTGTTTAGGGTGACCCACTCCCTTCTTTGGGGGGGGGACCGCAGGAAGACCCCTTGAAGGGTTGCACTGAGGATTTTGTGCAATTCCTGCATGATAAAGTCGCTCGGATTTGGGATGGCTTGGAATCCGACTGGATGAGTCCACGGGAGGAGACGAGGGGAGGTCTTGAGAATATTATCTGGGAGGAGTTTGATCCTGTGGCTCCCGAGGATGTGGATAGGGTTCTGGGTAAGATTAGTGCTGCCACGTGTTTATTGGACCCGTGTCCCTCCTGGGGACTGGCCTCCCGGGAGGTTACACGAGGCTGGCTCCAGGGTGCTTCTTTGAGTGAGGGTGCCTTTCCTGCCGCCTTGAAAGAGGTGGTGGTGAGGCCCCTCCTCAAGAAGCCTTCCCTGGACCCAGCTGGATTAGCTAACTACCGTCTGGTCTCCAACCTTCGTTTTGTGGTGAAGGTTGTCGAGAGCGTGGTGGCACGACAGCTTCCCCGGCACCTGGATGAAGCTATCTATTTGGACCCATACCAGTTGGGCTTCAGACAGGGGTACAGCACTGAAACGGCATTGGTCGCATTGGTGGATGATCTCTGGAGGGCTCGGGATAGGGGTTGCTCCTCTGTCCTAGTCCTATTAGATCTCTCAGCGGCTTTTGATACCATCAACCATGGTATCATGCTGCAGCGGTTGAGGGGGTTAGGAATAGGGGGTACCGTTTTACAGTGGTTCTTCTTCCTCTCCGACCGCTCGCAGTTTGTGTTGGCAGGGGGGCAGAGGTTGACCTCGAGGCATCTCGTATGGGGAGTGCCGCAAGGGTCGGTCCTCTCGCCCCTTCTGTTCAACATTTATGTGAAGCCGCTGGGTGAGATCATCCGTGGTTTGGGGGTGAAATGTCATCTGTACGCTGATGACACCCAGCTGTACATTTCCACCCCAGACCACCCCAACGATGCCCTTGATGTGATGTCTCGCTGCCTGGATGCCGTGCGGGTCGGGATGGGGAGAAACAGGCTCAGACTCAACCCTTCCAAGACTGAGTGGCTGTGGCTCCCGGCATCCCGATATAGTCAGCTGGTGCCATCGCTGACTATTGGGGGTGAATCTTTGCCCCCCACAGAGAGGGCTCGCAATCTGGGTGTCCTCCTGGACGCACGGCTACCTTTAGAAGAGCATATGACGGCCGTGGCCAGGGGGGCCTTCTATCAGCTCCGCCTGATTCACCAGTTGCAGCCCTTTCTGGATCGGGACACCTTGCGCATGGTCACTCATGCCCTTGTCACCTCCCGGTTGGACTACTGTAATGCTCTCTACATGGGGCTCCCCTTGAAGAGCACTCGGAGGCTCCAACTGGTCCAGAATGCGGCCGCGCGGGTGGTTATGGGCGCAACCCAATGTGCCCATGTGACACCCCTCCTGCGCGAGCTGCACTGGCTCCCAGTGGTCTTCCGAGTGCGATTCAAGGTGTTGGTCACCACCTTTAAAGCGCTCCATGGCATAGGTCCCGGGTACCTTCGAGACCGACTTCTGCCACCAATAGCCTCCCACCAACCAGTTCGCTCACACAGAGAGGGTCTCCTCAGGGTGCCATCGGCCAAGCTATGCCGGCTGGCGACACCCAGGGGGAGGGCCTTCTCTGTGGGAGCCCCAGCCCTATGGAATGAACTGCCCCCGGAAATGCGTAAGATCTCCGACCTCCGGGTATTTCGCTGTGCCCTTAAGACCCTGTTGTTCCGCCAGGCTGGATTATCAATGTAATAATTTTAAATCAGGTGTTTTAATTTTGGGGGTCTTAAATTGAGCTGAATTATTTAATAATTTTAATTACTTTAATTGATGTTTGTCTTGTGCTTTTAATAGGCTGTACACCGCCCTGAGTCCTTCGGGAGAAGGGCGGTATAGAAATAAAATAATAATAATAATAATAATAATTATAATTATTATTATTATTATTATTATTATTTTTATTATATGATTATTCATTTCTTTTACCTTTTTCATGTTTTCTTTTAGGCCGAGCTGCCACTGCAAGACCTCTCATGTTCCATCTCCTCAGCCTCATCTCTTAGTGGTATGTAATCAAACCTTTGCTTAACCCATATTGCTTTTCACATACTACTTGAAAAGCTATTTCATTTACTGGGTCTGATCTCTCAGATACTGAAACCTCACAGGCAATCAGAGAGGAAATAGGACTGAAGTCCTCTGAGAATTTAACCCAAAATAATATTATTTCTACTAGTCTTCATTATTTATAAGAATGGAAGGATTAATCTTTCCAAAATTTAATAGTCACTATTTATATGTTCAGAGAATTATGGTTCCTCCTAGGATTCTATTATTTTCAAAAAAAGTACAGGAGTCAGATTCCTAGGAAATTAACAAAATAATGATGCTTTTTTCATATTCTGTCAATTTTTCTCGATTATATTGCTGGAACAAAGAATACTTGGAATAAGTAATAGTAATTTTTTTTTATGAAGAAACACTATAAATGCCATTCCTTTTGGGTACCCAAAATATATTTGGGAATTCAGAATTATTTAATTCTAAATGTAAACTTTTACATTAGGCTGCAATTGCCAGTTCTCAAGGTTTTAATAAAAATTAAAACAGAGTTTATCTGCTTTCTGCTGTTTTAGAATACAAATGTGTGTCAAAAGACAAGAAAAGAAGGTATCATGATTGAATACTATATCTTATCAAAAATAATATGAGTAATGTTAGCAAACATGAAAATTAGAAATGATGGAAGACTCACCCTTATAGGATATTCATTAAGGGATGCTAATTTGTAGTAAAGGATCTAAATATGTATCCTAAGAATTCAACTTTTTACAGATTTTGGTTGCCTTAGCTCAGGACAGCCTGTGTCATCACCTATCCATACTTCAGTGGTGGATGCTATTTCTGAGAATGATCCTTTTAGCCCAATCATTCCCCCAACAACTTCCCAAAACTTTGGGCAACCACTGCTCTCAACTACATCTGCAGGTAAAACTGATTGGTTGTGGTTACTTCTACTGGTAGTTGTAAAATACTATTTAAGTAGACAGCATTCAAGGAAGCTAGCCAGGCTTGCTATATTGAAGGATCTTTATCGGGTGGGTTCTAAATTTTTTTACTACTGGTTATGTGGGTGTGGCTTATTTTGTGGTCGTGGTTTGATGGTCATGTGACAAACAATTCTTTAGGATTTAGCAGAGGTTCAGGCTTTTAACTGCTTGCAGAGCCGTACTGGTCTACCCATTTGTTTTTGGAGCTCACTGGTCTACCACCACACTGTCTTTTACCGCTCATCAGCTGTAGGGCAGCCCTTTGAAGCACTGCGGCAAGAGTTTAAACAGTTTTTTGCTGCTCTGCCACCACCGAGAGCGTTGGAAACCGCTTTCAGGAAGCTTGGCCTCAGTTGCCAATCTACCACCACCGAGCGGTTTACAAGGAGCGAATTGGTTCTAGCTGATCAGTTGGGAGGCTTCTTGGCTTCTCACATTAAAGCTAAGATGTCTTGTTTTTTTCTCTCTTCTTTGTCAAGTGAGCCCTGATTTTTTCCTTCTAGCCAATCAGCTGGGACTCAGGAGGCAGCAAATAGATTGGGGGCGGGGTCAGGCAGAGGTGGTATTTACCGGTTCTCTGAACTACTCAAAATTTCCACTACCGGTTCGCAAGAACCAGGGAGAAATGGTAGCAACCCATCACTGATCTTTATCCAGCAATGTAAAATGCTGGACATTGGCTAGATATCTAAGATGATAGTGATGATGACAACTATTATTTCCTGCCTTTATGTTGTACCACACAAGGTGGTGTATAATAATATCACCACTTCCTTTCCCAACAACAACCCTATAAGTAGATTGGGCTGAGAAAAAGTTACTGGATCAAAGTAGTGCTGGTGATAATGATATAAAATAATTCAACAATAAAGGGATTATCTGGAGGAGTGTAATATCCTGAATGAACCATGCATTAAAAAAAATAGAAAGAGAGAAACTGAATTTGGAAAAACTTGTAAATGGTTTGCTTATTTATGATCTGGGTCGGGGCAAGACTTTTTGTAATCCCAATAATGCGGGGAAAATAAGTGAATTATATAACACAATAAATTATGTCTCCCACTCTATCTTATACTAGTCTCCCATTCCCCTATTTCTTTTTAAAATATTTTAAACCTTTTGAAATGAAAGGTTATCCAGAATCAATCAATATATAAACAGCCATGCCAAATTCATCCCATATTTTAGATTCCCAAGGTGCAAAATATGGACATTGAGGGAAAAAGCAGGGCAAATGATCCACTTAATATTAATTGGAAAATAAAGCTGATTGGTGATTGGAAAGAACAAAATGAACTGAGTCCATCTCCTCTGCAAACATGGGGAAGGCTTTTTGCAATGCTACATAATGAGTGAGATAAGTTGATTTCCCTTCCTTTGCTTCTAGGACCAACTGACCTGCCAACTTGCCTTTTTCCTTACAGGCATCATCACCAGTACACCTGGACAGACCTGGCCAACCTACCATATGTATCCAGGGACTCCTACTACACCCTCTTACCTTGTCCCAATTCCTCAACCAATTTCTCCACCAAACTCTGTTCTCCCCACATTACCCCTTACCTCTTCCACTGCCCCATCCATTGGCACTGCTGTGCATGCACCAGCTATCCCCATGTGGTCTACTTCTACTTCCCCTTTGTTCTCCCTCGCCAATGTCTTCTCTCTGGCTATGATGAGTATGGCCCAGTCACTTCTCCCAGCAGTGTCTGTAGGGACTGCCCAGACAGGGCCTCTCTATACCTCGCCAGTCCCACAGCCACCAGTTCTGTGTCCACCGAGCCCAACCACTGTACGTTTTATCTATCCTGAGCTGGTGTCTTCTCCGAAACCAGCCCACTTAGCCAATGGGATGTTGGGCCCAGTGGTGTCTCCAGGCTGTAAGCCAACTCCAGTCACCTCAGTTGCTGGGAATTCTGAGAACCACCCAGTAAGTCTTTTGAATCAAGTATCTTGTGTGACTATAGATGGGGGGAAACAAGAGGCTCTCTTGTATCCTTATGCCTCATTTCTAAGGTACTGTTGAAATGTATTACTTAATTAAGATGAGTGAACACAAATGGGGACATTGCTACATGGAAGTTTGTTCATTTTAGGTAATAGTGAATGCTTGTTTATATTTAATCATCAAAAGCTAGCAATTTTAACAATGGGCATGGGGATTTTTTTTATTATACCAGAGGAACATTTCTTGGAACCTTTACCTCAGCTCCATAAGAACCTCAGTTAAATATTTTTTTTTTATTTGATTTATATGCCGCCCTTCTCCGGAGACTCAGGGCGGCTTACAGTGCGTTAAGCAATAGCCTTCATACTTTTGTATATTTATACAAAGTCAGCTTATTGCCCCCACAATCTGGGTCCTCATTGACTGATTGACAAATATTGACTGAGAACTCCTGATTGTAGCAGTTTTTCCATATTAGGGTGAGATGTACATTATTTTAGCACTGCCTGAATCCCAGGTTAATCCTCTGATTTAATGAATTATCAATGGATAACACAGACATCTCTTGAAGAAATAAACTGGAGTTCCACTGCATGGTGAATGGACCAAAAATAGGAAATTCTCTATTGATTTATTTCCTTTTCTCCACAGGTAGCTCCTGTTTCTTCCTCGTCTGGAACACAATTACCTATATCAGATCAGTCTACCTCCAATGGTTCCTCTGCTGAACACACAACCCTCAGTGAAGGTAAGAAGTGTTTCAGAAGAATTGGAGAAGGAAATTTGAAGCCCTCTACAAGTAGCTATGGTGCAAAATCATGACTCAGAGCAGCATCCATAGTGAATAGTTCAAAATCAGCAGAGTGCCAGATGTGGTGATGCATACATTGTTCAAAGGAGGCAAGTTTTGCTTCACAATGCTACATTGCAAATTTTGACACCCGCTCCCTTTTACAAATACTATGTGTTAGGCTTAAATTGTTCTTAGCCATACTGATATAAAACTGTGTTCCCTTCCTAACAGAGTACCATCCAACAGTTGCAAAGTGTGCAAAATCACTTCATGTGCTTGACTGCATCCATTTTGTTGATGTGGTTAAGTAACCTTAATGGGTAGTCTGACTGGTAAATATTGGCTATGGCAGGCTGCAAAATTATCCCTTCCAGTCCCTGAGAAGTCTTCTCTGGTGCCTTTCTTTTCCAGCATTAGTTGACTCAATGTTAGTTTTTGTGTTGCTGCAGGTGGCACAAGGCTTTTGCTGTACTCTTGTGGAATGGTGGAAAAGTTCTAAAATGATACTTTCCTGCTTTATTACTCTCCCAGGCATGGTAAAGAGAAAGAGGGAGAAGGGGACTTGTGCTAGCCCTTTTGCTTTTATTTTGATTTTCTTTGACACCCAAATTGAGCTCCAAATGTATCCCTCTCCTTGAAACTTTGGCTGTCTTGCTTTATTGGGAAGGTTTACTGCTCTTATGGAAGCATGTATATAAGCACCGTATAAGCCGTAGCCTTTCACCAGTTTTTAAAATGAGCCACAGCCAGGGCATCAACTAAATGAAATGGGAGGCAAAAGTACCAGTTGTCTTTCCTTTCCTTTCCTTTGCTTGGCTCTCTGTTACTTGTTTGGGGCCATAGATTCCATGGAACTATGGTTCTATGACCATAACAAAGTCTTACCATGGTTAACTTGTTCCTTTTGATACTTCATACAAGGAGACATACTGTGAGCCTTTCCACATCCGACATGGGAGAAAAGCATACATAGATTGTCAGTGACTTTAAGTAGCATTGCTTGGGCTTCCTGTGAGCAGTGGCTGGTAACTGTAACATCTAGAGGGGAATTCTAGGAGTATATATCCACACATCTTAAAGTTGCTAAGTTTGAAAAATATTGCTCTACAGGAAGATTTGCCCTCCTCATACTTTGTTTTTCTTTACCAGGAGAGCCCAAGCCACAAATCCTGGGCCGTTTCCAGGTGACACCCACACGGAATATCCCATCAGAGACAAATGGATCCCCCAAAGGCAATGGACCAGACACCTCGAGTACTTCTGAATCTGATAGTGAATCTCCTGGTGAAACACCTGTGCAGGAAGGCGAGGAGGGCACCACTCCTGTAGCAGAAGGAGAGGGCGAAGGAGAGTCCACACATAGTAACACTGTTTGGATGAATTATATGCACAGGCCTTCTGACCCCAGCAGCGATGATTCAGACAGCACAGAAGATGACATCTGTGTTGAAGTACAAGCCTTGCGTCAGAAGTGCGTAGTCTTGGTACTACTTGGCAGTAAATAATTTTTTCCCCTACTCCATTCAGTAATAATCCCTTTCTTTCTGTTCTTTTCTCAGGCATCTTTCTGAAGTAGAAAAGCTCCAGGCACAGCAAAAACAAGAAATAGTGGAGCTTTATACCCGCCTTGGCAAGGTGCCACCTGCTGGAATTGTATCCCCTGCCACTATGCTCTCCAGCCGCCAACGCCGCCTCTCTAAGAGCACCTCTAATCCCCTGAGGCGCAGCAGCCTACAGCGCCCAGACACAACACAACCCCAAGGTAAGTCCTTTCTTACCCACATGCTAAGTCCATGCAAGCATGCTACAGATTTAATTGACTAATCTACGGTAGTTGTAAGGCAAATTTCAGTACGCCTACTTAATTGAGAAAGTGTTTTGTGGCACTTTGGAAAATGTCCTTGGTGGATAAAGGAATATTTTTATTTATTTATTTATTATTTATTTTATTTGTCAAGCATATATAAGATAACAGGTAAAAGTATAAACATAATTTGAATACATGAAAAGAGTAAGAGTAAAAGGACCATGGTATCATGCTGCACCGGTTGGGAGAGTTGGGGATGGGGGGCACTGTGTTATGGTGGTTCTCCTCCTTTCTCTCTGACCGGTCGCAGTTTGTGTTGGCAGGGGGGCAGAGGTCGACCTTGAGGCCTCTCATTTGTGGAGTGCCTCAGGGGTTGGTCCTCTCGCCCCTCCTGTTCAACATTTATGTGAAGCCGCTGGGTGAGATCATCCATGGCTTTTGAGTGAAGTACCACCAGTACGCTGATAACACCCAGCTGTACATCTCCACCCCAGGCCACCCCAACGATGCCCTTGAAGTGATGTCTCAGTGCCTGGAGGCTGTGTGGATCTGGATGGGGAGGAATAGGCTCAAGCTCATCCCTTCCAAGACTGAGTGGCTGTGGTTCCTGGCATCCCGATATAGTCAGCTGACTCCATCGCTGACTATTGGGGGCGAGTCTCTGGCCCCCGTGGAGAGGGTGCGCAATCTGGGTGTCCTCCTGGATACGCAGCTGTCCTTGGAGGAACATCTGACGGCTATAGCCAGGGGGACCTTTTGTCAGATTCGCCTGATTCGCCAGTTGCGCCCCTTCCTTGATCGGGATTCCGTGTGCACAGTCACTCACGCCCTCGTCACCTCTCGCCTGGACTACTATAACGCTCTCTACATGGGGCTCCCCTTGAAGAGCACCTGGAGGCTCCAACTGGTCCAGAATGCGGCCACGCGGGTAGTTACGGGAGCTGCATGGCGTTCCCACATAACACCGCTCCTGCATGAGCTGCACTGGCTCCCAGTGGTCTTCCAGGTGCGCTTCAGGTGTGGGTTACCACCTTTAAAGCTCTCCATGGCATAGGACCTAGTTATCTTCGAGACCGCCTGCTGCCACCGACGACCTCCCAATGACCCGTGTGCTCCCACAGAGAGGGCCTTCTCGGGGTGCCATCAGCCAAACAATGTAGGCTGGTGACCCCCAGGGGGAGGGCCTTCTCTGTGGGGGCACCTACCCTCTGGAATCAGCTGCCCCCAGAGATAAGGAGAATCCAAGACCTCGGTACCTTCCGCCGTGCCCTTAAAACTTTCAGCAAGCCGGGCTGGCTTAACAAATTCTTTTAATAATCTTAATTGGTTTGTCTTTTTAAATTTGGGGCCAAACAGAGATATTTTTTTAAAATTGTTTTTAATGTTTGTATTGTATGTTTTTATTTAGCTGTACACCACCCTGAGTGTTCAGGGAGAAGGGCGGTATATAAATTTTAAATTTTTTTTTTAAAAAAAGGAACATTAGGACAGGGACGGTAGGCATGCTGGTGCACTTATGTACGCCCCTTACACCCCTCCTAGGAATGGGGTGAGGTCAACAGTAGACAGTCTAAGGTTAAAGTTTTGGGGGTTTGGGGAAGAAACCACAGAGTCAGGTAGTGCATTTCAGGCATTGACCACTGTTACTGAAGTCATATTTTCTGCAATCGAGTTTGGAGCAGTTTACTTTGAATTTGTATCTATTATTTGCTCGTGTATTGCTGTGGTTGAAGCTGAAGAAGTCAGTGACAGGTAGGACATTGTGGCAGATAATTTTATGTACTACGCTTAGGTCATCCCAAAATTGGCGTAGTTCTAAATTGTCTAAGCTCAAAATTTCAAGTCTGGTGGCATAAAGTATTTTATTGCGGGTAGAGGAATGGAGGACTCTTCTCGTGAAATATCTCTGGACTCTCTCAATTGTATTAATGTCTGATATTCAGTGTGGATTCCAGACAGATGCGCTGTATTTGAAAATTGATCTAGCAAATGTTTTGTATACTCTAGTTAGTAGTACAATATTACCAGAGAGGAAGCTATGCAAGATTAGGTTAACAACTCTTAATGCCTTTTTGGCAATGTTGTTACAGTGGGCTCTGGCACTTAGATCTTTAGAAATGAGTACTCCAAGGTCCTTGATAGAGTGAGGGTCACCTACAAGGTCGTATCCATCTAATTTGTATTTTATGTTTTGATTTTTTTTTTTTGGCCAATGTACAAGACAGAGCATTTGTTGGTTGAGATATAGAACTTATACAGTATGCCCCACCCTGATTCTGTGTACACCAGCTCAATGTTTTGTGGGAAACAATTCAGCACTGCTGTTTTGTTAACAATCTCTAGGCATTTCCTGGATATATGTAAGCTGAGAACCTTTCATATTTTAAATAAATGCCTACCTATCTATGGAAAATTGTTTCAATGAAATAACAAGACTATAGGCCTGATCTCAATGAAAACACTTTCATAGTGACCAAATACAACTTTTTAGGGATCAATCCTTTTAGCCTCATTCACATACAAATTGGACAACCATTAATTCACTTACCTGTTTCCAGATACATAAAAAACCCTGAAAGGGGAAGAGACTTTAACCACCCCCACTCATCCCATAGCAGTTGTTAAAATAACTGTTTCCTTGTTTCTAATATTAAAAGGAACTAATGATCTTGATTAAGATTTTGGTAGGATGGATGGGTGGGAGAGATTTTTTTAAACATCTCCCCCCCATCCCAATGCAAATAACGTACATATTGTAATTGTTTGTGATAGTGTATAATGATGTTAGCTTCCCATATTATACTTATATATTGATTTTTGTTAACAGTTGTCTTTGCATTAATGTGATTTTATTTCTCCAGGGATCATGAGGAGAAATTCTGTGGGTGGCAGCAACCTTGCCTCCCAAGAACAGCGACAAAGTAAAGGGGTGAAGTTTGCTAGTGATATTGGATGTCTGGTAAGGAATGGACTAGGGGAGCAGCTGGCTGGGAATTCTGGGAGTTAAAATCCGCACATCTTAAAATCGCTAAGTGTGAGAAACACTAGAATGTTTGCTCTGGGCCAGAGGTTAAGTAGGCAGGCAAGTCTTGTGCAACCTACCTTGCCTTTTTCTTGTTTGAAGAAATTAGATCAATCTTTCCCCATGCATAGTATCCAGATATTTTCATCTATATGGCAAAAGTAGCACCACAGCCTTGGGCCACAAGCCCTGATCCTTTGGGACATGCAGATAATGTCATATATGCAGATAGTGCATATATGCAGACTTGTACTACAACACAGCAGAACCTTGTTTTCTGCAGGCTGACCAGTTTGACCCCTCTCCCCCACTGCAAAATCCACTTTATCATTCTTCCCAAATGTGATTATTCCAGGCATGAATTAGCCAAACCAGAAATGTTTTCGAAGCTCACTAATTTGCTACAAAAATGAAAGAGAGAAAGAGAGAGAATGTTAAATATGATACCAAAAAGGACGAGGTGGAATATTTGATTAGCATTTGGCAAATAATGCCTGGACAAGCACTGGTCATTAGAAGGGAATAACCTGTTGTACCTCTCTAGTAAATCTAAACTACACCTAAGAATAAATTTACTGGTTTGTAAAACTATCCAACCAGTAATCTATTATGGCTCATACTGTATAGACTTGCCAACAGCCACTGTAGAACATTTTATAACTCAGTTATATACATTGTCAGGCTTCCAAGGAGAGCAGGAGGAATGGTACATGAGGGTGCATAAAAAGCCAATAAAAATACTTGGAAAAATTGCAGTTAGGAAAATAGGTTTTAAAAATCTTCAGATTGTTTAAAGAGAGCAGAAAGCAACAAACTTCTGCACAGCAATGTTCATATCAAAAGCCTGCCATGGCAAAACCTGAACTCACTCATGAACAGATATGTTTGCTGCCTCACATTATATATAAAAGGTGAGTTAAAAAATATAATAATCTGCCTTTTGCTATTGATTGATGATGATTTTGTCAACCATGTTCAAGCGGTGCTCCAGTAGTTTTTCACCCAAGATGCCTATTACTACTGGTATATTTTTGCTTTCTTTTGCCATAGTTTTTCTATTTTGCAGGTCTTTGTAGTTTCTGGTTTTCTCCTGTTCTTTCTCTTCTATGCTGCTGCCTCCAAGTACTGCCATATCCACTATTCAGACTTCCTTGTTTTTCTTATCAATAACTGTTAAGCAGACAACTGTTTTGTCTGTTTGAATTCTATAATACCAGAGTACTGGTATTATTATTATTTTTTCTATTTTGTGGTCAGTCAGTAGCAAAAGGCAGCTTTACTTGAAACAGATTATATTTTACGATGATACTTTTCATACCATCAAACAACACCTGCCTATTGTAGGTCCTTGGGAATAACTTGATAGATGGACAAAAATGCCAAATCCAGTCTAAACAACTGACTTACTGTGCAGAACCATAATATGTAATATAGATCAGGACTCTAGTCAAACAACAGAACTTGAATATAGCACACTAGTTTTCAAAAGTTTCAGCAATAAAAACATAGGTGTAAGTATACGTCTTTCTTATTTTGCTATAGTTGTCAAAATATGACAACCAAGTCCATATTTAATATTTCAAAAGAGAGACTAGAATAATTATGTCCATTAATAACACTTGAAATCTTTCTCCAAATTTCTAGTTACGCATAACATAGGATAGGAGCTGAATAGAAGCTGAAATTCTCAGGTATCAAATTCTGGCTAGAGAAATCATGCCATTATATAAATGTTCCTTAGATTGTCTGGGTTGAATATACGAAGCATGGTTTCTTAGATACATGTTAATAAATAATATGTAACATCACTTCTGGGTTACATCTAGCCATCCATCTAGGTCTGACAGGAAAAGCATGTTACGGGTCCCATCTGCTAAAGATGGCACCCAGGAGACAAGCCTTTTCTGCCATATCATCCACTCTTTGGAATATCATTCCCTCAAGGCAAGATTAGCCTCAACCCTATTGGATTCCAGAAATCTCTTTAAAAGTGGGGTTTTCCAGCAGGCTTCGGAATCCTACAATAACAGGGAGCCCATGAAGTAATGTATGTGGGATTTGATGCATTTTAAGTTCATTGTTTTAATAATTATTTAAAAGTTGTTTTTAGGTTAGCTGTTTTAAATGGTTATTTAAAAATTGTTTTGTTAGTTTTATTATAAAGAGCCCAAAGTCACATCAGTGAGATGGGCAGGTGTATAAATTTGATAAAGAAATTAAATAAACCACACATACTGTGCGAACCATAAATCAAATCTATTAAACCATAATAATAAGATTCAAATATCATGTGAACCCAGGAGTGCACCACTTGTGACTCTCCAAAAGTAAAACTTCCATTAGCTCAGCCCTAGCCAGCAATACCAATAGCAAGGGATGTTATGAGTTGCAGTATAGTAACATCTGAGTAATAAAAATTATCAACCCCTACAAAATGATGCATTTTTATCGTTTAGCACATTAAATAAGTCCATTTCATCAACCAGAGTAGACATCAAGTGCCTGCTATTTAAAATTCATTGTTCTCACAAATTATTTTTGTTTCTTCAGTAACCAGACCATTGGAGGATACTTTTGTGGATTCTACCTCAACCTGGTGCCCACCCTCAAAAGGATAGAATGAAAGGACCTTCTGCAACATATGCCTTTTGCTCTGTTTGTAAGGGCTGTCACTATTATTCAGTATAGCAAAGATATTTTGATAAAAGGGGCAGAATTGATGCTCCTGAGAATTGTATCTGAACCAAACAAATAAGGATGACAATACTTCAGTGATACTGAGTTTTTCTTTATAAGTTTTGGAAATACAAAGGGATGCCAAGCCCCTGCAATTTGGGAGGATTTCTCATGAAAATGCCAGGTTGTGCATGCTTTTCTGCTGCTTCTCTCTTATAAAAGAATGCAACTAAAATAGAAGCAAAGTATGCTGTATGAGAGAACTTTCATGCTCTGGAGTGGAATCCTTATGCTTCAAGCTTTATTGATCTATGTGCCTTGATAAGAGGGAGATCAAGACCTAGAGTAGATCTTACTTGCTCTCCTTAATTACCAAAGCCACCTGAGGCTTCTCTAAATCTTTAAACAGCTGTCTTATGGGAGATGAGTATGCCTTAGTCTTAAAGGAATTAGGTCCTCTCCTCATTAATTCAGCTGCAAATTTAGCCCTAAAAGCAGTGGCAGTCTATTTGATCTTCTCTGCACTTTTGGAAATTTTTGCCTTGATTAAGGTTCAATATTTTTTTACAAGGGTATCTGCACTTTGGAATGAGAGCCTTGTACATGAGGTTTTATACATCTACCATAATATATAAAGACAGGCTTTGAAAGAAAAGCTGCTATTGCATAAGACAGTACCAACCTGACAGCAAAATGTCAGGCAATGAAAATAATGTGGAAAATGAAAATAAATAAACATAATTCAGACAAAAACAGTCTAGATTCTTTGACCCTTTTTTCCCTGTTTTCCCTGTACAATACTTACTACTATAATCTGAGCTCCCCATTGAGGTTGTGTTCAGACCAAGAACTTTTGGGAAAGCTATTCTTTTTTCTTCCAAAATTTTTCTAGATTCAAAAAATGAGAAACTGGTAGTGTTGCAAGTAGGAAATAATGGCATTGACTCCTACCCCCCCCCCCCAAGTATTTGTTAATAAGGCAGGCACTGGCACAATAAAGGCTTTATTAGGAAGCTAGCCCTTTGGAGGGCAGGATCCAGAAGGTGTTTTGAATCCCTCTCTCACAGAGCAAGGAATGCTGCATTCCTTTATTGAGAGGTGATCCCACCTACTAAGCCCTCTCTTGGCTTCCAATATTCTGCACAGCAGCATTAGTGCTACAGTATTTTTAGCAGAAGCAAAAAAATTGCTATTTGAAGACTTCTAGTCACAGAATCTAGTCTTCCATTTCCTTGGTGTTATAAATAAATAAATGTGTACAAAAACAGCAAATTTATGGTAATAGTAGAGTAAGTATAGATGAATTTATCTCCACTGTCATCAGTAGAACTTCCAAGGGAATAAAATGGACCAGTAAAAGAGAAAGAACCATACAATGCATCTCTACACAATCTGAGAAAGCGCTGTATGCTACTTTTTCTTGCTACTCCCATCTCCAGTAAAATTGTTTTAACAGTAAACCTTTTTGATGCAAAAGGTACATTCCACAGTAAAAGAAATGTATTTATAAAAATTACCATAGCTGGGATAGACCAAAGAGGAACAATCTCATGATCAAAACTCTTTAGAAGGAGAGGAGAGAATCTAACAGAAACAACAAAGAAAAATGGATGAAATTTGCAATGGATGAAAGCAACAAGCAGGAACTGTCACACATTTCAAATATTTGAGTCATTTACTCTCCAAGAATTCTGGTGTACCTGAATTTGGGGGGAGGGGGAGGAGGGACTATTCATGCCAGGTATGTAATTCTTCTGAAAATGGTTTATTCCTCTATTCCACTTTTGAAGAACAAAAGTGATAAGAGTACTATTGAGCTCAGTCCTGCTTCTTTGGTTCATACAAAACACACTCTGAGAAGTAGTATTAGAAGGTTAAGTTATAATTGCCCTAATTAAGCTATTGATCACTCTAGACCTGAGAATATTCTAGAATCTCTTCTAATAAGAGGGGGAAATCCTGCTTCTAAAATCTGAATTACAAACAAACAGGATAGGCCACATTTTCTATTAAAGAGAAATTTCCTTTCTTTGAGCTTAAAAAAAATATGCATTTGATAAATGCCTTGTCTGGCTTCTAGTCAATTGCTGGTTTAATGATTCACTTACTCCAAATATATAAGGAACAATAAGAGCAACAATACAGTTGTCAAAGTAGCACATCAAAAAGTTTTATGGCCTGGAAATGAACTGCCAAAGCCTGCAAAAATTCTGCTTAATAGAAAACCTCAACAATTCAGGGGTAGGGATCTATGCAATAAGAATCTTTGATTTTTTTGCCATTTGAAGGAGAAAAAAAGTACAGGCTCATCTAAATACTAAATGTCAAGTTTATTTTTCTACTTTCTGAAGTCACCCTTATATAATTTTTATTAAGAATATTGATTATAATAGTAAAATCTAACTAAACTTTAAAAAAGAGAATAGAGAAAATGAGTGAAAAGTGCAAAAACAAGGAAAAATGAAGAAATAGAACCACCACAAGTATAAAATTTAGCAACTCTTCAGCCTCTGTAAAGTTACAAACATTTATCACTTTATGCAATATCCCATCTGTTATCTATTCCATAAAGCATTATTTCTTCAGTCCCAGTTTCAGCAGAAAGTCCATAAAGGGTAGCTAGAAATAATGTATCTTATTTTAACTGTTTCAGATAAACCCATCGTTATATTCCTTCCTTTTACTTCTATCAGTGTTAATCTTTAGTTTGTTCAAATATGCTTATAGGATTTGATTTCTCTTCATTTCTTCTGTGTCCCATCACACAAAGCTTTCAAGCTTCATCAGGCCTAGCCCCAACACAAAGCAAAAGTTCAATTCTTGTATTTGCTTACGCTGTATAGGCAGATTTTTGCCAGACTAAACCTATACTGCCCTAAACTGATGGGATATACGTTGGGAGAATCTAGAGACTGGCTATCCTAAAACATTTCCACTTCTCACAATCCAGCTCTGTGGTGGATGTTTCTTGTCTTGCCCCCTTTCTTCAAAAGCATTCCTTCCATTGAAGGAATCTGCTTTTCTGTAAACCATCACCTCACCTCACCTTCATAGATACGTTCCATCACACCTCTTTTGAAAATCTAGCACAGAAAAATTATCTAGGTCACTCTCTTGATTTATTGTTTATATTTCCCTTTTAAATTTCAAACTTTAACCACTTTCTTTTGTAGAATCAGTGAAACCTTTCTCTAAATCAGGGGTCCCCAACTCTTGGGCGGTGGTGGAACAGCACCTGTCTGAGATGTTCCAGAAACCAGGCCATGCAAATGAATGAAGCCCCATCTGCACATGTGTGGGATGCAGGCAGGGCATGAAATCACGCCCTTTCAAGTCCTTGGAAAAACCTCTTTCCACAGAACCAGATAGTTGGGGGCCGCGGTTCTAAATCATTTTCTTGGCCTGTCAGTTATATATCCAATTTTGATAGCATCTCTTATCTTGTCAAATAGCATTTGTTCTATATCTGATATTTCTTCAATAATGTCTTTTGAACATACAGGCAGTCCTTGACTCAGAACCCTTTGTTTAGTGACTATTTGATGTTAAAATGGCACTAAAAAAAGTGACATGACCATGTTCCACATTTTTTCACACTGTATTCCCATGGTCACATGATCAAAATTCAGACACTTTGCAACTGACTCATGATAGTTGTAGTGTCCCAAGGTCATGCGATCACTTTTTGCAACCTTTTGACAAAGTCAGTGGGAAGGCAGATTCACTTAACAACTATGATACTAATTAAATAAGTGCAGTAATTCACTTAATAACTGTGGCAAGAAGTCTCAAAATGGGGCAAAACTGACTTAACAACTATCTTGCTTAGCAACAAAAATTGGGGGCTCAATTGTGGTTGTAAGTCAAGGATTACCTGTAAGTCTCTCTATAGAAGCAGACATCATTACTGATATTATTAATATTGTGGGTACTATTTTCTGATTCCATTCTTCAAAATTCTCCTTTAGTGTCATTATTGTTACAACATAAATCAACTTTCAAGCTTCTATATCTTTATGTAAAAATTGTAATCCCCTTTAAAGGTCAGTTTTTGAAAACATAAAATTTTTTATCCATGTCATGTAAAATCCATGTCAGAATCTATTTCCCATGAGAAGCTATTTGTGCTTTATAAGCAATTCCAAAATCTTTTTATATCTGGACCCTTAATCCATTTAGGACTTTCTAGGATCAAAATCCTATTTATGTTTTATTGTTTATTTCATATTCTTTGAATTCTTAAGATTACAATTAAAATTTTCTTTCATGGTTAAAGGTAAACTCAGTCATTTTCAAACTTGTCATTGTGAAGGTCTCTAATAGAAATAGTTAATGAACAATTTCTAAAAGTGTGGCTTGCAAACATAATTTCTTTTAAAAAGTCCCACCAGAGTTGTGAGAAACATGGCTAATCTCATCATATCCCAGCACTCAAATCCACAGAAAACCACTGTCCTGCAGTCTAGTGGGAAGCAGCCATCTGGAGCGCACATAGGCAATCTCTTTATCCAGAGAAATTCCAAGGAATCAACTTATTCACCAATTCCTTTGGCAAAGATCTTTGCCATGATCTTTTGCCATATTTGCCCTGAAATCCCACTTCTGAAATCATTTGCTTTGAAAAAGGATGTTCAGATATTCTGAGCCTCATTAAATATTGTTACTTTTGATGCTTCTGAAGTATTTTAATATGTGCATAAACAGATTTGCAAAACTGTTAAAATTACATGTGACTAATGTATTTCTAATATCTGAAAAAATATTAGTGTGCTGGTACTAATTCTGTGTGACAATAGAATTATCTTATTTAAACATTGTAGTCATTCCCTAGAGATTTTCAATTGAAATTATGTATTAGTTCATGCCTTGGTCGACCTTATTAGCCTAAGCTACCTTGAGGATCAATCTTCAAATCTGAACTGAAAGGGCTTACATTTTAAGAGACTTATCTATTTTGTGTTCCACATTAATAGAATTGTGACTCATATATGCTCTTGCTAAATCCTAAATAGTCTGAGGGTAAGCAAAGTACCTTGAAGTACAAGTAGCCAAGAACCCCTAAATGTACAATATCATGGCAGCTATTATAGAAACGGCTACAGTCCCCTACTTATGAACAGATTGTGTTCCAAGAGGCTATTACTAAGTGCCTTTTTCATAAGTCCATCCAAGTATTAAAAAATGTTGTTACATCTCTTCACCTGATCAATTGCAAATTAACTCTAACCCCTTAATGCCCTTTAAGCAGCAGTGAGCATCTCAGCTTTCTCTCATTGCTCACTTATTTGCTCAGACTTCAACCTCTGGGGCAAAGACAGGCCAGTCATCCCACAGACCACTGGGACCCTCACTGGGAAAGAGCTGCCAGCAAGATAACCAGTACAACCCATAACTGAGGGGTGAGGTATACAGTTTGGTCTTGATCATATAAACAACGCAGTTTCATTCTCCACAGGGATAAGCAGGAGCAATTTTGGTGGGAGGTTCCCAGCAGTGTGAGACTCCCAGCTTCAATGCCCATTCTCATGGCACCCCATTTCCCTGCCATTAAATCTCTCCAAGCATGTACATGGGTCAATTGTTCTTCTCTGATAGAACCCCCTCCTGTGTCAGCATTCAGGTGGAGACAACTTTTTAGTGCCTCAGCAATTCTCTTCTCTCCTGAGGTGTTTAGACCCTGTTTCAGGCATGTTCATGTCCATCTCTGCTCCACTCAGTCAAGGTTCAGTGGAGCCTACCAAACATGCTCCTGGCTAAGGGTGTGTGGTACTGCCATCTTCATGATGGGAGGTTCACAGCATACATAAACTACAGTAGCCCATTTTCTACCGGTAGAACCTTCTAGACAGGAGTCAGGGACAGGTTTGTCTGTATGGGTAAAGGTTTGTCACTCTAAAGTTCATAAGTAAGGGAGTGTCCATATTTCTTTTGGTAATTAAATAACAAAAAGAATGTAAAGCAATAATAATGGAGGCAAACGTATTTTTTGGAATCCTTAAAGAAATTTCACTGTTTTAATGTTAAACCCATTAAAAGCAGAAATCAAGTTAATAGTTGGGCAGTTGGATGATTTTAGACTGTTTTCAAACCTAATATACTGTAATCCCAAGTGTAACCTCTGTGCTAGAAGACATTAAGTAAACATTTATCTTTTGAAAAAAAGGTGTCTTATCTTTTTGGGGATGGAAAGAGGACAAGAAAATATAGATGAGTTAACCTAACATTACAAGTTTTTGGAAAGTTAAATTGGCTTATTTATCTAAAGTAACAATAAATACATGTACAATGTGGGATTCGGTATACACTGCTTATAACTTTCAAAAATAATTCTGAGCAAACTCTCTATAGGATGAGATATTTTAATAGAATTATCAAAGCACAAAAATGTTTCAATGAAAAGACAAGCTTTACAATGCCTAATTGTAAATAGTATTTCCAAAGGGTAGTATTTTTAACTTAAATTATATGGAGTTAGAAGTATCCAATGAAGTGACAAATATAATTTTTAGATGATTAAATAAAAGAATTGCAGATTGCTGCAAACATTAGGGGCAGGGATTAAATTAGCACAATTCGGTGTCAAACATGTAATAAATTCAGATTTTGGTTAAAAAAACCCTCTAATCAATATTGGATTGGGTCCAAAATGGGCATTGATTAGGAAAGGGGTTGAGAATAGCTTTCATCTGGATAGTATAACCAAAAACTTTGAAAATGCCCATCTCCCTCATAGTGTCATTCTGGGCAGTGTACAAATAAAATATTAAAACGTAAAAACAGTATATAAAATGTAAAAGAAGCAAGTATGAATAAAATTGAATGTTAAAAATTAATTAAAAGGTGGAGAAGGCTTTCAGGGTGCTAGCCAGCCCTATGGCTGCATGCTGCTCTGTGTACACCAAGCAAGGCCAGGGTTATCTTTCTGAAAGGTCAGGAGTAGGACCTGCCTCACCTCTGGTCCACCTTTATCATACATTCTCTGACTTGTTCTTCTGTTTCAAATTTCAATAAATGTTTATGCATTTTAGTAATTACATGTTCATATTTGTACATAATTCTATTTTAAATTAAGTATTAGTATTCAAAATCATATTTTTGTCTACTTTTCTAATAATTGTAAATAAAAGAATCACTGACAATTATATCCTTCTGTCATCAGTTCTTCTCTTGGTTTTATTTTAGAATTGACAAAACTTTAGTATCTTGCATTCAATTAACCATTTGTTTTTGCCTATTATTTCTCATCAGTAAAATGTTTTTTGTACTGCTATCCATAGAAGTTTTTCTGGGCACAACCTCGTTTTTTATCTATTCCTTACTACCTCTCATACTTCTGAACAGATTACTCAGGATGGATGTGAGTTTCACGGCAGTAATAAAATATTTCCTTTCTAATAATAATTACCAATTTGGAAAGATTTAAAGATTAAAATACATTGATTAAAGATAAATGTTACACAGCTGCTGAAAAAGAGATGAACAATTCAAATATAATTGTTACACGTTTTAGCTCAATAGTCTTCAAAGGTATTATATTCAGAACCTACAATTCCAAGTAAGAATATTTAAAAAATTTAAAAATCAATTCTTTGAGCAAGATTCTTATTACAATTTTGCTTCCTGTCATGTTTATAAATATGTTTGTTCTTTGCAAGGAATTTAGAATTTGACATGGTTAGCAGTGCTTTGCATTGTGGAGGCAACATTAGTAACCTTATTGAGGCATTTTGTGTTTCTTCTAGCTGAGTGGGGGTGGAGGGACCTACAGAATACAAAGCAAAGGTAGGATAGTAGGGGTCATGTTACTTCATAAAACAACTTTGAAGGTCTATTTTCCCCCCAAAGCACCATGAAAATGAAATACCCCTTTGAAGTTTATACAGCTCTAATAAATATAAATATGCTGATAAAAACGGACACCTTGGTAAGTTACATGTATATGAGGAACACAGAGTTCACCTATAGTACTGGTAAATAAATCATTACCTTCTTTCAGATGTAAAATGTATTTTAAAACATAACTCAGTACATAAAAGTTCTGAGCCTTCTTCCTCAGGCAGTTTGGCGTTCTACCCTAAAACAACTTCTCACACACAATTATCCTCCATTGAGTTTGTTTATTGGAGTTTCACAAAGCAGATAAAAGGGTTAAATGGCTTTTATAGCTTAGACATGGCAATATATGTTATCAGTGAACACTTTGAAATGCAGGGTGTTATCCTTAGAGTTGTGTAACTTATCCTCAAGTAGTCTGATCGCACAAAGAGGAATGTTGACTTTCAACATCTAAAATGGGTAATTCTTCAGTTATTTCAATCTGATGAGGTCTTTGCTGCCTGTGCTCGCATGATTTCAGCCTCTGTTTCTACTTCATTCAGCAAGACATCTTGGGAGAAAGCATACATGGTGTAGACATCTGCACATGACAGCTGAGGAAAATTACAGTATGCATACTACTAGCCTCTACTAAATAAATCTTAGTCATTTCCACCACCAATCAAGAGGTATTGCACTATGACACTATCTCTGCCCTAAACTGGATACAAAGAAAAAGTCTAGAGAAAGTAAGAAAGGTAATACCATTTGCATTTCAAAATTTACCTCTCCTAGAAAAAAAAATTAATCTTGATGTCAGATATGCTTTAACAAAAAAACTCAGCAACCTGGGATGGTGGTGGTGGAGAGAGAGATCCAACCAGTTTGGATGAGTCATCCAAAACAGTATTAGGTATTCTGTATGAACAAATGATGGACTCCCATATTCTGGAGAAATGTAGTTAAATACATGCTTACATTTCAAAACCCTTCTTATACCCTTGAACAGTCAAAAAAATATCTCAATACCTGCAAATTCTAGCTCAAAGCTCTTAGTCATCCGGATCCAGGAAATAGGCTGGGATGTAGCTAGGAGCAATGCATTTTGCTTCCCTATAGCCTAGGAGCCAAAGCATACAAGGAAACTTCTTGCTTCATGCAATTCAACTGTGAAAATTTATAGTACAATCTGGCGTTTCCCAAAGTTGCTAGATTTCAGTTTCCAAGATGGTGTAATGGATAAGCTTTGGCTTATGAGAAAAAGAAACTCAGGATTCATTGGACCAGGGCATTCGAAGAGTAATTATCAGCCAGTCATTTCTTGCGTCGTTGTAACTGCAAGAATAAAACTAGGGCAAAATAGGAGAACGCCACGCGGCGATCTTGATCTCCCCTCCTAAAATCAGGGACAGAACTAGAACAAAAAAACCAATCCATTTCTAGGAGATCTGCAGGTTCAAGGTTCTGCTTGCCATGCAAGAGGTCTGAATTTCCGCCCTCGCCCCCGATTTTAAACCAGCGCAAGACGCGCAAGAACCCAGGCAACTGAAGGTTATTGAAACCCAAAGGCACAAACAACAGAATTGGCCCACGGCACGCTTTTCCCTTTCGGACAGCCATGACGTTCAGATTACCAAAGGATACAGACTCCTGCGGCGGCAACTCCTAGCCCGAGCGCTAAGGCGTTGTTGCGAGTGTTCATCCCTCGCCGAACCATCCCCATGCCCGGCCCTGGATTAAATCCAACGGGTGCCATCCTTTGCGGTTTGGCATTCATTGGCGGCACGCGTGAAAACTCTCTTCCTCGTTGCGGCGCCGACATCTTTCCCAGGACCTTGGCAAGAAAGTAGGTATCAGCTCCCGGAAGAAAAATCCACTGAGGACCGCGCGGCCATCTTTGGTGAGGGCTGTGACCTACGCATGTCGCGACGTCAGCCATTTTTTTTAAAAAAACCCGACTGTTACTGCTGAAGGTCATGCTTTTTTTTTTGCCATCTTTGGTGAGGGCAAACGCTAATTAAAAGGGGAGGAGTCACATATATTTTGAGCTGACAGTTTACGGCACGGTGATAGGTGAGGATTTCCTCAAATTAATTATGTATCTTTTTTCTGCCCTTCAAAGTGAAGACTAAAAACTTGGAGAAGCACAGTTTTTCTTTCCTTGGCTAGGTACTTAATTTACTCGATATATTCACACATGTTCTAATTTAATTTAATATGTGCTATTGTAATTTAATGGCACAACTCTGAATGTATTTCGTGTTGTCCCCTTAAACAATGCCGGACTTTTTAAATAAGGTTGCTGTTAATTTTTTAAAGATAGGCTTATATTAAATATATTGCTAGCCATATCATGAATGTATCTATTGCTTCAGTACCTGAGGTGCCCTTTTCTTCTCTCTCACCCACAATTAATCTTCAGTCAGAGATGCATTTAGGAGGATTCTCTACAGGAGCTTAAAGAAAGCACAATTTTATATCGGACTAATTTAATCTTTTAATTTCTAAATTACTTTCTTGGGACTTTCCCTTTCATAAGGTTTATATTGGATTGTATTTATTTTTGATGCTTTAATGGCATTTCAATACTGTTGAATCTAAGCAGTTTACACGAACAGCATTAACATATAAAATATCAATAGATAATGTCTTAATATGATAGATGCCACTATACCCTGTTTTAACCATCATTACCACCTCTTTGTAGACTTTAGTTCAGCATTCAATACTATCATTCCAGACATTCTTCTAACTAAGCTAAACCAGCTAGCGGTACCTGAACACACTTGTAAGTGGATCATAAGCTTCCTAACAGACAGGAAGCAGCAGGTGAAGTTGGACAAAATCACATCAGATACCTGTACAATTAACACACACACACACACACACACCCCGCCAAGGCTGTGTGTTCTCTCCACTTCTCTCTATATACCAATGACTGCATCTCAAAGGATCCATTTGTTAAACTAGTGAAGTTCGCAGATGATACAACAGTGATCGGTCTCATTCAAGACAATGATGAATCCGCATACAGATGGGAGGTTGAACAACTAGCCTCATGGTGCAACCGGAACAATCAGGAACTGAACACACTCAAAACCGTAGAAATGGTGGTAGACTTTAGACATACTTCCACCTCTTACAATACTAGACAATACAGTATCAACAGTAGAGACCTTCCAATTTCTAGGTTCTACCATATTGCAAGATCTAAAATGGACACTTAACATCAAAAACATCATCAAAAAAGCACAACAAAAAATGTTCTTTCTGTGCCAACTCAGAAAGCTTAAACTGCCCAAAGTGCTGCCGATACAGTTCTACAGAGGAATTATTGAGTCTGTCATCTGCACCTCTATAACTGTCTGGTTTTGTTCTTCAATCCAACAAGACAGACACAGACTTCAGAGGATAATTAGAACTGCAGAAAAAACAATTACTACCAACCTGCCTTCCATTGAGGACCTGTATACTGCACAAGTCAAAAAGAGGGCTGTGAAAATATTTACAGACCCCCTCGCATTCTGGACATAAACTGTTTCAACTCCTACCCTCAAAACGATGCTATAGAGCACTGCTCACCAGAATAACTAGACACAAGGATAGTTTTTTCCCGAACGCCATCACTCTGCTAAACAAATAATTCTTCAACACTGTCAAACCATTTACTTAGTCTGCACTACTATTAATCTTGTCATCATTCCTATCACCGCTCTCCTCCCACTTATGACTGTATGACTGTAACCTTGTTGCTGGTATCCTTACGATTTATATTGACTGTTTCCTAATATTATTTGATTGCTTATTTGTACCCTATGACTATCAGTAAGTGTTGTACCTTACGATTCTTGATGAATGTATCTTTTCTTTTATGTACACTGAAAGCATATGCACCAAGACAAATTCCTTGTGTGTCCAATCACATTTGGCCAATAAAGAATTCTGTTGTTCTATTCTGTTCTGTTCTGTTCTGTTCCTTATTAATAGAAATAGTTGGAATGAACTGTTGGAAGAAATCAATTACTGTAGTTTAATGATAAATTATTATTTTTTCAGAGTAGTAACAATACTTTTAGAATGGGCTTACCTGCACAGGTATCAGCCCGATACCAGTATTCAGAACCTATCTTTGGAGCAGTGACCCCTGAAATTATCCAAGATACTTTGCTTCACATGGCTGTAGAGAATGAGCGATATTTGAGTGAGCTGTGTGGTGAGACAGGCTGTTTCAAAGACACACGGATAGTAGGTAAGAATTGGCCTTAACAAGTTCTCTAAACTGAGATGAAATTCTGAAAGACATTTTAGAAGAGCCTCTAACTATGATCATTTCCCCTTGTGTCTCTGCCAGAATTTGTTTTTCTTTTAGCTGGGAAGTGGAACCTAACTGAATCAGCCACATATCAAGCAATAGAAATATTTGAAAGGTATTTCTTTATTTTCTCTTTGACTGTTGATATTAGGATAGAACCATTAATTTATATGTTTACCACAGATTAAACAATATTAATTTTGTGGAATTTACCTCTAAGTAGATGTGCTTAAAGTTTCAGTTTTATTTCCTGTAACTTATACCTTTATCATTTTATAGATGTAGTTACAGCAGCCAAATCACAGCTTTAACCTATAAATATATAAACTAAAATGTATATGCTTCCTTTTTAAAGTCTCAAAAGATTGTTTGGGGGGAATACTTTAGCCACAGTTACAAATCAAAAGGTATTTAATGACAAGCCTGCTCTGAGTAGTAAAAGCCCAAAATCTATCAGAGAGGGAATTTGTGGACACCACTACAAATGCATTCAATCTACAATTATAATATCAGATACAATTTAAATTTCAAGGGTTGTTTTTCTTTCCTGCATGCTTCTTTCCCATCTTTTGTTTTTATAAAACTTTGCCTGAGACCAAGTCTGGAGTATTTAAATTGCATTTTTGTGCCACTTTAGTTATCCCAGTTGATATCCAATTGTGAATATACTGCACCAAATGGACAATTTGTTTCTTGGGGGCGGGGCTGGTGAAGGTCCTAAAGCTTACTGTGGCTGTTTCATACATTGATTTATGACTCTTTGGAATAGCTTACACGCCGTAAAATCAGTGTAGTTACATGGTTTTGATATTTGTTTCTGTAAACTATATTTCAAGTATCTGCACTTTTCTCTAGATACCTTATCAATCCTTTTGCATTTTTAGGTATATGCTCAAACGTTTAGAAGAATTCTCTAATTTGACTCTAGGAAAGGAAGAAGACAGCAATTGGGCCTCACTGAAAGTACAAATAGAAGACACATATATGTTGCGTTTAGTCTCTTGCATTCAGCTTGCCAGCAAGCTTTCTTTCCATTACAAAGTAAGGAGATTCAAGATTTACCTTGAGCAATACAGTATTATATAACTTTCATACAAGTTTTGTTTCTGAGATACCTTGTGGACTTTCCAATGACAGAAACAGGACTGTTAAATGCATGTATGCATTTGGGAAAAATATAATTTTTTCTCACTAGACAATCTGATCAGAGGATGAAAATAATGTTATAAATTGCTAAGCAATGGTGTCTTCATAAACAGCTTGGGTTAATGGTTAGTACTGAAGGAGATGTATGACTATATGGAATTGGCTTTCATAATGATGAACTATCAAATATGAAGGATGGGATGGTTAAGAAGTTTGATATATATATATATATATATATATATATATATATATATATATAAACTATTAGCAGTAGAAACAAAAATGTTAATTGGGCATCTTTTTAATATCATTATGATTCATGGGTTAAAAACAGCAACATATACAACACAATCCATTCCAATAAAAAACAGTACACTATGGCGAAGTAAAATTGGCATTTTGGATGTAATGTTCTTACTTCTTTTACACAGATCGTTAATAACAAAATGGTTCTGAAGTTTCTGAAGTCTTTAGGTTTCTCATACACTACAGAAGAATTATTAGAATCAGAACTAGCTATTTTGAAGGCTCTGCACTTTCAAGTCAATGTTCCAGTTCCACTTGCCTATGTTGAAGTTCTCCTAGAAGTTTTAGGTAAACCCAGGAAACATATATTGTAGTCTATGAAACGGCTTTGCCCTGCTAATAAAAAACTGGTAGTGATTCTGATTTGTCTATCCCTCTTACCGGTAGCTGAGCAGCCACAGTTAAATTGGTAATCTCTTTATTTCCAGGCTCTGCAGCAGGTGTCAGCACTTAGCCAACTTTTGCTGCTCTTAAAAAAAATCTCCCAAGTTACATCCTAGAGCAGTGACCTTATTCTCTTTATGTGCCAAAAGTTGTGATCCCATACATGACAGCACGCTCACAGGTCGGCACCCATGAATGTGCACGGCCGCATGTGTGCACGACCCCCCTGTGCATGTGCACCCAATCCCCATGCATCCCCCACCCCCGTGCATTAAAATTTTTAGCAATTGGTTCTCTGCCTGGTTGCTGGGTGGGCGTGGCCAAGGTGGGTGTGGCCTACTCGGCCTCCTACACCATGGTGCGGGAGGGGAGCGTTTTCACTCTCCCCAGACTCCGGAGGCTTTCCTCGATCCTCCAGGAGGATGAAAATGGTCTCCCCTGGGCTCGAGAGGCCCTTCTGCTACTTCCGGTAGTGCCCTGCACTTACCTGGCATCCAACACGGGCTGCGTGGAGAATCCCTGGGAGGGATGGGTAGGGTGAGAGGGGCCAGCTAGTCCTTGAAACTGCAGGTTTGGTGAACCAGATGTAAAATTAGCATCCGGTTGGCCCGAACCAGCGACCCCTCCCACCTTTCATTTTGGTCCTAGTAGGCCTCCCTACAGCCTCCTAGGCCTAAAAACGGGCCATGGGGGGGGGGGGTGTTGCACCCCCCCACGCATGTGTGCGTGACTCCCTGCATATGCATGCACGTTTCCTGCATGTGCCCCTCCCCGAGCATCCTGAAAATCAGCTGTCTGGCAGGAGGCGTGCGTGCACATGCGCAATGGAACCAGCTGGGTGACGGCTCAAGTGCTCACCGAGAGGGTTCTGCATGCCAGTTGTGTCATGCATGCCATAGGTTTTCCATCACGATCCTAGAGCAGTAGGATAAAGTGACAATTTACAGAACATCTTAGAGGAAGGCAGTGGCCACACATTTTCTTCTTGTTACCAATAAACTACAGGGACATGTCCCTGTTGTTCTTGGGAATCCTATTATTTCTTTGTTTTTTGTGTGGGTTTTTTTTTTTTTTGCTTCTGGTGGTTAGAAAACGCCATTTTATTGAAAATGGGCTGTGGATCAGTGATTATTCTCAATCTTTATCACAGGCATCACAGATATAGTGAAGTTGTATGGGTTCTTATAATATGAGAGCCAATTTGCTGTAGTGGTTAAGGCAAAGGCTAGAAACCAGGAAATGGTGAGTTCTTGTCCTGTCTTGGGCATGGAGCTAGCTAACTGGAAAGTATTGAAACAGACAGAAACAAAGGGGTGGGGGGGGGGAAGAAGGAAATTTATTGATGGCTCACAGATAGTAAAATTAAGGAGATAGATTCTCACACCTTATAGAAACTCACTCTCTTTCCTATAGCATCTAATTCTTGGGCTTTCCCCTCCCAATACTAGGATACAATGGCTATTTACTTCCCACAAAAGAGCTGCATGAAATGTGCAAACATTTATTGAGTTTATCGTATCTGTTGCGGAACAATATTTATAATACCTTGCTGAAGTCTTCAATAGAAAACTCCTCACCAAGTGAACTTCAACTGTAAGTTCTGAAAGAAGCAAGCTAGCAATAAATTTGTGCCATAAAGGGAAGTCAAAACTTGAGAGTTGTGTATATTGAAGTAGCACAAATGGAAAATGAACTTTATAGACCAAGAAAATCTGGGTTACTTTTCCACTAGCAGATTTTAACAGATATGTTTGTAAACAATGCTCTCCTGATAGAATCTAGCTTCAGTGTGCCATCATTGTCCTGATTTTTATTTGGGTCATATAAATCTTTCCTTCTACAGAATGTTTAAATATTGGCAATTCTCAGCTTAAGGCAATTTTTTACTTGGATGGGATAGTTTTGAACCTTAAATGTATCTAAATATTCCCTATGTAAGTTACTGGGATATGAATTGGAGGAGTAACTGGGAAGACATAATTAGAATTACTTTGTTTTAGACCACTGGGATGAGCTATTGTCTAAAATTAAAGCTGCGGAATTGAAAATCGGGCTGCACAAACAAGCAAAGCCCCATCCGTGGGATGCAGACAGCATGCGAAACCATGCCCCTTCCGGTCCACAGAAAAACCTCTCTCCATAGAACCAGTCCCTGGTGCCCAAAAGGTTGGCGGTCCCTGCATTAGTGAACTTTTAGATAGAAACTGTTTCATTTTTGATCCTTTTACTTGCCTTTTAACATTTCAAATAACCTTTTTGAATCTGCGTTTTTTTAATTACAGAAAAGTTTCATTGATTTCACAAATTTGCATATTTTCTTAGGAAATCCTTTGGTTCCCAAATGTTACATTTCCAACCCTTTAGCACAATATACTGAAATTGAAAAAAAAATCCTACATTAATAGGGTTGTTGGCATTTTGCTATACAATTATACATAGCATTAAATTTTGTTAATGTTTAGTTTTTGGGCGATGAAAACATTAAATTCACCTCTTCATTGTTACCTGCCAGCAAAATACAGCACTACTCAGTACTGTTGCCTAATATATTCAGTGTAACAGGAGAAATGCAGAAGAAAATATACTTTTTATTGTATGGATACTCAAAGCAGTACTGGGCTCCTCTGAACACAATGTATTTGTGAGAAATGTGCTATTTAAATACTTTAATGATGTTCTAGGCCCGTGATGGCGAACCTATGGCACGGGTGCCACAGATGGCACGTAGAGCCATATTGGTGGGCACGCGAGCTCAGCTCCGGCACACGTGTGTGTTAGCCAGTTGATTTTTGGGCCTTCTGGGCTCACCAGAAATCAGGAAACACGCTGTTTCCAGCCTCTGGAGGGCCTCTAAGGGGGTGGGGAAAGCCGTGTTTGCCCTCCCCAGGCTCCTAGAAAGGCTCTGGAGCCTGGGGAGAGCGAAAAATGGGCCTACCGGGTCCATGTGCCATTGTGTGCCAAAAGCAGGGGGAGCATGGGGGGGGCATAGAATTATGGATGTGGGCACACATGTGTGTGACCCCTCCACACTCCCCCCGCTTTTGGCACACGATAGCAAAAAGGTTAACCATCACTGTTCTAGGCATTATAGCCATCATAAGCATTAAGTCTTCAACATCTATCTTTTAATTCAAAGATGAGTGAATGTAACAGAGAAATGCTTTAAAAATGATCAACATATTGGTTTAATATGGCTAAATACCTGTGTTTCCCCGAAAATAAGACTGGATCCTATTTTCTTTTGGGCCCTAAAATAAACTAGGGCTTATTTTTGGGGGTGTCTTATTTTTTTCCCATCTACAGGAGGCCCATTTCTGCTTGCTCACGGTGGGGCAGGAGGCCGTATGGTGCACCAGTGTCACTGTGAGGCGGGGGTTGGAGCTGCCTCACATGCTCCACACCAGCTTACCCCAGGGCCCCCACAGCTACGCCACCCATACCCCAATATCTGCCTCGCCTCGCAGCGGAGGCTCCAGCAGCCCCATCTAGCAGGAAACCACGTGGCTGCCAGCCCCCTTCTTCTGCTTGCTCGTGAAGCAGGAGGCTGAGTGACCTGCTAGTGCCGCGGCCACGAGGTGAGGCAGAAGGTGGAGCTGCCCCATGCGCCCTGCATCGGCTTACCTCAGGGTCCCCAAAGCCAGGCCATCCACGCCCTGACACCTGCCTCACCTCACGGCATGAGCACACCACTTGGTCTCCTGTTGCATTGCAGCTGCAAACAGAAGTAGGCTGGTGGCCACGTGGGCTCCTGCTGCACACAGCTGTTTGTGCTGCCACCGCAAGGCAGGTGTCAGAGCATGGATGGCCTGGCTGTGGGGGCCCTGAGGAAGGGTAAAATTTACTTATCTTCGCTACCAGTTTACAAATGTGAGAGCCTTCTGTGCATGTGCAGAGGGTCAAAAACAGGACGTGATGTCCAGGTGGGTGGGCGGAGCCTCCCACTGCCGGCGCTACGGGTTCACCCGAGCCAGATAGAACCGGCTCAATTTCACCACTGGCCCTGAGGTAAGCTCCACCACCACACCACACCACCTCACCTCATGGCCGTGGCACCATGAGCAACCAGATGGAATGCTCAGCCAGCCAACTGCGCAGGCTCTTAAGCAGGGCTTATTTTGGGGGTAGGGCTTATATTAGGCGTGTGTGTAAAAAACATGCTGGAGCTTATTTTGGGATAGGTGTTATTTTGGGGGAAACAGGGTAGGTTTGTACCTTCAAATGTACATCATTATTACTATTGCTGGAATACAGTCCGTGTTCATTTTGTCATTTCAATTTCATAGAGCAAAATTTGCATCTGTAAAGGAAGACCTCATGCTACTAGCTGTAGGAGTAATTGGTGCAAGTTCTTTCCTGCTAAACCATGAAGACTGGAATCAGGTACATACATCTTATCATTTAGTCCACTCATGTATTATCAAAATATCAAGATATTTTTTTCCTCTTACTCGTGGCTTGCTACCCATAAGAATCCTAATTCTATAGGATATAGCATATCCATCTAAAGCTTTTTTTCTCTCTCTTGAAAGGTTGTGGACTACCTCAATAGCACCACAGGCATCAGTCTGCAGAGCATTACTGAGGCAGTCTATGCAATTCTGAAGCACAGTCTAGGTAATATCGTGAATGGTTGTTAGAAACCCTTCATTTTTCTGAAGTTGAAGAGCCTGCTTATCAAGAAATGTACTATAGTATTTGACATAGGCATGGGATTGTAAGCAGATAATACTAAAAAGGCACTGCACATCCTCATACACTTCAATAGTTTAATGGATATCACAGAGTTTTTGTTATCTTAATCTTTTAAGAGGGAAGATTTAAAGAAAGGTATCTTGTCCGTGGCTAGGGCATCAAAACCATTTACAGCAGTCTTGCATAACCATTACAACACAAAGAATTATAGCAGTTTAAGACAAATATTAGATGTATGGATTATGATGATAAATATTACATGTAAAAGCAGAAACTTTAGCATAAACAAGTAAATGTATCTGACAAAAAAATACATTAATGTGTTCCTCTCTCTAGAACTGATAAACTGTTCTGAAAAAAAATCTGTATTTATTTTGTATTTCTAGTTTAGTGCAATAATGAAGCTGCAATAACCTCCTAACTGAGCCTCTACCACAAATATTGTCTCCTTTTCCTGTCCTATCGGAGAAAATACATGATTCTTTTCCTAAACTCAGTTGTATACTTTATCTACATGTTATCTAAGCTATGCTCTGAAGCTTTTTGCTTCATTCCATTTTATAATGTAATATCAAGTTTGCAGATTTTTCTTCTTCTAAAATAATGTATGGCTGTCAGTGTCCCAAGTCCTACTTTTGGCATCATTGCGTCATGCTGAATTCTTTCTCCTTCATAATTGTCATTTATTATAGAATTGCGAAGAAACCCAAGCTAGACCCCATTTCAGATTTGTCAGCATGAACTTGAGCGCTTTTGTCCACTGTTCCTCTGAGTTAAACTGGGTTTTAATGGAGTAGGAACCACCATTTCCACCTGTATCTTCAATCTTGCCCTTTTCCACGTCCATTCTGTATTGGAGAAACAAATCCTATTAGGCGCCGAAAATGCTGACATTTGGTCTCAGATTAGCACTACATTATTTTTAATAAATCCCACTTCCCTGTTGTAATGCCCTGATTTATTAATCTTTAGACATAAGCTCTTGCTGAGAGAGAACTTCAGTTTTCTTTATTTGACATATTTTCAACAACCAATGACAAAGCAAAGCCAACTAAAAAATACCAAGACCACTAAATGTGATAGTTTATTAGCAGTACTTTGAAGAACCACATTAATCTAGCTGTTGTTATATTGCGCTAAAATAGAAAACCAAAACCTCTGTATACATGAGATACCTTGAAATTAATAGCATTTAATTCAGTTATATAATAGTTTAGCAAGAGATACTTAATTTAGAATTAAAAAGTTTGTAAGAAAAAAAACCCTACTTTCTGCACCATTGACATTTACCTGTAAGGTAAACAGAAACGGGTCTCGCCTTTTTCTACTTCCTCTTTGAACTGTTGTACACAATCTAGAAATGCCACCATTGCATGGTCAAATTTATTGTCCCAGAAAAACCGTAAGCCTCCTGAACAGTAAAGAGGCAGCTCCTTGAAGACATAAATGTAAATATTAGAAATACAAGGAATTGTCCTACAGTTCTACATTATTATTAATGAAGCTTAGACTCTTTACTCAATAACAAGGATTCACTGCAACTTAGGTAGCACAAATTATCTGTGCTGTTTAATACTGCTCTTCTACACTACCGTAAGTCAAGGCTACAGGAACAAGAAAATAAAATCTGTTTTACTCCTGTTTCTCTTAAACCCCAGCTTCTTTTTCATTTAGTATCTAGGGCATTTTAAAATGCAAATACCATATTTTTCAGACTATAAGACACTCTGGACTATAAGACGCACCTAGCTTTTGGGGAGGAAAACAGGGGAAAAAAATCTGCCTCTGCCTCCCAGCAATTTGCCTCCTTGCAGCAAACAGCAAACAGCCTGGTCAGGTTCAGCACAGCCTATTTAGCATGAGTAGCTGATTGGTGGTTGGGTCTGCCTCCCAGAATAGCACCTATCAACTGTTCCAGGCTGCAGGGATTGCCACTGCCCATCGCCACTGCTGCCTATCACCACCTCTGGGTGTCCCGTTTTTGGCCTCCGCATGTCCCATTTTTGGCGGGGATAGGCAGTGGCGAATTGCTGGGAGGCAGAGGCCAAAGGGTGGGAGCCAACGCATGGACAGGGCTTCGGCAACATTTGCTGTATAAGATGCACAGACATTTCCTCCCACTTTTAGGGGGGAGAGTGTGTCTTATACACTAAAAAATATGGTAAATAGCAGATCCTATGGGATCCAGGGTAAAAGAAGTGTAAAGAGATGATACCAAAACACACTTATTCACAGGGGTGGGGTTAAGCCAGTTTGGACCAGTTCCGGTGAACTGGATGCTAATTTTACATCTGGTTTGCCGAACTGGTAGTTGCAAGGACTGACTGGACCCACCCATCCCGCCCCTCCCAGGATTCTCCACGTGGCCTGTTTTGGATGCCAGGTAAGTGCATGGCCCGCAAGGAAGCTCTGGGAGGGTGAAAAACGGGCTTCCTGGAAGTTCCGGAAGTCTGGACATGGGCCCGTTTCCAGCCTCCAGAGCCCGGGGAAGGTCACTTTCACCCTCCCAGAAGCTCGAAGAAAGTCTCCAGAGCCTGGAGAAGGTAAAAAACAGGCCTCTGGGAAGTTCCGGAAATGGGCTCATTTCTGGCTTCCAGAGGGCCTCTGGAGCCCAGAGGAGGCCATTTTCACCCTCCTGGAGGTTTGATAAAAGCCTCTGGAGCCTGGGGAGGGTGAAAAACGGGCCTCCCAGAAGTTCCTGAAGTCCGGAAATGGGCCCGTTGGGAGTCTGTTTTCACCCTCCTGGAGGCACGAGAAAAGCCTCCAGAGCCTGGGGAGGGCAAAAACGCTCCCCCCCCTTCCCCTGGTGCAGGAGGCCAAGTAGGCCATGCCCACCCAGCAACCGGGCAGAGAACGGATTTCTAAAATTTTTGAATTCCCCCCTGCTTATTCATACTAATGTTCCACACATCCAGTACCGTATTTAAGAAGACTATATAAAATATCAAATTAAACAGTACAATTGTAAAAAGATAACATTCAAACACATCCCTAAATACATATGCAATACAGTGCTCACATATTTAAGTTATATTTAAGTTTATTATATTTGTTTACACTGCATAACCACAATGGTATAATGATATTTCCAAAATATAAATTCAATTATCTTCATCTAAACATTTTATCATGCATGAATATTTTATTAATCTAAAAATGTTATCAGCTAAATCATTCTGTATTATATTAAGTTAGCATCCCATTTCCCATCAACAAATATATTTCAACATGTTTAAAGTGGAGTAGTCAAACTATGTTTAAAAACTTTGGGCAACCTAGATATACATACATACATACATACATACATAATTAGAATTCAGCATATGCAGAATTGCTCAAAATGTTTTTCACCAAGTGTCTAAAGGCTTGTTCTGAACTGACTAATCTCTTCTAAGTACAAACAAATACAGTACTCTAGAAATCCAAAATGCAGATGTATGAAAGGGATTCTTGGAAACTAAAATCTCTTACCTTAGATTTGTCAGTAAGAGACTCTAAATAAGAGTGATTTCCATATGGAATAAGACGGTATCTGCAAGAAACAGCCACTTAAGAATAATTTGACTGAAAAGTATTGAATAGGCTTCTATAC
Source organism: Ptyas mucosa (assembly GCA_012654045.1). Lineage (NCBI taxonomy): Eukaryota > Metazoa > Chordata > Lepidosauria > Squamata > Colubridae > Ptyas > Ptyas mucosa. The sequence continues at coordinate 204,343 of WNWU01012893.1, read as the reverse complement.
CAATAAACAAGTTAATTAATCTTGCCATTCCTATGGCTGACAAAAGGGAGGGGTGGCTCGTTGTCTCTGTATCTACCTTTGAAAGATCAGGCCCATCTTGTTGGCAAGGGCATGGAGAAGCAGAACAGTCTGCCCCCAGGCTGCATTGATCTCATTCCATTCCACAGGGACACTTGGGAGGCGGCCTAGACGAAAGTTGTTTATTGTGCCAAACTGCCCGCTATGCCTATGCAAGAAGAAATCTAATCAGCTAGCTTAATCTTACACACAGTACAAACAAGTCTTTTTAAGCAGGTTTTGGACAGTTATCCAAAATTAAAATGATTTTCCAAACATAAGCATCAAGATCCACAGCTTTTATGAAAATCTGTTGGTAGCACAGGAAGTCAGTCTGGTATTACCCAGACTATTTAAAATCCAACTCTACTAGCCCCACTCAGTTTGGCAAAGGAATATGAAACTTTAAAACAAGGATAGAAGGATCTTGGACAGGACCCTGTGTGAAATATTACTAAGTAGTTATCATAAAAAAATACTATAGACAGTATCCTCCGAAAGGGGAATAACATATTGATTAAAGAGCTTATTTATTCATGGTGAGTGACCTAAAACTCTCAAAGAAGGGTTGCTTCTTAGAAAGTGGAAAATAAGAATCCAACCATGAGTGAACACTATAAAGTATAAACTGAAAACAGTATTCAGTTAGACTTCTGCAGCAAACTGAAACTGAAACTATTATACTCGCTCTAATACTGATCAGAGTCTTCTGAAATTCTCAACTTTGCAAAGCCCAAATGAACAAATATGCTATTGTATGTATCAGTATGTTGCAACTTAAATGCATTTTCCTCCATCCAGATTCAACTACTGGTTTTCCTACTACATTTCTCCCATCGCAGTCTATCTCTTTTCTTACCAGATATGGAAGGTAGCATTGAATACATTGGTTTTCTTTAACTTGTCCAGCTGCATTTGGGCATAACGCATTTGATTATCAACACTTTTCAGTTCATCATCCAGTTCTAGTTGCTGCCGCTTGAATTCACTGTATTCTTTTTGATACCTCCAGGAAACATCCAAGATAATAAGGTTATTTCATGAGAATTAATTTGAGTAAAAAATGATAGTTCCTATCTAGTGCTAGACAGGTGGTATAAAAATAGCACACTGTAGTTTCCTATCTGACTTATGAAACTGTATTTAATTTCTCTGGACTTTCCTATCAAGTACTCTGGATAGCTAGAGTAAGTGAGCCACAGATAGGGTATTTAAGGAAATGTGAAAAACACAAGAACCAATAAAAAGTCTGTCAGGGATAAGGAGAAAATGAAGTGTGACACAGATGTGGTAAGCAATAGCTGGGAAAGCAGTATAAAAAAGAGGGAAGATGTTTAGTATAGGCATAAAGGAAAAAAATGGGGGAAAATAGTCACCAATAAACACGAAAACTTGGATATGAACTCCAACAACCTATTAGCCAAAAAATTACAAAGTTGGGAATACTGTTAGTAGCAAGATTTCACTCACTCAGCTTCCTCCTGATCCAGCCTCTCAGCCTCAATTTTGACCTTCTCAAAATCTTCAGTCAGTGCCTTGCGCTTTTGCTCTACTTCCTCCAATTCTTCAATTAACCTCTCTTCCTCGAGAGCAAATTCTTTCAGTTCCAACTGTAATTTCTCCTTGTCATCTTCAGTCATTTGCTCCAGGATTTCAAGGCATTTCCTACAAAAAAAAACCCGTGATTTTATCAGGTGGCAATGAACTATACAGAACCCTTTAACTTCACTTTCTTTCACAATTATGCACCTGGAAACCCAGCCAGTAATCCCTGAGCATCAAATCTGTGTAGCTATACAGGTAGTCCTTGACTTACAACAGTTCATTTAGTGACTGAAAGAAGTTACAACAGCACTGAAAAAAGTGACTTATGATCATTTTTCACACTTATGACATCATCCCTGCAGCATCCCCAGTCATGTGATTTACATTCAGATGCTTGGCAACTGGTTCACATTTATGACAGTTACAGTGTCCTGAAGTCATGTAATCATCTTTTGTGACTTTCTGACAAGCAAAGTCAATAGGAAAGCCAGATTCATTTAACAACATGTTACTAATTTAACAACTGCAGTGATTCACTTAACAAATGTGGCAAAAAAAGTCATAAAATGGGGCAAAATTCACTTAACAAATTTTGAACTTAGCAATAGAAATTGTGGTCATAAGTCGAGAACTACTTGTAATTTGTTCTACTTTAAAATAGAAACTGAATTGCCACAGTTTGAGTATATACCTGTCTGAGACAAGCATATGTACCTTTTTCAGTAAAAAATATTTTAGTGAACAAAGGTAAAACTATATTTCTTTATTCTGTCAAGAAGATATTGTAGCCCTTCTGAAATTTATTACTCACTTGTAATTCTGGCATTCATTCTCTGTAATATTAAGCTGTGTGTCTAACTGGTCCAGAAGTGTATCAGTGCATTCTTCACATAGAGGATGATCCACATCTGTTTGACCAGACATGATGTCAAACAGATCTCCAGTGACCTGTAAGGAAGGAAGAGCTCATTTTAGAAGGAGAAAACAGTTCTACCGTTTGTTAAATGAGACAGAAAGCTTTTGTCAAGCAAAACTACTATTCATTAGAGCTTTGTTTTGATAAAACAAAAAAAGGTTCAAAATTATTGTACTGTATTCTCCCAATCACTCTTTTCTAAACATTGATAGTACATTCAAGAATAGGGATCAACTTGCCTTGAGTCTTCTGCTGAGATTTTCCATGGTTCCTCCATCAGAGGCCTCTCCAATCAGAGTGAAACTGTTGGCACTTTCTGTTGACATCATCCTGAAAAATGCAGCACGATTTTGTTATAAACTGTGTTCTCATAGATCAGTGCAAGTTAACCTTTTTGGCACCAAGTGCCGAAACTGGAGTGCGCATGCGCGCACCGGAGCCCAAAAGAGAGCAGCTGGCCATTGCGCATGCGATGGCGGAACCTGGAAAAGCAGCTGGCAATGGCAAGCATGCCCACAGAGAGTGCTGATGTTAATTTTTTTTAACATCAAAAATTCTGATGTTAAACCATAGTAGTTTACATTTTGTTCCACAATTTCCAGTTCCTAAATAGTAGATAGGTTTTGCTGTATATATTATATTTGACACAGAATCTACAATTTGCAGGCTTAAGCTACAAGGAAAAAAATGTCTGAATTGTTAGAGATAGACAATAGAGTTAAAAAATAACAAAGATGTATTTGGATCCATTGCATCCAAGAATCACTTGGATTCAATTTAGAAGTCTCTTAGAAAACTATTCCTTTTCATTAGAATATACATTAGCTAGTTTATACAAGTTATCGAGAACCATGGCCAAATAAAAGTCTTTTGCAGAACGGTTGCTCTGATCTGGAAAAAAAATTGGCAGGGATGAATGTATTAGTCCTATGGCAGAAATAATAGAGGGATACTTCAGTCTCATTACTGTGGGGGGCAAACATAACTAACTTTTTAAATTTTTGAAACCAAACAAACTAGCCTTCCTGAATCTACTGGCCTCCTAATGTTGGACCAACTCCCCTAATTCCCAGACTTTTATCAAATTCCTTCTGAAAAGAGCTCTGGTGGCTCAGTGGACTAAGGCAGTTATTAACATCCACTTACATCTGCTGCCTGCAATTACTGCAAGTTCAAATCCCACCAGGCTCAAGATTGACTCAGCCTTCCATCCTTTCTAAGGTAGGTAAAATGAGGACCCAGATTATGGGGGCAATAAACTGACTTTGTATAAATATACCAAGTATGAAGGCTATTGCTTAACACATTGTAAGCTGCCCTGAGTCTCCGGAGAAGGGCAGCATATAAATCAAATTTTTTTTTAAAAAAATGTTGTTCTATAATAGAGAATCCAGTTCAAAATGAACTATATGCGGTCCTTGACTTATGACAACAATTGGGACCAGAACTTCTATCGCTAAGCAATTGTCAGGCATGGGAAATCAAGAACTAAACGTGTAAATGTTCAAATGATTTTTACTGCTGTTCACAAAAAGGCATAATCTTGCCAGAGTAAAGCATATTCTGCATACCTATCTGATAAATACTGTGAAGAAATTAGGAAGGGTCTCTTCTATATCACTTCCTGCATAACAACAACTCAAGGCTGATATTTCACTTCCCTCCTCCCTCCCATAACTCAGCACCAGATTCCACTACATCAATTGTTATTAAGTGAGTCACAGTTAATGATTTTACAATTTTTCAACCTTTTTTGTCATAGTCATTAAGCAAATCCAGTTTTCCCCATTGACTTTGCTAGTTGGAAGCCCTTCAGGAAAGTTGCAAATGGTAATCACGTGATCCTGAGATGCTGCAACTATGATAAATACATGATGGTTGTCAGCTGTCACATTTTGATGATGACTATAGGATGCTGCATTGGTCATGAGTGCGAGAACCACTTGTAAGTCATAACCGTGCTGTCATAACCTTGAACTGAACCTTAACAAGTGGTCATAGGACTATTTGTGCTTCCTTTCAAAGGAAGGATGAAAGAACTAAAGTATATTTTGCTTTCACTTCCTATAGGTAGGGAGAATTCTTGCTTCTTTTATTATCTTTTACTCTAGCTCTATCTTTTGCTCTATCTTTTGCTTTTATTAGCAGCTGAGTGTATGTGTGTGTGCATTTGTACATTCTCCACCTAAATTAAACCTCAGAAAGACTTTAGTATCAGAATTTGGTTAAAATTTTCAGCCTCTGAAAGAATGGCATTTACTACAAATGTAATAGAGCAGAGAACATAGTAATTAATACCTGGCTGGGGGAATGAATCTTCGGGACACTCCATCTTGGCGATTTTCAACGAACACTTCCTAAAAAGAAATTTAGCATTAGCATCTTGTGATTCCTTACCAAAGAGAGCTAAATGTTTGATCCCATAAGCAGTTTTTAACAACCTGCCACTTTACAATGTACACATATTACAAGGAAAATTTAAAGGTTTTGCAGACTAAATGCCAAGAAAATAACAATTCCTAATAATGAATGAATGAATAATAATGATGAAAGATTGAGGGCAAAAGAAGAAAGGGACAACAGAGAATGAGGTGGCTGGATGGAGTCACTGAAGCAGTAGGTGGGAGCTTAAATGGACTCTATAGAGGATGGTAGAGGACAGGAAGGCCTGGAGGAATATTGTCCATGGGGTCGGACATGACTTCACAACTAACAACAACAAATAATGACTGGTGTTTAACTTCTAATGATGCATTGCTTTTAATTTAGAATCATATGCTAACTTTACCTCAGTCAAAGGGGTCTCTTCTTCCTGTGCATCACTCAGTTTTGTTGGAACAGTGGTAAGCAGAGGAGCTACACAAAAGATAAACAATTACCAAAGAAAAAAATAAAAATATTTGCACATAATGCTAAAACTCAGCAGAAAGATTACTATATCTGTCAATAATATTTTCCCTTTGAGCTTTTGCTTCCCAATTCCAAGGACATTCTGAAACAGAGTTCAGATTTAAGAACTGCCTCAGATTAAGTTCTGCTGAAATCCTTCATAACAATACTATGTTATTGAATGTTTCCAACCACCTTACATTCTACTTCCCTTGAATTTTCTCAGCAATTGACAAGTATATGCATTCACAATATGGAATTTATGATTGCATTGGCTTTATGCATATTTTTTTACCTGTCAATTCCTGGATGGTGACTTTGTCAAGAACGTTGAAAGATGTATCCAATTTAAGGGGCTGGCTACAACGCTGGCAAACAAAGCTGACCTGCATGGTACAAGCAGGTGACTTATACACATCCATATCTGGAAAATAGAAAGATAGTCAATACAATGTTTCTAATATTTTGTAGGTTGTTATAAATTAATATTTTACAATTGCTATCCGGTTTGTGTTTTCTATCTATGTAGTTCTATTGTAAAAATTCAGGAGTGGTTACTACTGTACTACGTACCTTCTCTCATGCAGCATGAATTGGATGTTTCTGCCATTATCATTACAGTGATCATCCATCTCCTCCGGCATTATCATGAAGAACATTAATCTATATATCCTATCTATGCATAGACCTTAATTCTATGCCTATGGGTCAGCACCAACTTGATGACACATACTGAATCAATCCAAGTAATAACATATAGTTTAATCACCACCATTTCAGGTGTAACTCCCAAGGAAATCAGCTAGGTTCTGATACTAAGTATCTTTGGGGAAACAGGAACTGTCCAAACTAGGGTCGACTAACAAAAATTAGTCAGGTACCAGTATCAGTTCAATCCTTAATAAGATTTTGGTAGTGCAACTCCATCTTATGGAATAATACACATATTTATCTTTGAGGTATTATGAATGCACCATCTGTTCTACTGCAGTGTACTGACATTTACTACCTATAAAGAACAAAGCTCTAGTTTCCTTTTTCTGGTCCAGTTTAGACTGAAGCTGGTAGACCAATTATGGCTGGGAATACAAAAGGGTAAATTCCAATGATCTTTGTTGGAATCTACTTTGATTCTATCTAAGTGTCTCCATCGTTCTTACCTACCTCACGCCCAACAACGAACTAATGTGCTTGTTAAGTGGCCATAACCAGGTTCCCTAACGATAGGCGGGATACCCAATCGATACGTATTTAAAGTTTCCCCAGGAGCGAACGAAATTGATCGGTAAAAAAAAATCACCGCCAGGTCACCTTTCCCTCCCAACAACACACGGTTGACTTTCTCTTCCTCTGAAAGTGCTTTTTCCCAAGCAACCCCGCCGTCTCTCAAAACGGCTTCGCAGAAAGTTTTTTCTTCCGGAGAAATCGCACCCTTTGCTCACGCCCGTAGGAGGCGCAGAAACGGGACCGCCTTCTCGCTTTCCGTGGCATCAGAGAGGGAGCTTGTTCTGGACTGAAAAAGCTATTTGCAGAGATGCAAAGTCGGCGATGTCCTTCTTGCACGAATGGGAAACGCACATGATACATGTTACTGTTACGACCACCCCCATATTCACAGCAGAGAGGAAGCCCACCAACTAGCTTCACTACAATGTTGGGGCTGCGAATCGGCTCTTTGCTGCCATCTACTGACCATAGTAACGCAGCCAGATCCAATAAGGCAAAAATACTTCAGTTTAAAGGCAGTACAATAATGAAACAGAGAACCATGGAAGGTAGGCCATCTCTTAGGGGCAAAAGATACTAAAGAACAAACGGCTACAGAAGGCAATAATACCTAGGATTTTTACACAGCGGAAGATAACCTGTAAGTTGCCGGAAAAAAGTCACTTCAAACGCGAACCATCCTCAACTTCCTACTTCTACGCTGATTGGCTCCACGTCAGTCACTTCGCTTATTACTACCGAGCTCCACCCACACCAACCGGAAGTTGTTTCTTCAGCGCATGTGCACAGCACCGGATAAGGCCTGTCCGACAAAGGCGCAAGGAACAATCACGTTGGCTAAAATCGCGTTCTGTGATTGGCCAAGAAAGGGCGGTGGCGGGGCGTTATGTTCTCACTTCCGGCGGTAACGAAGCCGGTGGTTTTCTCAGGTGGTCGCGCGCGCGGGATAAAAGGAAACAGATCTGGCTTGGAAAATTGGCTTCCCCGCCCCGCTATGGCCTCTCTGCTCAAGGTGGACCCAGAAGTTAAGATCAAGGTATGGGAGGAGGAGGGTCAAATTCTAATAAGCCCGCCACGGGCGTGCCTTTAGGCATGTGCAGAGTGCTACAGAAGGTCAATCCAGACAGGCTTCCGCCACGGCGACTATTTTTGCCAGTGGAACGTGATCCAAGCACGATCGTTTTTGTACAGCGACAAGCCACAGATCCGTTGAACGCCACATGTTTGGATCAAGTGATCCGCCGTTGGGAGCTTTACTGGTACGGCGTCAGTGGGCTTTCATTCGTCAGCCAGTCTGCTTATGAACCGAAGATTCCTCTAGTTAGCCAGGTTGTAGCCCAATAAACACACGTCAGGCTGCTGTTTGTTCTAATCATGGGAGTTAAAACCCGCGGAGCGGTAACCCTTAACAGCTTCCCATGGCAATGAAAACAAAATGTTTGCGTTAGAATATAATATTTTTTATCTGGCGAAGTTTTTGAATTCCACGAAAACCGTATGTTTCACACATTTCCTGGATGGGAAATTTATTTACCTTAAAAAAGCACACCAATTTATATAATCTAGGAACATAATTCAAGATTATTAATCATTCAGCCGCCATGCTACTTGCAATGGCTAAATGTGTAGCTTTATAGCAATAATTTTGATTTTAACAAATGTTCTGTAGGTTTTTATTCTATAAAGGCTGTATGAGGTAATTTACTATTATTTCAATATTGCACATATAAAGTTTTTTTTTTTAAGTTACTGGGTAAAACGGTAGTTCTATTTGATATCGACATTATTACATGTATTCCACTAAGTCTTATAGTATTAAATAGGATTAGTTTAAATTACATTTAAAATAGTAATATTCAGTATGTCTAGTATGCAGACTAGTACGTAAGCAAAATTACATTTTGTTATTGACAAAATGTAATTACAGAATACTTGTGAATAATTGCGAAAGAAAATAAAAATGCAATAGTCTGCAATAGTCGTAGTTGTATATATTTCAAAGGTAAATCCTGATATGTATAAAAGACTTGCACACAATAGTAATTGTATTCTGAGAAATATATATAACTTTATGCTTCAAAATCCTATTTAATTTATACATCACCTTTCTCACCATTTGAACAATTCAATGGGTGAAAAATTTCCATAAAGTAAAATGGATTCCTTTTAGTGGCTGTAATAAGACAGCAGACTTTAGGCCGAATCAATCTGACTAGTGGTTTTGGATTTATATTTTAAGAAAGATATATAAATATAATGTTAATTATGAATGCAGTTTTTAAAATTTTGTTTATAATTCAATCCTAAAAATTGCTCAAAAATAAGACTAATAGAATGTAATGAGCCTTGTTGCCAGAAGTGTATTAAAGATGAACTCAAACCAGATTTTTTTAAAAAAAATGTTTAAAGTAACTTAAAATAATACATTAAGAATGCTATAATTTCTTTGAATGTAGTTTTTACTTTTGTTCTACCATAGTAATGTTTGTTTTATTAAGATGATACCCCATCACATTAATAAAATGAAATTTTAAGTATTTACTATTATTTTAATACATTTTGAAGAATATTAATATTGTTTATTTATATTAACAATATTAACAATATATTAACAATATTAATATTGTTTATTTCTATTCAGCAATAAAATTAAAATTAATTTTGACTTTATAAAATGAATTCCAAATTTTTAATATAAATAAGTACAGTAAGAAGCAAGTTCTACTGCATCATCTATATCTCTCACTATATTTTTCAATTATTTATGGGACAAATAAATAATTCTGACTACAAGACAAGAAAATCTTGTTCTTCACAGTCTGAATCCTTCAGGTGCTTTTTTGCAAACTCCAAGCTGGCTTTCATGTGCTTTGCACTGAGGAGAAGCTTTGGTCTAGTTACTCTGTCATAAAAGCCCAGATTGGTGGAGGGCTGCAATGATAGTTGTCTTTCTGAAACTGTGTCCCATCTCCCACAGAATCTCTGGAGCTCAGTCAGAGTGACCATTGGGTTCTTGGTCACCTCTCTTATTAAAGCTTTCTCCCCCGATTCCTCAGTTTGATCGGGTGACCAGCCCCTGGAAGAGTCCTGGTTGTGCCAAACTTCTTTCAGTTGAGAATTATGGAGGCCATTGTGCTGTTAGGAACCTTCAATGCAGCAGAAATAATCCTGTCTCACCTCTGCAGGCAGTTCCTTTGACCTCATGGCTTTTGCTCTGCTACAGTATGCATTGTCAGCTGTGAGGCTATAGAGAGGTGTGTGTCTTTCCAAATCATATCCAATCAATTTAATTTACTACAGGTGGACTCCAAGTTGTAGAATCATGTCAACAACGATCAAAAGAAATGGGAGGCACCTGAACTAAATTTCATGTGTTGTTGCAAAGAATCTGAATACTTACATTAATGTGATATTTCAGGGTTTTTTTCAAAAAAAAATTACAGATATTTCTAAAGCTATTTTCACTTTGTCATTATGGGCTACTGAGTGTAGATTAATGAGAAAAAAGAATTTCAATAACTATAGAATCAGGCTGCAGCATAACAAAATCGACAAAAGTGAAGAGGGGTCTGAATGCTAGGATAATGGTAAATAAAATTTATTGACATCATCTTCATTTAAGGTTCTGCTTTTTCTTGCTGCTGTTCTTAAATAAAAGGGGAAAGATGGGAACTGTACAAGTTAGCAGAAACTAAAAGAAGTTAATGTTAACTAAATATAAATCTAGGAACAGATTAAGAAAAATCAAATATAGTATTAAGAAGGAAAGTCCTAATAATAATTGTAAAAGTAGGAGAGCTTGGTGACATCTGTTGACAGAAATTTTGAAGGATAAGACACAATATGTGATAGAAGAATATATTGCAGCTTTAATAAAAAGATAGACTTTTGAATTTTGAAAAGTTAAAAAGAACTGAGATCAAAGGAAGATAAATCAAGACATGATAGAAGAGCATGTTTCAGTTCTGTACATGTCAGTAAAGCCACTCAGGTCAATGTGATGTTACTTAGGTTAGTCTTTTTAGGATTTTGGGCTGAAAAATCAGTCATTAAAATTTAATGCAAAACAAAAGCAAATCACACTGGAAAAAAGGGTAATCAACCTAATCAAAAGGTAAAAAAAGGTAATCAACTTAACTGAAAATTAAGGAGAAAAGTTGAGAATAATAATAAGCATGGCAACATGGAAGAAGATAAAAATCAGTAAAAATATTTTCAACATGGAAGAATGATAATTTGAATACTGGTTTAGGTAGAAACTGTAATGAATTTTTGAAATATTGGAGAACACTATCATATTAGCTCAAGCAGTAATGTGAACAAAGAGAAGAGCAAAAAAATGGTTCTCTTCCTGAAAGAATAATATTGGTAACAAATATCTCACAAACTACAGATTTGTGAATATTTAAGTACTATTTTCTACACTGATTTTAAAATCCATCTTGAAGGGAAGATGGGCAACATAAAAAAATGATTTTTTTTTTCTTTTTACAATTTTGTAATCCTTTAATTCAGGGTTGTTGGAGTGACTGAACGGAGCTGAGTGTACTGGTTGGGTGATCTAGATGGAGTTCACAGTAGATATTTTCTCTTTGTGCCCTGATAGAACTGTCGTTGCCTGGAATTAAACTCTCAACCTTCCAAATGGGAGCCAAACATCTTAACCTCTAGGCCACCACATCACTTGGCATAAAAATTAATTTTTTTGTAAAAATAGGAGATAAAAGCAAGCATAACAGCAATGGTACAAAAATCAAACTAGGTAGGAAGCAAATGTACCTCAATTTACATGTAATCCTCAATTTACATTCATTCATTAAATGACTGATGTTACAACAGTACTGAAAAAAGTCATTTAGGACCACTGCTCACATGACTGTTGCAATAATCTCATCTTATAGTCACATGATCAAAATACAGGTACTTGGCAAACTGGCTCATATTTATGATGGTTACAGCATTCTAGAATCACTTTTTGCCGTTTATGATCTTCTCAGTCAGCTTCTGATAAGCAAAACCAACAAGGGAAGCTGAATTTGCTTAATGATTATATGACTCATTTAATGACTATAGTGAGTTGCTTAACAAGTAGTTAAATTGGAAAGCCAGATTCACCTAACAACCGTGTTACTATCTTAACAATTGCAGTGATTCACTTAACAATGGTGGCAAAAAGTAAAATCAGCCATGCTTCATTTAACAACCGCCTTGCTTAGCAACAGAAATTCAGGTCTCAGTTGTGGTTGTAAGTTGAGGACTTAGGTGTATATGGTTCCAAAAACTGAAATTTTGAGAAGAGGGTTATGCTAGGCCCTAATGTATAGAAAATCATTAAAAATTATTTTAATCTAATACTCTTCTAAAGTATGTTGGTTTTCTCATATCTAATTGTTTTATTAGATATGTTTTATATTCTGTAACAATGATTCAAAAAGATCATTTGCAAGTAGGAGTTTGTATCTGTGAGGACAATTGTAATTTATGCAGGTGAGCAAAGATAAAGTGCTTGGGATGTTGCACTTAATTCAAATATGCTGTACTAAGATGCACCTTTTCTTTTTTGCAGGTAGACTCTTTCAGGGAGAGAATCACAAGTGAAGTAAGTGCCTGATTTCTGCTTGCAAAGAGCAGAGCAGAGCTTTGGAAAATAGTTTGACCCCCTCTTCTTTGTTGCAGCCCCTCAAATACTGGAAAACTAATATGGTTTCAGACAGTTAAATTTGCTCCTGATTCTCATAAAAGAGACTTTCTCTATAGCTTAGTGCTTACTGACTTCAGAAAATTCTAGGAGTTTTGTTATGTACCTTTAGAAGTAGCTCAGCTTTCAAGGAGTTTATCTATCTGGTGTTTTCTCCTAATCCATACCAAGGCTTGGTCTTAGCTTTCCTTTTGTGGAATCAGCAGTTGTATTAATAATTCATGCATCATAGGTAGTGGTCTTTCTTTTTCAGGCTGAGGATCTAGTGGCAAATTTTTTTCCAAAGAAGCTTTTAGAACTAGATGGGTTCCTTAAGGTAAGAGTTTTATTTCCTTTATTTTGAGAATGATACCTTTATTTCAAGAATGATACATTATCAAATAATAGTCTGCCAGTTATTAGCTTTTAATACCGCATTGGATACTGTTTCTGAGCATAAATACCTCACTCTTGGATATTCTGCCCTAGGATCCCATTCTGAACATTCATGATCTCACACAAATCCACTCAGATATGAACCTTCCTGTTCCGGACCCAATTCTGCTGACAAACAGTCACGATGGACTGGATGGGGTAAGGTTGGTCATCTGTTTGTAACATTTAAAGATTGATTAAAACAACATAATTATATTAATTATAGTTGCTGATAAACTGGAGAGAGAACAAAGCTTTCCGACTTTTGAAGCAAGTATCTGCTTTGTAGCATCTGTTTCCTGAGGCTACTCTTAAGGAAGAGTACGTATATAATGTTTCCTCTCTCCTTTTTTTAGTCCAATATGAAAAAGCGAAAATTGGAAGACTGTGAAGAGACCTTCCAAGGTAGATTTTGTGTTAGTTAATTATTGGCTACCAATTTTGTTTTTGGAAATTTGTCCTAACTGAGGAAATCACCGAGAACACAAAGTATGTAAAACTGTCCAGAATCCTAAAACATAGATATGGTAACAAAAATCCACAAACGTTATGTATATTTTTTTTGCATTCGGACTGCATGTTAAAGCTGGCTTCTTAATATTTGATTAGCTCTTTGGAATTTGAAATGATTCTCTGAAATTTTTCTCTTAAAAAGAGAAAGAGCAGGGTGTCTGTATAATTTGAACAGAGTAGGATCCCAGAATTGTCCAAAGAATGGAAGTTGATTACTTATTACCATAACCTCAATCAGAAGATCAACATCACTTGCACTATGGAGTTTAAAAATTGGATTAAAAGTGAAATGGGGGAAAAAATTTCCATGAGAAATTGGGGTAGCTTGCTTCCTCGGAATAACTAACTGGTGTCAGAATGCCTCAATTCGGTCCATTATGAAAGAAAGATCCTCAACTCCATTAGGTTGAAGCAAAAGGTTTTTTTATTAAGGAATTGGTTGCAGTAAAGTCAGTCTAATTCTAAGGTTTTCCGCATTGAAAAAGATACAGAAAAGTTTCCCTTCTCCCCTGATCCCTGTGACCAGTCCATGCTTCACCAATCAGAACTTGCCAAGATGTTATGAGAACACTGAGATGTTGTGGGCAATTCACATTCCTTTCCCAGGGTGCATGGCCTTTGTGTCTGGTACAAACCTGGTTCTGGGCTTCTCTGTTCTCCATCACCTGTCATTCCCCCCTCCCTATTTCCCATCATGTATGCACAATCATATTGCCCATTTGTCCACCACCACCTCTCCTTCAGCCTTTGATGGCAGCAACTAGTCTCTTTCCATGGCACTAGGTACCAAAGTATTTGTCATGCCTAATGGTATGCTGAAGAGCAACCAGCAACTGGTGGACATCATTGAGAAAGTAAAACCAGAGATTCGGCTGCTGATTGAGAAGTGTAATACAGTAAGCATTGGTTTGTCTTTTTTTGCCTTATGAGATTCTGTTTTACAAGACAATTATTAGACATGCTGCTTTTAAGAGGGGAGAGATAAAATCAAATGCTTTTCTGAAATTGCAATTTACAAATTCAATAAATATTCTCTGCACCTCTGGGATACCTTTTGCAGAGGTATTCTATTAAGGCAAAATTTGTCACAAGTAGTATTCGACTTACAACCAATCGTTTAGTGACATTACAATGCCATGGAAAAAAGTAACTTATGACCATTTTCCACATGATTGGGTTCAGCATTTCCCAAGATCATGTGACCAAATTCAAATATTTGATAATTGGCATGTATTTATGATAGTTGCAGTGCACAAGATCACCTTTTGAAACCTCCTGACAAGCAAAGTTAATGGGGAAGACAGATTTACCTAACAACTCTGTTACTGTTTTAACGACTGCAATGATTCACTTAACAACTGTCTTGCTTAGCAACAAAAAAATTGGCCTCAATTGTGGTTGTAAGTCAAGGACTGCTTGTACTCTGTTTTATTTTTAAAAATTATATGTCATCTGTCAAATAATCAGTTCCATATATTGCAGATGGTAGAGAAATTTGGATATAATTGGCTGCTGCTGTGCTGTACAAAGATACTTTCTGTGTAGACAATTATGAGTATCAATTTTTGATTGGGTGAAGGACTGATGCAGTCAGTCATGATTGTGCTCCTGTGTCTGAAGGGCTATAGCTCATCAGTCAGTGTTAACCCAATGTTAGAATTGATCATAAGGGTTTAAGGTCCAAATGTTTGTTATTACTTTTAATGACTATTCTGGGAAAAAATGGTCTCTCAGTTAAGCAAATGTTTCATGCAGAGCTCAGCTGGCAAAGCATTTGCAGACTATCTAGAAGGATAGCATTTCTTTAACATGTTGTTTTGTTCTTCAGGTCAAAATGTGGGTACAACTGCTGATTCCTAGGATAGAGGATGGAAACAACTTTGGTGTTTCTATTCAGGTAAATTGAATATTGAGGAGATAACTCTGGGAATTATACCTATGGATAAAGTACTATGGATGGAACCTTCTCTTAATGGAGGAAGAACAAATCATTATTTAGAACTTGACTGACTTGTAGGAAGTGTTTTCCCTGATGCGGCTGCTTTTGTCTGAAATGGTACAGGGTCTCCTGCCTGAACAGGGGGTTGGACTGGAACACATCCAAGATTGCTTCCAACTCTGTTATTCTGTTACTGTACTAGAGTTTTATACTCTTCTATTGCATTTTGATTATTTTTATTTCATTTGATTCAGGTTACTTAAATTGGAAGTTAGAATTCATAAGCATAATGCTATGATCACAGGTAGTCCTTGCTTATCAACTGCCTCAATTCAGAGACCATTTAAAATTATTATAATGCTGAAAAAATATGTCCAATGACACATCAATGACATTTGTGGTGTTCCTCAATCATGTGACCACCATTGTAATCAGTACACATTGTCCTGTATCTGACCTGTTGATTTTCTTTTATTCAACCCTTGTAGAGCAGGGATGGATTAGAGAGGAAGGAATTGCAAGAGAGTAAGCAGGTACAGAATGGGGAATATATACAAAAGGAATATGATGGTACTAATTCAAGGCTGGGATCCACGAGCATGCTGTGCAAACACCTTATCGTGTTTCTACCTATTTTCTTGTAATCTATTCATCTCCAATTTCTCCACTCTATGAAAGGCAAAAATGGGTCAGGCATAGGAGAGATTACCTAGTAAAATTGCCTAGTTTCCCTAGAGAAATGGGAAAGAAAGGGATTATAAGAAAGTTAGCAGGCACGTAATGGGCAATATATCAGGCTGTTTGCATAGTATTCTCATGGCTCCCAGCCCTGGCCCCAATGCATGACTTTCAATGTTTATTTCCCATTATGTGCCTGCTTTCTAGATGAACATTCCAAAGGATAAAAGAGTGGTTAGGAATCAAACAAAAGGCTAGGGTATGAAACTGATTGGTCTTTTCAGTTTTGAGCCAGCAGTGATTGGGGAAAAAGAAAAGAAAGCAATCCCAATTACAGGTAATCCTTGACCTATAAGCACAATTGAGCCCCAAATTTCTGTTGCTAAGCGAAACAGTTAAGTGAGTTTTGTCCCATTTTATGACCTTTCTTGCCACAATTGTTAAGTGAATCACTGCAGTTGATCAGTTAGTAACATGGTTGTTAAATCAATCTGGCTTCCTCGTTGACTTTGCTTGTCAGAATGTTGTCAATGTGATCATGTGACCCCCCCCCCCCCGACACTACAACTGTCATAAGTACAGGCCAATTGCCAAGCCCCTGAATTTTGATCATGTGACTGAGGATGCTGCAACAGTTGTAAGTGTGAAAAATGGTCATAAGTCACTTTTTTCACTGCTGCTGTAACTTTGAATCATCACTAAGTGAACGGTTATAAGTCAAGGACTATCTGTACTTCATTTCCTATTTAGCAACCATTTCAATTAACAGAGCTGCAAGCCCTAATTACTGTTGCTAAACAAGGTCTTGTATTCTACCTATAAAAGTTGTCTGGGTATATCCAATTATAATTGTCCTCAGTATGAAATCTTCTCTTAATATTTTCTTGCTGGCTTCTTTCTTTGCAGGAAGAGACTGTAGCGGAGCTCCGAACTGTAGAGAGTGAGGCAGCTTCATATTTAGATCAGATCTCTAGGTGAGTATCTCCTTGCAGAGCATTTCAAGTTTTTTGCCAGATGGGATCTCTCCAGAGTATATGTAGTTGTGTCACTTACACCATCCATTGTACCACTTTCCCCCTTTTATTTCAGATACTACATCACACGAGCAAAGTTGGTTTCTAAAATAGCAAAATATCCTCATGTGGTAAGTGTTAAGTGGAAATATTAAATTGACTACTGAATTAGATTTAGGACCATTGGGTGGATTAGAAATTGAAATTGAAAAGTTTCCAGAGCATGCTCTCCTTGGAAATAATAATATGAATCAAATGCCTAGATCTATATTAGATAAAAAGTGGGCAGTCCCTAGAAACCTCTAGAAACAATTGTATTACTGGATAACTGACTATAATTTCTGGAGATTTAGGGTAAAAGTATGAATAAAATACTATTTTAAAACATGGTGATTAACTTTCTTAACTTGCAGCCCTTGTCACTGGACAAAAAAAAAACTCCCACTTCCCCAATTGGAAAAAGTTACCCAATCCTACCTTAAATGCACATCCTTGCTTCAGATTGCCATTCTGGAGGTTTCACATAAGACTAGTTTTCTAATTAGAATTTAATTGATAATATTCCAGAAATGGTTGGTGTTCTGTTTATGAAAACCCTAAGAAGATGACAGGTTTTATACTGTTAAATCTGAGAGATGGAATGAAACTCCTTAGCTACAGGTTGTCTTAGTGCAGAGATGGGAAATCTGCACTACAGCTTCCAGTTGTACTAATAATGAAGGATCCTAAAAATTCTTCACTCCTGCTGATTGCATAGTAGGGACTACATCAGGGATGTCAAACTCATGTTGTCACAGCGTTGTCACGTGATGTATTGCAACTTCCCCCCCCCCCCCCCTTTGCTAAAGTGGGCATGGCCAGCACATGATGCATCCAGCCTGCAGGCAGCGAGTTTGACAGCCCTGGACTAAATGGTTCTGATTAAATAACTGTCTCTGTAGGAAGATTATCGCCGCACAGTGACTGAAATGGATGAAAAAGAATACATCAGTCTCCGGCTCATCATTTCAGAGCTCAGAAATCAATACGTAAGTTAATGTTGTTTCTTCCCAAGTTGGAAGATAATATCCCTTTTCCTAATGAATTAAGAGTTTCCTGTCACAGATAAGGGTTTTTTGACCTCCATGTGTTGCTGAATTCAACTCCTAGAATTCCTAGCTATCATAGTCAAGTGAGGAGTATTGGAAGTTGCAAATAAATAGTATGTTGAGTACTGTATTTTTGTGCTGTTGTCTTAGATTATTTATTTAGATGTATCATTCGTTAATTGCAATTAGCAATTAACTTCTTGTTGAAAGAAATATGATGATATCTCCTTTCTAAGGAATAATACTTACATAGGCAAGCTAGTGAGTAACAAATTGCATAGATACTGGAAGTCTTGAGAAAGAGATTGAAATTATTAATGGAAAAAAGAAATAATTTTTAGTCTATAATGCAACTGTATATGCAATTGTGATTGCTGTCCATCTCAGAATAATAGTTAATATTGTCTAACCCATAGAAATCTCGAGAGATACAGTAAAATATATGCTGGTTAACAGATAAAACAAACCTCTGGATATCTTTTAACAAAACAAGAAACAGACAAAGAAACAAGAAGTAAAACTCATTTCTTTATTATGTTTTGTGTTGTGTTGGAGAAACATAAGCAGATCTTTAAGCACAGTCCCCATGTAATTGGCTTTGTGGCTCCATATAATTATGCAAGCTTCTTGATTGTAGAACAGTCCCACTGCTTATTTAAGGAATCACCCTCTGATAACATGTGAAACTTTCCAATCTGTTTGGATTTGCACATACCAGACAAGTGTTTAAGTGATGCTGATTTAATTTCTATTCATATCTAGCATTGATCAGTCTGAGTAGCTTCTTTGAAGAATGTAATGAAAAATAAGGATAGAATAATTGATATTTTTGCTTACTTAGTTAATAATTAGATCACCTATTTTAAGCAGATTCTAGGCTTTTTTGCTGGGGGTGGGGAGGGACATAAAAATGGGAAATATTGCTATTCACATAATATGTAGAATTTACAGCCTGGGCTCACATAACATTCTAAACCTAATTCAAACCAGACTGTGTTACCTCAGGCTATTATGGCTTCTTCCACAAACCATATTTAAACAAACTGGCATAGTTAAACAAACAAACATAGTTTCTGAACCAGGGTATAATGATAAAAATATGACCAATTAGCTATGCTACTTCTACAGATTTTTTTAAAAATTCCCTGGTTTATTTGGACATTTTACATGTTTTTATGTTACATTGAGAAAACCACAGTGAATTAAAATTGCTTCAAATCTAAAATGAATTAAAATGTGTAAAGTCTGCAGCAGCCTAATTGTGGGCATACAAATTCTGCTGAGAAATATTGGAAATGTGCTCACTTCCTTTTTTGAACTCTTTAATAGCTGAGTACAACATGTAAAGAGAACTTTCTAAAAGAACCCTTTCCTTTTCTTTCTCAGTAAAAGAAATATTGAAGTTGTTTTCAAAAAGCTAAAGAGTGTACACATACAGAACCCAAGTAAACCTAAATACTAACTCTAGTTTATTAATGAAATCATCAAGGTTGTGAAACTTAAGTACATTTTTCTCAAATAAGGCCTTTGAAATGCTTCTCTGCTTATTGCTATTAATGTTTCATGTATATATTTAAATTTATTAGCCACCCAATCCCAGTGGAGTCTGGATGGTGTACAAAATTTTAAAAAACATGAAAAAAAAACCCCAGTTAAAGATATTAAATGTTCTAATAAAATCTATTAAAATATTTAATAATAGGCCATGCAGCTAATTTATACCATTGTGTTGTGTTCACTTCAGTATTTCTTCCATATACTGTACTATAGGAGTAGCTAATGGAAATGCAATTCCAAATTTCTCATTTGTAAACCTGACAGGTCTTTTGACAACTTGTTCTCATCATAGTTTTTGTGATGTGTTAGAGTGATGAAACTAAAGGTGACAAACACTATGAAGATTACTCATTAGGATAGACAGGAGAGGCA
This sequence comes from Ptyas mucosa, assembly GCA_012654045.1. Classification (NCBI taxonomy): domain Eukaryota; kingdom Metazoa; phylum Chordata; class Lepidosauria; order Squamata; family Colubridae; genus Ptyas; species Ptyas mucosa. The sequence continues at coordinate 184,437 of WNWU01012893.1, read as the reverse complement.
CTAGGTACTTCCATGTTGTTGGATTGGTAGTGCCCTCCAGATCTACTGGAATAAAATTTCCAAATTGTAGCTGATGGCAAGACTGTTCTTTAGGATTCTTGTATGGAGCATTAGTGTCTGACAAAGAGATGCTTTTCATTTATCAAAAATATTGGGAAATGGAGAAGAGAATGGCAAATGACAATACTGGCTGAAAATTTTGGGAGTTGAAATCTGATAACTTTTGTTAAGTATGGAACTAGGAAAGGCTATGTTACTGAAACATTTTGATTAATTTGAAGGTACTCTTTTTCTATTTAAGCTTCAGTCTTGTGGTATTGCACTCTTGGTAGATATCATAGATGTGGCAATTTATATTTTCAAGTACAACAGCATTCATGATTCAGATCAATACTTCAAATGCAAGCCTATTTGAATCATTCTTATGATTCTCAGTCTCTCAATTATTTTTTATAATTTTGTGAAAAGAATAATCTATTCAATTAATAATATCTTAGAAACATTTGTGGGAAACCCATGACTCCATGAAATTGGTTTAATTTTAACTCAGTAGTTTCCAAACAACCTTGCATTTATTGAAGTATAGAATGTTAAGCTGTTGGGCAACAACCTTTCTGACTTTCTCTGGAGAGAAATATGATACTCATGACTAAACAAATATAGTTGCCAAAGTCAGGAGAAAAAAACTAACAACCAGATTCTCTCCTTCCAGGTGACTCTGCATGACATGATTCTAAAGAATATTGAGAAGATCAAGCGACCCCGGAGCAGCAATGCAGAGACCCTCTACTGATCTGGCTGCATTCTGAATTTATGAACTCTTCAGTAGGCTCAAAACAGTCTTTGCCTCAGTTTATGTGACTATCAAGATGGGGAAGCTGGCTGGAAACAGTCCTCACCATACTTTTAGTTAAACATCTAAAGAAACTCTCTCCTAGTCCTTTTCTGGTTGGTTTTTTACTGGATCTTTAAATTTCTTCCTTTTCCTACCATGTCTTTGAGATATAGAAGGATAGAACAGAGCATCTCCTCCTATATTGGTAGGAATGGGAGATTTGCCAAGCTGTTCTAGGCAAGGATCCCAAGATCAGAAGCCCTAAATGAACCAAGTCTAGCATCCCTGACAAACTCTTTCCTTAGATAGGTTGTCCCTGCCAAAAGCATTGTCGAGTTCTACTCAGAGCTGATGTTTCTGGTCATAAGTTTCACTTCAGTCTTCCCACTGAAACTCAGTTTTTCATCTCAACATGGTTTGCCCTTATCTAACTTGTCCAATCATGCAAGTTCTAATGCCATTGTAAATTTCTCCTTTATACACGTACTTCTTCCATTACTTTTATTTTATAATTCTGAATCCATATTCACACACACACGCACGCACACACGCATATATATAATCTTCCAGAAATTTATGAGAAAGTAAATCTACTCTTGCCTAACAAGGAACTCTAGCACAGCATCTGAATGCAGTGGGCATTCTCACACTTTTTTTCTTGGGGCAAGGCAAACCTGTTAGACAGTTTAGCAAAATTGGTCTGCCTAATTTCAGCATGAATGATTAAGCACGGAAGACCTCAAGTATATTTCATCTTAATCCTTTTTTCTTTACTACTCTAATTAAATGAGCCTAGCACTTGTTTCTTGTCTCACTTTCAGGAATGCCCAAAGTGTCCTAGGTGTCCTGCTAGGTCTGAATAAGTCCTGTTGGCTTCTTCCATTTTTCTCGTTCTGGTTTTCATGAAAACAGAAAGGGGATGCTATCTATCTGGGATGCTGCAGTTTCTTTTCAGATTTACTATTTATCTTTATATCCATCTAGTGCCGTAGTCTTGTTAGTGGTGTTAGATTTGTTAAAAAAATAGACAACAGCAACAGTGGCAGGATGAATGAAGTTTCTTGGCTGCTTTCCCTGCTTGTTTTAAAGAGGTCTTTTCTCTGCCATCTCCCAAGGGCAAAGGAGGTTCATTGCCCTGAACTCATTGCAGATGCCTCTGCATCACTGTCATTTGTAGCTGGACAAGCCATACCTTACCCAGGTAAAAATTCATATAACAACTGCCCTCACTACCTGCTCCTGAGAGCAGCCTTCCTTGCTTTTGTTTCCTTGTATCAGCTGCTTTGTTGGATTGTTTATATTTCCTTGCTACATTGAACCTATGTACAACTTCTATTATGCCAACAAATTAAAAGTAACAGGAACTTTGAATCTATCTTTAATCATCTTCATAGATACCAGTGCATTGGTAACCAAGATTTCTGTCTGTATTCATTTGATTTTTGCCCTTTATTATTCTTATCTCAACCTTGTTAGTGAGAAGGAGGTATAATTTTGAGTCCTAAGTTTATTCCCGAATTTGTTCTCTGATATTTTAGAAAGTTATGGGGTAAAATGAAGAATCTCTATAATAGTGGCTCTGAGCTTTATCAGTGATGATGATGGGGTATGAAATAAGCCCCTTTTCAGATCTTGTTCCTGAGGCTAATATTTTGCCCCATATCTTTATGGTGGTATTTACTTTTTCTGTCTCCTGGATGAAGCTTGAAGGCATCCTCATAGTTCTTTCGTAGTATACATTGAAAGCCTTTTAGAATCAATCAGTTTATTTCTCTAGCAAAAGCAATGCATCCTTGATCTGTGTCTTCTTTGTAAGGGGGAAAAAAGAATTCATTGGAATAAGGAAAGGGGTGAAAAGGGGGGATTCCAGAAAGAATAAGCTCCATGTAATTTGCTCTGGCTAAATGGGTCAGTTGCTTTAGCTCTGTCCATCTCAGCATGTGATGCAGCCCTAGACTGATTACTTCTAAAGGAATGTGGCCTTCCACAGAAACAAAGAAAAAAAAATGATTGTCTCCCTCTATGTTTTGATGGTCCAGAAACCACAAGAAACAGAATTTCATCATCAGGGGAGAGGAGCAAAGCCTCAGATACATATATTGCAATCTTTATGTGTGAATTGATAGTGTTGGTTAGTAATGAATAGTGCCAGAGTGTGTTTTCTTAAATAAAACATGTATCTCTCTACTATTGGCCCCCTCAGTCATGCTGTTCCATACTCTTTGTTAACTTTTCCTGAACTGTAGTTGAAGAGCACTACCTTTGCAGATCCAGTGCATTGCATTCAGTTCTCAACTAAAGTTTTGTATTATGAACTTGAATACTTAAAGCTTATAGAGTTATAGCCTTCCAACATTTCACCACCGCAGGCCAAGGAAGAACATGCTAGAGAGATGAATAAAATTTTTCTTGGTGTGGAAAATCTGATTTATCTAATGCAGGTAAGTAATTACAGGTTCTAGAGACATCAAAAGGAGTAATGCTAGAAGATACAGATGAGTATGCTAGGTGTGAGAGAAATCCTTCTCATAATCTGATTGGGCATTAAAGGACCAGAAAAACTTTGATCAGGTAACTCAAAGCTCTGAGGTTCCAATTTAGTGAATTCTGCAGCTCTTCATAAGGATCACTCTATGATATCACTCAATGCTTTATTTCTACCCCCAATTAATTCTTATGATACTGCTGAATGAAATGAGTGCAACCGTAAATTCCATTTCACGCTCTTAAGGTGCAAGAAGAATCCAGTAATGTGATAGATGAGCAAAGTTTAGCATAGTAAGGATGAGTCAGCAAGCATATAGCTGAAATAGTAAGATCTAGCTATACAGACCTCTCTTTCCCTTAGGAACAAACACCTGTGTTGCCTGGAATGTGCATAGAATATCTGACTCCACATAAGAGTAGCAAGCTGTAACTTACCTTCAAGCCTCTTCCATGAGAGGTACAATTTTTCTGCTGAACTATCCACTGTAGGGAATTACTCAGCAATGATCTGATCAAATACATTGTTTTAAAGCAAGGTACAGTTGTATGCAAAAATTTAGGCACTCCTGGTCAAATTCCTAATTGCATAAAAGATGGTGCAAGTTCTACATAATGTAGAATTAAACATGACATCTTTCTATACCTTTGGAAGCTTTTTAATGTGCAGCTTGCAAATTCATAATAAAAGAACAATGAATATGATAGATGCAAAATGTGATAGGTGCAAAAGTTGGTTCACCCTAGTATTCGAAGCACTTGGCAGAAATGCAATTTCCAAATGCTTCCCATAGATAGCTAATATTTGTTTTATTGTTTCCCTGAAAATAAGACATCCCCTGATAATAAGCCCAATCGGGCTTTTGAACTCATGGCAATAAAGCCAAGCGCTTATTTCAGGATTCCAAAAAATAAGACAGGGTCTTATTTTTGTGGAAACACTAGGATTCACGCACATTCACTTTTGCAGTGCCTTTCTCAGAAATATTAGGCCTTCTATAAATACACATGGAGTCAGATTTGCAGGAAGGTCTCAGTCGCCTTTTTACCATTTAAAGGTTTTATGAGCTTCTGTTCATTTTTCAATTCATTAAAATGTACAAAATGACCAGGGGTGTCTAAGCATTTATATATAATGGTATATTCCTAAAGGTAGCAAAGTGATCCTTACATCAGAACTGACACTAAACCTAAATCTATAGTAGTGCAACCTTGAATGTGTTCTTTTAATAGATCTGATACTTGCTTTTTTCTTTTTATGAAGTTTTTTTTCTCAGGGATTATCACACTGAATACTGAATAGGTTGATAATTTAAATTCTTAGACTATAAATACCTGTGGGGGTTATAGTTTATTGGTTTGGTTTTATAGGATGCAGTTGAAAGAAAAAAATACGGGTAACAGGAGGAAGGAAAGTGCAGAATCTGGACTATTTTTCAGTGTAAGTATGTTTAGTGACCAAACAATCCCTAGAACTCATCCCAGGATATTAGTAGTTTTGTACTTATTCCCTTTTTACAAGGATTGCAGAGCTTCCTCTAAAACAGTTTGCAATCGTAAATCAGAAGAATGCAGTACCTCAAACTAATATGCCATCAGAAATACCAACCTTGTTTTTCCTTCACTTCTACTGTATCCACTTGCAGGTGCTATATAAATCTGGTTGGCAACAGTTGACACAGGATAAAAAGGCAGAGTTCATTTTTTAATTTGATATACTCTTAGGGCAAAACATACATGCCTGTATCCAAACTTTCAAGTTGAATTGTCAGTTTACACAGGTTTATTGTGAGGCTTCTAATTTGATCTAGTTGTGAGTTGTACATATGCTAACCAATTAAAGGATAGTGAGAAAGAACAGGATATGCTCATTTTATAAATACCTCCTAACACTCCCACAACTATCAAAAGAGCAGCGTTTCTTTTCACATTGTCTTATTTTACTTCTCTCTTATTCCCGTAATAGGTGGCTGTAAAGTGATCGTGTTTAGAGTGATTCTTGCCTTTTTGGGAAGAATCAACATTAAGAGCTCTCAGCTGACTATGGGGATTAGTATATTTAGTGTGTAAAATCTGCTCTAGTCTTGACTCTACAAGACGGTAGTGAGTCTGAGATTCTTTCTCAAATTCCATTCTTGCTTTGAGCTGAGATTTATCTGACTTGTCTTGGTTGCAGTTCTTCCTCCTCTTTCTCAAGGCTAATTTCACAACTCACTATAGCTTGTTCTAATGGTATCTGTTGAGGGGAAGCACTATTGAAGGAGCAAGTCTATGATTTGGGTTTTATCCTGGACTTACAGCTCTGTAGGAACAACAGATGGCAATAGCCAAGAGGCCTTTACCCAGTTCTAGCTGGTTCATTAATTGCACCTCTACCTAGGAGAAGAAAATAATACAGTGAATCATGCCATCATCATCATTACTTGAACTACTGCAGTACCTACTTTGGGCTGCCTTTAAAGCTGATGTTACATCTAGCTTAAAGTACTGTTGTAGCTTGTATGTTAAGCTACTGCTCACTAGAGTGAAAGAACATGCTTCTGTTGTGAATCTGGACTGGTTACCAGTAGGCTTTCAGGTACATTTAAAGTGCTGGTTTTTACCTTTAGTTTTTTCTTATGGCATACTTTCAGGATTCTTACAGTAGAGTTGGTTCAACCAATTCAATTTCGCTGAGAACTGCTGGTGGTTCTCCATTTTTTAAGAGAGGAAGAAGGCCAAAACTCAAAGATAAATGCTTTTCAGTAGCAGTACTGCTCCCCTGAAACATGCAAGCTTCAAATTTGACTGCCTTCTGGAAGAAGCTAAAAATGAACTAGAGGACAATCTGGGATATGATTCTATCTGGAGTGGTATGTTAATGGCTGCTGAACTATTATACCATGTTGCTGGTTTTATGATGTTTTATGTTTTTATGTAAATTAGTTATTGTTGATGGAGCCTAAGAATCCTCTAAGACCACAGCAAGAGATTGTGTGTGTCTGCCTGTTTTGTCTTCATCCCTCATCCTAAGCACAAATTTTTGTTCGGTTGTAAACATTTGATCTGAGGATAAATTAGCCTTTTGTCAAAACTGGAAATTCTCAATAAAATTACACGTATATTCTTTTGTAGAGGACATTGTTGCTTGTTTCAGTGGTTTCAAATATGAGTTTGTCAAATAACCTGTTTCCATGGCCAAATGAATTGGATATCCAGGACTGAGGCATTGAAGAACCTCCACATTTAGAAGCCCCAGTCCTTGTCCTTTCAAGAGAGCTTTTTTACATTACTGTGGCAGATCTTTACAACAGATTTCTCTGAGGTGTTAACTGTTCCCTTCAAGTCTAGGATAACTTGCTACAGCCAACTTGCCATGGGACAACTCGCCACAGGACAGAAGTTACACTAATTTTGAAAAAAATAGTGGAATAGAATTATTAAAGGATGCAAAAGAAGGGACAAAATGAAATGTGAATGACAAAAATTAAAACAATGTTTTAATTATTTTAAACAATTAAATCGAAATGTTGAATTGTCCTGCAGTGAGTTGACCTGTGGTGAGTTATCCCATTCCAAACCTGAATGTTTGCATAAATCAAGTCTATTTGCCTCCTGAATTCTAATTTGTTTCTGTAGTGTGTAAACAAGTATTCCCCTTTGCTACCTACTTTTTCCTTATCTCTATCCAGTTTTGTTTTCCAACCTGAGGTTTTTAGTTTTGGGAGGGATTTGATTTGTTTCTGCTGGAAGGGAGATAAAAAAACCAGTGCTTATATATTTTTGTGCAAAATACATAGAAGTTGACGGAGTGAGGGCAGATGAAGAACCAATATATACAAAATGGTTTCCTTATTTTATAAGTTTTAACCAGGAGCTCTTAATTCACTTAATATTAATAAATATTAACATTAAACCTATGTTTATCAGTCTGCCTAAAGTCACCCCAAAGAGTGAGATAGGTAGTATATAATATAGTAAGTAAATAATATTTGGGAAAAAAGCATCTCCAGAATGATTTCAGCTGGAGCTGGCAACTCTGTTGATAGCATAGGGAAGTTGGGCATTACACAGCATTTTTTATTTTTTAATTTATTTTTTTGTTGAGCTCATTTAATAGTCACAGGTCTTTTCCTCAGGGAAATAAGGTTATGCTTTCTGCAGAATGCAGTCTCTGTCTATAATGGCTCTTTCATATAAATAGCAAATAAATGTCAACTCTCAAGTATTTGTCTAGAAAGCTTCTGACTTTCAGGTTGTTTTTAAATTGGGTGATGTGATATTTCCATTATTGTTTTCATCATCTATTTAATGGATAGTTATGTTTCTTTCTCAAGAAGTGTTCTTTGATTAATTTGAAATGTACACACCTAGAGAGTGCATGGCCTCTTTCCTGTGCTGTAATTGAAAATCTTTTATACCTTCTAATTAACAGAATTTCATTTAAGCGAACTAGTGATTTTTCTTGTCTCCTGGCTTAATCAAAGAGAAGCTGACACTGCTACTTATTTGTAAAGAGCATTGCTTTTAATTTCATCTTCTTATCCATTTTCTGAACTTGAAAGATACAGTATTATAAGATTTGGGTGGGGTCAGTTCTGTTCCTTCTGAAGCACAACAAATTGTATGTGGTAAAAGCTCCATAATTTGATAAACCCATTCCCATTTCCTGTTTCTAATATTTTCCCTTCAGTTGCAGAGGCACAATATGCATTCAGGGCTTTAAAATACAGGTAGTCCTTATAATCATAATTGAGCCCAAAATTTTTGTTGCTAAGTGAGACATTTGTTAATTGAATTTTGCCCCATTTTACAACCTTTCTTGCTATAATTGTTAAGTGAATCCCTGCAGTTGTTAAATTATTAACACAGGTGTTAAATGAATCTGGCTTTCCCATTGACTTTGCTTGTCAGAAGGTCGCAGAAGTTGATCACATGATCCCAGGACACTGCAACGGTCATAAATATGAATCAGTTTCCAAGTGTCTTAATTCTGATCATGTGATCATGGGGATGTTGCAGTGGTCGTAAATGAAAAACTGTCATAAGTCATTTTTTTAGTGCCATTGTATCTTCAAACAACTGTTGTAAGTCGAGGACTACCTATAATCAGAATAATGTAGGAAAACATAAAAATCTACAGTTGAATACCAATTCTATTTAAACCTGCTTGCATCTATCTGCTGATGTTGCTTATTTTGTGGCCTGCTAGTTCTAGAGAAAAAGAATTATAATAGATTGTGCGAACTCTGCTCAACAGTTTCCCTCCTTATCTTTGTCTTCTAGTTTTACTTGTGAACACCAGCCATTTCCAAGCCACTTTAACAATCAAGAGGACTGCTTTATTAATTTTAATGGATATATAAAAGATATGGAGTTTGTTTGCAAACTATTTGTAAGCGAAATATGATTGGTTCAAATACTTTCTACCTTTGTAGAATCAGTGCAGATTTGCATGGACTTGCTTATTTTACTTTGCCTATTCTTATTTCAAAAATCAAGTTTGCTAAAACTGGGGAATATTTTAGCAAGGGCTTTGGAAAAGGAACAAAATGTTATGTAAAACAGAAAAAAAATCATAGCATTTTAGAAACTAGAAAAAATGAACAGGATATTGTGGTCCAAACAACTATTTTTCCAGCTTCTATTCTGTTCTTTTTCAAGGTTTCCTGTTTAGCCCATCAAGAACAGGATCTTGAGTTTCTTGTTACTGACCTGCAGAAGCTTAAAATGTGTAATTTACCATTGTCAGTAACATTTGCAATATGGTTCTATTAATGTTTACATGCAGTGTAAGCATGCCAGTTCAAAGTCTGTGTGCATCACAGAATTAATTTAATGCAAAATATACAAAGGTCTTTTGCAGCTGAGCTCAGAAAGCAAATAATTGACTTGTAGCTGCACAGCTGCAAAATAGGCAGGATATAGCAATTCAAAAGGGTCCAGATCCCTAGGGAATATGGTATTTTCTAAGGTAGTTACCATAGCATTTTCTAAGATACTTACCCAATAGTTTGAACCCTATATAACTTGAGCCAGAGATAGCCATCTTTGGCCAAAAGTTGCATCTTGCTCTGCTTAAAATTCCAAATCCTCCACACAAAAATAGGAACAGAAAAAATGGGTGGGATTGAAAGTAAAGATGTGTATATAATTCTGTCTCTAGCCATTGCTAGTCAAATACTTGACAGAGGTCTAAAGGAGGTATAGAAACACTTTAGCAGATAAACAGCACATTTTTTTAGCTATATTAGTAACCTTTACCTACTCCCCATCCTACCCCCACCTTGATGCAGCACAGAGATGGATCTTTTCATTGGTAACAGAGAAGTCTGCAGCTGGCTGTTCACAAAATGGTCTGCTAGACCAGTGATGGCTAACCTTTTTGCCATCGCGGACCAAAAGTGGGGATCGCACAAGGGAATCGCGCGCATGCATGCCCGCACCCATAATTCAATACACCCCACCTTCCACACATGCACACGTGATCCCCCCCATGCTCCCCCCGCTTTTGGCATGTAATGGCACGGTGGGCCTGGTAGGCCCGTTTTTTTGCCCTCCCCAAGCTCCAGAGCCTTTCTAGGAGCCTGAGGAGGGTGAAAACGGCCTTCCCCACCACCCTGGAGACCTTCCGGAGGCCAGAAATGGCCGGTTTCCCAACTTCCGGTGGGCCCAGAAGGCCCGAAAATCAGGTGGCCGGCACATGCATGCGCGCTGGAGCTGAGCTAGGGCAACGCTCGTGTGCCCACATATATGGCTATGTGGCACATGTGCCATAGGTTCGCCATCACGGTTCTAGACTAACTACTGGAGGATGGATTTAAACCAGTTTTTCCCCCAACCTCACCAAAGACTACTGTATTTTGAATAGTTATATTTAACCATACTTTTAAAGATTTCTTAAATATTGCTTCTCTAATCTCTTTCAAGGAAGGAAGGTGGCTAATATTGTCAGTTACAGAGCAGATCCAGAAAGCATTTGCTTTTTGTCCATCCTATCCTAGGTCACATTTGCTTCTGTGCATGCAGACAATTGGATGAAGAAATCGAGCAGTAGAAAATTAGAAAGGTGCAGGAAACAGATATAGCCTGCTGATATAAATGAAGACTAGACACTGTTTAGATCTTCAAAGCAGATCTTCAAAGATACCAAGTTTTAGGAAAGTGTTGCAACTGTAGTCCAAGGGAGAACAAGCTACCTGAGGCGAGCTGTGGAGGACAACAGTTTGCCCTGGAAAGAGACTGAAAGAGCTCATTCATTCTGTAAGTTTCAGGAAACCAAATAGCAGCAAACTAGAAGCAGGAATGGAAATTCCCACAAAGACCTTCTCCTGCCTGCAAGAGTTTGTGTTTTTCTTTCCTCAGCAAGCCAGGCGCAAAAAAGAATAAAACTGTCTGAAGTCTTCTGGCTGAGCTGAGTGGAAATTCAGTGTGAAGGCAGTCAAGCTGTGCTCCTTGCCCTAAAAAAATTCAAAGAAGAAATGGAAAATGCTGTATGAAAGAGGGAATCTTTCAAACTTCATAGCCCTTTGGATTTCCTGAAGCATGATACAAGGTCCTGTCTCAATCCGGAGAAAGATAAAGCAGCAGACATTCATGTATGCCTGTTGTTCGGACCCTGTTATCTGGCAGACCCATGGAGGCAGACAATGCAATTCCTAAGTCATAACTTTGCTCGCTGCCTTGCCTTGCTGCAGGACAAATTTGCTCAGCATTCTTTCTTGAAAGAAATGTAAGGTATCGCAAAACATATACCCTTCTAACATGTGGATATACATCGATAAAAATGTTGCCTTTCTATGAGTTAATGTCATACTGTATGTCGATTCTGATGAGCCAATCAAAGCAATATTCATAGAGTATGTTGTTTGGCTGTTAAGATATTTTGTTAATTGTTGCATCAATCTTACGTGTTTTGATTGCTGTAGCCATCATGAATCCTTCAAGGAGCAGTTGCATTTAAACATTGTAATGAATGTACATTGCTAGCCCAAGAACTAACTTTGGTGAAGGAGACAGCTTTTTTGATTTCCAAAACATACTACAGCTATCAGACATTCTAGTATCTATATTTGCCATTCCTTGGAAAACTCGAGTGGAAGAGCAAACTGAAATAAGTGGTTTATGATTTATCCCGTGACTCACCACTATTTTCTCTAGCCCCAGGATGTCTGTACCGCAGAACAATGTATCTCCACAAGCATGAAGAGGAGGGTCATATTCCTTTGCTGACCTTTGACAAACCCCTCCTTTCAAGTTTCTCCCTCCTCCTAGACTGTCTTTCATTCTAGCTAGTTATAATTCCAGAGAGTGGTTTGGAATCGGAACACCACTGCTAGCCTTCTCTGTTCCTGCTGCTGCAAAGATGAATCAGAAAGTTCTTTTCCTCATGCTCTTTCTAGCCTTGCTAGCAATTTTTGCTTTAGTATGTATTTTGTTGACCAGAGGCGGAAAGTATGAGAACTGTGCTTCCCAATCTCAAGCTTTAACTGAGCACCTAAAAGACAAATGGAGTTGTCTCTTTGCTGATTTATCACAAGAGGAATTAGTCCATGTAGTACAGTATTTGAAATCCAACCTTGGAGCCACCTTGGAAGATGCTTCTCGTGCAAAGCCTTCTGATAACTGCATTTACTCGGTTGATTTGGAGTTGCCCTCTAAAACAGACACGTTGTCATTTCTGGATCATGGAGGAAGATGCCCACCTAGGCAGGCTTTGGTTGTAGTGTATTTTGGAAATCAGCCAGATCCAAATGTTACTGAATACGTGGTGGGTCCCCTCCCACAGCCATTGTATCACCGAGATGTGACAGTGCAAAAGTATGGAGGGCAAGTGCCATATTATCGCAGACCTTCACTGATTGCTGAACACAAGCAGATGGCCCACTTTCTGCAGACTACAGTGTTCCCCACAGCTCCAAGCTTCATGCGTGAAGTATTGAACTACGATGGAGCCAACCTAGCAGCAATGACTACAACTCCAAAGGGAATGAAATCTGGGGATCGTGAAACGTGGTTGATCCTGTACCAGAATGTAACTGGTTACTTTTTACATCCTGTTGGGCTTGAAGTACTTATAGACCACAGAAGCCTGGATATTACCCATTGGGTTGTCAAGAAAGTGTTTTTTGGTGGCCAATACTACAGGGACATGGCACAATTGGAAAGAGAATTCACAGAGGGGCATATGCAAGTGGGAGAGGTGAACAGAGTTCCAGCTGATGGGGGATTCTCCTCAATGAAACCCAGGGTGCGCCATGCCAAACTCAGTTCCCTGAATTATGAACCTTTTGGACCACATTACAGTGTGAAAGACAACCAAGTCCACTCTGCATCCTGGAGTTTTGCCTACCGAATGGATTTACATAGAGGACCACAACTTTTTGACATTAGGTTCAAAAATGAAAGGATTGTGTATGAGCTCAGTGTGCAAGATACTATGTCCGTCTATGGCTCAAACAACCCTGGTGGGATGTCTATTAGATACATGGATGGGAGTTTTGGAATTGGAAAGTTCTCATCTCCTCTTATGCGAGGGCTTGAC
>WNWU01012893.1:34898-162347 GCA_012654045.1 Ptyas mucosa | reverse complement strand
GCCAAGACACTTCCAATTTTACGCGGGAGAAAACCCGAATAACCAAAGACCTACATACACACACACACACACACACACACACACTCTCTCTCTCTCTGTGTGTGTGTATGCACACATACATATACTGTGTGTATGTGTGTTTGTGTATGGTTCAGCACCACTGTTGCATTGCTGCAGTCATGTGATCCTCATTTTCAATGTCTCCTAACAGCTTCCTGGCCACCTGGTCAATTCCCCTCCCCTCTGTGCCTCTCCCACCTAGCAGCAGCCACTTACCTGCCTGCAGGAAGGGGAGGAGAAGGGAGGGGAGGGAGGGAGATTTCCAATTCTTAATCTTAATCTGACATTGCTCAGTGATAGCCTTGAGGTGTATAATATTTCTGGGAACTTGGTCCCCTATCTAGGCAGGATGTCAGACTGGAGGCAATAGAACTAAGATAGTAACTAGCAATGAAGATAACTTAAATCATACTGTTTACTGTTTTCTGCCAGTCATAGGCAGCTAGTTGGAACTGTACAGTAATGAAACCATGATGAAGCATATTTTGAAAAAAATCAAGATGGCAGCAAAGACTACCTGATTGAAATCCCACTTTTAAAACTGTCTGACACACATAAAAAAGGGGAAGCACATCTATCACATGATTGTGGCCATTATCCTGACTTATTTGACACCCCCCAACCCCCCATGAGAGCATCTCTTAGTCACTCTTCTGGCTAATTAGTTTGTTTCTTCTTCATCCTCAAGTCTCCCAATAATATTTCTGCCCCACATCCAGGATATTAGCAATTACCACTTGTGCTGGCTTAGCCACAAATTATTTTGTGAACTGGTCATCTGGATCTGTATAGTTTCCTTTTCTTTATTTTTCCCATTAATTCCTTGTCAATTCCTTCCTTATTTTCCCAAGGGACTTTATTTTCCTCTATTTCAGCAACAGAATTATGAGATTAGAAAAAAAACTATGCATGGGAGTATGACTCCTGGCCACCAAATACAGGAGTCCTCAGCTTACGACCATGATTGAGCCCCCAAATTTCTCTTGTTAAGCAAGACAGTTGTTAAGTGAAGTTTACCCCATTTTACAACCTTGCTTGTCACAGTTGTTAAGGGAACTACTGCAGTTGTTCAGTTAGTAACATGGTTGTTAAGTGAATCTAGTTTCCACATTGACTTTGCTTGTCAAAAGATCCTGGAGCACTGCAACCGTCATAAATTTGGTCAATTGCCAGAGTTTGATCCCATGATTACAAGGATACTACAAAGACTGTAAGTGTGGAAAACGATCATAAGTTACTTTTTTAAGTGCTGTTGTAACTTCAAATGGTCACTAAATGAACTGTTATAACTCCAGGACTACCTGTAATGACAGACTTCATGGAACGTGAATGATCTTTAACAATTGCATTTCTAGCACTCATTAGAAATGCAGTGTTTACAATGGTTAATAGCTACTATATGGAAGCCTCCTCTTCCCTATGCCTTTTTTTAAAAAGCCCTTTCACAGACAGATGCTTCCTGACAGCCTTGTTTACATAAAGATAATAGGCTTTTATCTTCCATGGAAAATATATTGCATTGCAGTAAAAACCAGAATTTCCTGAACTTCATGTGCCATTCTATAGGGAAATCACAAAAATTCCAAGAATATACAAGTAGTTATTTGTCCTATTGCTGACTTGATATACTCAGTGTGTCACGACTATTCTTGCTGCCTGGACAAAAAGCTGATGAAAGTTACACTGTCTTTGGCAAATAATGATATAGACTGTTTGTTCATTTGTTTGTTCTCTACACTTCCAAAATCTGGTTAATACAATGTTTTTATTCAACCTGAATATCTTAAATCCTTACATTATTATAATATGCTTTTTATTGTTGAAATCTTCCTTTCCTCTGTGCCAATATGCTGAGACAGTCTCAAATCCCTATCTCAAAAAAACTCCAAGTTGCTCCTGTAGGAGAAACCTGATTTAGGGTCACAGTAGTCTTAGTGGCCTGTCTCCACTTTTGTAAACTACGCATGGTGTAATGGGTAGTTTTTCTCCACATATTCTGAATTTCATTACCTTCTGATTTATCTGTTACTTGCTTACAATGATTCTAAGGCTGTTTCTTCACTAATGACTTACAGCATCTTCAGAACACTACTCTAAAGTGATGTAAAGCCCATCCTCATCAATATAATTTTGACATAGCCATTGCCGAAAGACTACAAAACGCAATAAGTTGCTAGTGCAAACGTGACCTAAATAATTTATTTATAGTACTGGCTGCAGTTTTTCAACCTGCAGCACTTGCAGTTCTCCCATACATTCCATTTGTGCAGCTTTCCTCTAACTTTCTGCAATCAGACAAACTTAATCTCTGAAGATAATCCCAAACTACTATTGCAGTCCATCAGCTGTTCTTAGTTATTCTATGTCCTAAGCATCTAGTCCAACTTCAGTTCTTTGCAGCAGTAGATCAATTGATCCTCCAATTTACTTCTATGCACGTTTGAGATTTATCTCAGGTTTTAAACAAATAACAGTTGTACTATGTACTTAACAGTACTCTGTTAAGAGTAATACACAGCCTATTAATTTGTTTGGGGAATAGTAAAAATGCATGAATGAGCAATGTAACAATAAATTCAGGAATCTTTTCAAAATGAGGTAATCTGTTATTTTCAATATAGTATTGAGTTCCTTTGTTGTGATCCATAGTCTTTTAGTACGTGCATTATCCACTTTTGGCACTGTGAAGCTGTCATGAAAGGGCGTTTACTTTTTAATCGAAGCCATGAATTCTAAGCCTCCATTTTTTTGGACCCAATCCAGTGAGGTCCCATTTCCTGCAGAAAATAGATAAAAGTCTCTTGCCATCTAGCAGCTATTGAATTGTCTTTGGGACTGCCTTCATTTAAACATCTGGTGAGTCTTCAAGCCATATCTTTGCAGCAATGAACCCAAAAGCTCTCCTTGTTCTTCTTATACTTGCTTTGGTTACAATTTTTGCCTTGGTGTGTGTGTTAGTGACCAGGAGGGAGAAGTCTAATCATTGTGGTGCTAAGTCACCTATTTCCATGGATAGAAGTCAGAAGAACAAGAATATGATATTTGCTGCCCTGTCAGCAGAAGAGATGGTGCAGGTGGTGAGATATCTGCAACTAAGGTTGCCCTTGGTAGATGCTTTTCAGGCTGTATTTTCCAATAATTTTATTTATTATGTTGATGTCAATATCCCCCGCAAGGAAGAGGTGCTGAAATTCCTTGATCATGATGGACCACGCCCTCCTCGACAAGCATTGGCTGTGGTGTATTTTGGAAATCAACCAGAACCAAATATCACTGAGTATGTTGTAGGGCCACTTCCAGTGCCAACGTATCATTTGGATGTGACAATGCAAAAATATGGAAAGAAATTATCCTATCATGGCAGAACTATAATACTCAGTGAATTTGGGGATATTAGGATGTTCCTAGTAGAAAAGAAATTTCTAGAGGCACCCACTTTTCTGACTCAAGTATTTGGACATAATGGAAGCAATTTTGAAGGTATCCTCGCAGTACCGGGGGGGTTTCAGTCTGGAGATCGCTGTTCCTGGGTTACCATGTTTCAGAATGTAAGTGGCTTTTTCTTGCATCCATTGGGACTAGAGGTGCTTGTTGACCACAGCAGTCTGAATGTCTCTCACTGGAAAGTTCGAAAAGTATTTTATAATGGCCAATATTTTAATAGTTTGGCAGAACTGGAAAAAGAATTCAAAGCAAAGAGGGTGATTGTAACAAAAGTTAAGCCAGTTTCTTCTGATGGGGGCTTTTCCTCACTTCATCCAAGGACACCCCCTCTAAGATCTGGATCCTTCTATCATGAGCCCTTTGGGCCTCACTACAATGTGAGAAACAACCAAGTAGCTACCCCAACCTGGAGTTTTGCCTTTCGGATGGATGTACATAGGGGACTCCATCTCTATGATATCCGATTCAAGGACCAAAGGATTGTATATGAACTCAGTGTGCAGGATGCCATTTCTATCTATGGTTCCAATAGTCCTAGTGGAATGTTAACCCGATATATGGATGCAAGTTTTGGACTGGGAAGATTTGCATATTCATTAGTTCGTGGAGTTGATTGCCCTTACTCTGCCACTTATCTTGATGCTGTTTATTTAATTGAAAACATCGAGCCAGAGGTACACAAGAACTCAATTTGTGTGTTTGAGCAGAGTACAGGAGTCCCTTTCCGACGTCATTTTTCCAATTTTCAGTCTGTCTATTATGGAGGACTTGCTAGCTCTGCGCTAGTAATGCGTTTTATAGTTACCATCGGTAACTATGACTATGTCTGGAATTTTATTTTTCATCCAAATGGTGCCATTGAAAGCAAAGTCCAAGCAACTGGATACATAATCTCATCTTTCCTCTATAGTGACGGGCTGGATTATGGTAATAGAGTTGCAGATCACACACTGGGTACAATCCATACTCATGTCATCAACTACAAAGTTGATTTAGATGTTGGAGGTAAGTCCTTGAGACTCTTAAATAATTTTGATTGTTGCAGTTTTGCACTATTTTCTTCTGCTGTTGGTAACTCTCTGCCCCATTGCTTATTCCTACTGTATCTATCTCAATTTGGGTTTCTTATGGAAAAGCCAAAAAGTGATTTGATGGTTAGTAGAAAACTGATGGTTGCCCACCTTGGTCAGATAGTTAATATTGATGAGCTGCAGAATTATTTAATATTTCAATATTTTTTACTGAACCTCCAAACTAAAAGTTTGCAACTCAACTTACAGGGCAAAGTAACTCTGCACCTGAAGAGGGCACTATTTGAACAATGAAAACATTTTCATTTCTCTCTTTCCCCCCCCCTCTCTCTCTCTCTCTCTCTCTCTCTCTCTCTCTCTCTCTCTCTCTCCCTCCCTCCCTCCCTCCCTCCCTCCCTCTCTCTCTCTCTCTCTCTCTCTCCCACACACACACACACACACACACACAAGCCATATTACAGACAGTCTTCAACTTACAACCCAATTGAGCCCAAAATTTCCACTGCTAAGCAAGGCAATTGTTAATGAGTTGTGCCCCATTTTATAACCTTTCTTGCCACCATTGATAATTGAATCACTGCAGTTGTTAAGTTAGCAATATAGTTGTTAAGGGAATCTGGCTTCCCCATTGACTTTGCTTGAAAGAAGGCTGCAAAAGGTGATCATGTGACCCTGGGACACTGCAACTGTCATAAATATGAGTCAGTTGCCAAGCTTCTGAATTTTGATCACATGACCATGGGGATGCTACAACAGTCATATGTGTAAAAAATGGTCATAAGTCACTTATTTCAGTTCCATTGTAACTTCAAACGGTCCCTAAACAAGAAATGGGATATACAGATAGTTTGTGTAAGTCGAGGACTACCTGTATTTCACTCTTTCAGATTCAGTCTCTCATAACTGTTTTGTTCAAGAGCTGAAGACAATATGTATCGAGCCTCTTCCTCCATTTCCCTCCTTCCCACCCAAAAAAACCCCAGTCCTCTGAGGTAGGCTTTCATAGTTTGAGGTGAATTTAGCTTAAGTTTATCCACCTCCAGTTCAACATTTTAATCACTAAACCACACTACTTCATCATTTATCAATGATATCAAAATAAATCCAGCAATTTAGGCTGAAGGAAAATAATTTGAATTTCTAAATCCTACATGATTACTTGTTTCTAGCTTCTTGTCTACTCACACTAACGTAAAATCATGTACTGTATAAACACACACAGTCTGTATTTGCTCTTTAACCCTAAAGATTAAATATATGTAATGTATGCATGCAAGCATGCATGCATCTCTCTCTCTCCCCCTCCCTCCCTCCATCTCTTTTTCCCTCTCTCTCCTCCCCTCTCTCTTCCCCATATTCTTATCTTGCACTGGTCAGTTACTAAAAGAATAGGAATGTCAATGATAAGCAATCATTTACAATTAGGTTCAGCTTTCTAAAGTCCTTAGGGGAAGAGCATTTAGGATTAGGTAACAAGTTAAAGGAGTTTCTCAATTTAAGTATGTATAATATACATACTCAATTCAGTATAAACTTTGTTGTGTCAGTCCTGGATTTAGTGTATTTCGGTGTTTACATATATTCCAATATATGTAACTACTTAATATTTTATAATCCTTATATTTTATAATTCTCATGGCTGTAAAGGCCTAGCGAGGCAATTTATTTTGTGCCTTCAGCTAGCTTTTAAAAACCACAATTTTTATAAAACACAGATATTTTCCATGATTTATGCCAGTAATTCAGATCACTATTAGTCATGCCATAGTTGTTCTGCAGGGAGTGATTTGGGAATATAAGAATTCTCTGGTCCAGATCAAGGTTCATCTATTCTAACATCTGGTAAAACTTTGAAGCGGGATATTTATGCAATAAGAGTTCCTTCCTCCCCTGTTCCACAACTTGCATATAGAAACACTAATTTTCTTTAATATTATAATTCTTTAGTATCAGAGAAATAGATTATAGCACCACTATAATTTTTTTACAAGTTAATTATTTTAATGGTTGTGAAATACTAATATAATTTGGATACATTAAACTGAAATACTAAAATACATTATAGAAAATAACTGAGTTCTGTGATATTTATACAGTAGAAACTGAAAAATGATCAAGATAAACGGAACCTTTAAAGATGAGAAAACAAGTTTACATCAAGATTAAACATTATTTGTAGGATGTCAATGAATAAAATTTTGACATTAACAAAAAGTTGCAAAATGCACTGAAAAAGATTTTGATTTTTTTAGTTTAATACATAGTACAACTATTATATATTATAATATAGCTTAATAATGCTATATTCTATTAGTATTGTACATTTCTCTGATGTTAGAAATAGTAAGGCTATAAATGGTTATAGCCTAGTGGTGATAGTAATATATAGCCAATTAGTCATTATCTCTGGTAACCATTTAAAGCCTTGTTTTATATAAGCCTATAACCCCCCTTTTAAAACCACCCAGATTTGTTATTATCACTATATCCGTGACAGCGAACCTATGGCACGCGTGCCAGAGGTGGCACGCAGAGCCCTCTCTGTGGGTGTGTGCATCGTTGCCAGCTGCTTTTCTGGGTTCCAGCATGCCAGCTGGTCTTCATGGATGCCGGAGCACTGGAAAATGGCTCCAAAACAGCCTGAAAAATGGCCCAAAACAGCCAAAAAACAGGCCACGTTTGGGCCATTATCAGGCCATTTTGGGGGCCTTTTGGGGTCAATTTTAGGCCACTTTTGGGGCATTCTTGGCCTGAAAAAGAGCCTGAGAATGGCCCCCAAAGAAGCCTGAGAATGGCCCCAAAAATGGCCAAAAATGGCCAAAAATGGCCAAAAACCCAGCCATGTGCATGCTGGCCAGCTGTTCTTCAGGTTTCCAGTGCTCTGGAACGCATGAAAACCAGATGGTCAGCGCGCCTGCCGGAAACCCAAAGACCAGTTGGCTGGCGCGCGCATGCGCACCAGCCAGCTGCTCTTTGGATTTCTGGCGCACCGGCATGTACACATGCACGCGCATGCACGCATGTTCCGGTTTGGGCACTCAGTGCCGAAAAGGTTTGCCATCACTGCACTATATCATTGCATACTTTCCACAATTTGCTTGTATGCATTATGAGCATTAGTCTGCAGAGAAAAGAAATATAAATGTGGATATATTTTATGTTTTCATGATTTTAGAGGCATCAGAAATGGTGTAATGAGAATTAGTAATGTAAATATATAGCAATAGCACTTATATTTATATACCACTTTACAGTGTTTCACAGCCCTCTCTAAGCTGTTTACAGAGTCAGCATATTGCCCCCAACAATTTGGGTCCTCATTTTACCCAGCTAGGAATGATGGAAGACTGAGTGAACCTTGAGCCCAGTGAGAATTGAATTGCCAAATTCTAGGCAGCCGGCAGGCAGCAGAACTAGCCTGCAGTACTGCACTCTAACCAGTGTGCCACTGCGGCATATAGTACAATTATACAATGAATAACAATATATATTGTTTTCATTCTGATTCGTTTTGTTTTTTAGTGCCCCTTTGATTAAACTGTTGAAATTTATACTCAACTGCAGTTTTTGTATTTAAATATAGGTAATCCTTGATTTACAAACATTTGTTTAATGACTTTTCAAAATTATAATAGCACTGGAAAAAGTGTCATGTGATACACTTATGGTGGTTGCATCATCCCTGTGATCATATGATCAAAATCTGAATGCATAGCAACTGGCATGTATTTAGTTCATGTGATCATCTTTTGCAACCTGATAGGCAAAATCAATAGGAGCCTTGGTGGTGCAGTGGACTAAAGTGCTGTTAAGTAGCACTTAGCTGCCAGCTGCCTGCAATTACTGCGAGTTCAAATCTCACCAGGCTCAAGGTTGACTCAGCCTTCCATCCTTTCGAGGTAGGTAAAATGAGGACCCGGATTGTGGGGGCAATAAGCTGACTTTTAAAAAAAAGAACACTGCTGGGGGGGGGGGGCAAAAGCCCTACTAAGCAGGTATATACAAAAGTATGAAGGCTATTGCTTAATGCATTGTAAGTTGCCCGGAGTCTCCTGAGAAGGGCGGCACATAAATCGAATAAATAAATAAATAAATAAATAAATAAATAAATAAATAGGGAAGGCAGACTCATTTAACAACTGCAGTAATTCACTTAACAAAAGTGGCAAGAAAAGTCATAAAATTGGATAAAATTCACTTAACTGTCTTGCATAGCAACAGAAATTTTGGGCTCAGTTGTGAATTATCTGTATAGATACATATGAAATATATGTTTTATGGCTATATTCCCTAATCCAGCATCCAAACTGTGATGGATTTCTGAGTTTAGTATAAATAAATAAGTAAAATACAGTAGGCTACATAAGCTCCAAACCTGCCCAAAGGTTGTAGCATATAAATTTAATAAATAGGTAAATAATATCTGGCCTGTAAATATTCAGTAAAGCTAATTTGGTCTTTGTTGCTTATGATGATACAGATAGTTCAAGCAAATTAACAACTGTTCAAAGTTACGATGCTGAATAGTGGGATTTATGACTGGTTCTTATAATTGTGACTGTCACAGCTTCCCAACAATTATGTGATCACTATTTGGGTCCTTGGTAATAGTTTGCAAGTATGATGTAGCATTCCATACTCATGGCATCATCATTGGTGACCTTCACCGTAGGCTTCCAACAAGTAAAGTCAGTTCAGAAGCTGGCAAGAGATCAGAAATGGCAATTGTGTGGTATCACACTTAACCGCACAGGATTTGTTTAATGATGGCAACCGGAAGTGCCGGAATTCCCACTGTAAGTTGACAAAAATCACATGATGTCACCCTTTACAACTATGTTACTTGCTGATTGGTCCCAATTACCATTATTAATCTATGACTACCTGTATTTATTAACCCTGTGTTTCTACTTTTTTTGTAACTGAATCCATATATTTATATACCTCTTCTTGTTTAGTGATTGAAATCTGTTGCAGTGATTTGATCATTAAGGAAAATCAAGTAGAAGATTATTGGTTGCTGCAGTCTCATTTCTATCCAACAGTGCTCTGTGACTCACTGCTTCCCCCTTTTTTTGCCCCCCTCACAGGAATGAGATATTGCTTAAACAAGCTATCTCTTCCTGAGCCATTTTTCTCCACAGAACAGCATGAATCTAAAAAGTGTTAACAACTGCAAGTTGAACAAGCTCAGCTGTGTGACCTTAAATTAGTTGATTAAATTCCAGGCAGCTGCCTGAAACTGACCAGAACTTCATCAGTCTCACATTGAAGTCTTTTGTTGTCAAGTATCCAAAATTTAGTCCTAAATGCATTATTAATTATCATCTATTACAGTCTTATTTGCAAACGGGCACTAACCAACCAGTCAGTAGTTGCTGACTGAGGATTAGCTGTATTGATTTTGATAAACCCTATATGAGAAGATTTCTTTGTGCCTGAAATGTCTCCACAAGTAACAGCTCAAGATTCAGGGCTCTTCCACACAGCCACATTAAAGTTCTGTTTGCTATAGTAGTCCTTGAACCAAGAGCAAAGTGTGTTGACATTAATTGTGCTCCTATTGCCGATTTCTATTCTACCAACAGAGACTGGCCAATGGTACTGTTTTTACTTACATCATGTAACCCAATTCCAGGAAAGTAATTACGGTACTCCCTGGGCATCATTTCTCTTTCTACCAAACTCGCCCATTGCAGGGGCAACCACTACCAAATGCTTTCCTTTTTGTCCAGAGTGGAGTGGTGCCGGATGACTTTAAGTGAGGCTAGCCTCACTGAAGGGGGTATATTATAGTCATTTGAAGTTGCTTAAGCAAGAGATGCTTGGTGCACTTCCTTCTCTATGTCTGTATCATGTCAATAGATCTAGTTTTCAAAGATAGCCTAGCTGAAGTTGGTAAGTGAAGCACAAAAAAAGCAACGGATAATTATGAACATTTTCCTTTGCTGTACCGAACTGTAAATGTGAAGATTAGTCATAACTGCAAATAGTTATTATATAAATCAGTTGCTAAATGAGAACTATTTGTATTTCAAGGAATGGAAGGAAATGTTAGCAGCAATTGAAAAAAGAATCCGATTCTGGTAGTATTCAAATATAATTAATGGCCGTACAGAACACACTACTGTGACAAGGCCATATATAACAGCATTTGTTCCCACAGTGCATAATGCCATCAAAGTTAGACTACAGTAAATAAATGGCATCACTCCCCCATCAAGACAGTGTAAATAACTATGGTATATCACTTAAGCAGTCATAGGAACTCCAGCTCCATGAAACAGAATGAGAGTTAGGAGTGGTAAGTTCTAAGGCTTCTAAGACTATAATCTCTGACCTCCGAGTTTTTCGCTGTGCCCTCAAGACCCTGCTCTTCTGACAAGCAGGGCTATCTTTGTAAATGAGTTTTAAATTCGGAGTTTTTAAATGTTGGGGTTTTAATTAATTTGGCCATAAATGTAATAATTTTAATAAGTTTTTTAATTTAATTGGGATTTTTGTATTGTGTTTTTTACCTGGCTGTGCACCGCCCTGAGTTCTTCAGGAGAGGGGCAGTATAGAAATAAAATTATTCTATTCTATTCTATTCTATTCTTATGTCTATGGAAATTCTCAGTCGTCCGGGTCATGGTTGTCCCAAAGGTCAAACATCAGAGTTGAAGAAGCATCTTGGATGAGAAGCTAAATGTCTTCAAAAGAAAAACTAGAAAGTCCAGTTACCTCTTGAAAAAGCACCTTTGGGATTCTAAGGCTTATGTTCAAGTTTCCTAAAATATACTGAAATGTACTGAAACACTAAGCACTAAAACAAAATGGCCACATAAAACCCTATTGTCAAAAAACATACATAATGCATCCATATGGTGACATGCAGCTTTCAAAAGAACACTAAATCTATGTTGATAAGGAGCCCACAAAAGATCTGGCAAGCGTTATGGAAGGTTTTAGATGACCTTTATGTGGGCCGATGCCTCTGTGGAGTTCAGGTGTCCCCTCATTATGCATCCCAAGCCAAAATTGGAAAGTATCCAGCAACTGGAGGAAAGGAGCCATGTCTGCAGCAGCCTAAAGTACTGTGGTGAATAGAAACTGGACATATCACAACTCCTGAGCACATCACTTCCTAAATTGTCAATGAAGTTTACTAGATTATATCCATAGAGGAAAAAAATGTGTTAGGATAAGGAGGAAATTGTCTCAGCTATGGCCTGGAGATGTGCTGAAGGAAACATCATGGGAACAAGGCAAAAATAATTGGTTATTGAAGCATGATTGTATTGTGATTTGAGAAAATGAGAAAAATCCCCCATTTCTGTCTCTTGTTTTCATTCCCTTTCCCTTTTTTTTCTACCGATAGGTACAAAAAATTCCTTGGTTACCAATGATATGACTTTTGAGACAGTGAACACTCCCTGGAATCCAGACCATAAAATTCGGAGAATGAAACTGGTGAAGAAGGTCTTGGATACCGAAGATAAGGCTGCCTTCGGCCATAATGATAAGATGCCAAGATACATATATTTTGCAGCAAACAGCACAAACAAGTGGGGCCATAAGCGTGGCTACCTAATCCAGACAATCAGCTATGCTGGAGATCATCTCCCAGAGGCAGATCCAATGGAGAGAGCTATCAGTTGGGGCAGGTAAGCAGTCCTTTTATAAGCACCAACATCCAATGCTTTCATTTATTTATTAATTTGTTTGCGTGATTTGAAATGGGGCTTTTCTGTTCAAAATTAACACTCTGGATAATTTACAGTTTAAAGTGATAGACACATATGCAGAGAAAAAACATTGAAACATAACTAAAACATAAATTATGAAAGCATTAAGTGCTTTACTGCCCTCTCTAAGTGGTTTACATATTGCACCCAACAATCTGGGTCCTCATTTTTACCCACCTCAGAAGGATGGAAGGCTGAGTCAACCTTGAGCTGGTGAGATTCGATCTGCTGAACTGCAGCTAGGAGTCAGCTGAAGTACCAGCCAAAACAGGATGCAGGGGGCCTGCACGGCCTCCTGCCGTACTATACCAGCCAAAAATGGGCCGTATGGAGGCCCTGGACAGCCTATTTTCGGCCAGCAGAGTGCTGCAGGAGGTCGGAGGCAAAAAAAGGACCTAGGGGTTGCGTGGGGCCTCCACGCAGCCCATTTTCAGCCAGCAGAGTGCTGTAGGAAGACTGGATTGGACTGGATTACAATTATGTGGCCTCAAATAAGTGCCTGATCTGGATAGAAATCCTATGTTAATACTACAGTTCAATGCCAGATTTTACATACTGCAGGTCCATTTAATCTACAATCAACAATCTATAATTGATGGCCATTTCCATTTACTATCCAGGAAATTTATCTCTGTTGTTAGATCTTGTATTATCATGTTATTTATGCTATTGTATTTTTATTATTAGTTGAATAATAAAAATACAGTAATATAAATAGCTTTTCTGCCTGGAAAAGCAATTTACTATTAAACAATGGGGTATAAATTTAGAAATACAAAGTTTAGTGGAGTATGAAGAAGAAGTAATAAATGTTTGCTGGTAATATCTGGTAGAAGAGATAGGAAAATGGTTATACTAAAGAACTGTGGAAAGGAAGAAGGGGGAAAAATGCACCTTGAGCCTGTGTCAAACACCCATCATGGCCATGCCAACCTGGCCACACCCATCATGGCCATGCCCATCCCTGCCTACCCCCCCCCAGCCCTCTGAGGTCAAACACAACCCTGATGCAGCCCTCAATGAAATCAAGTTTGACACCTCTGTTCTAGAATCTAAGAAAAAAGAAAAGGTCCTCTCCATCTGCCTGGTAGATAAGCCTTTGAGAGTAGGGGCATCTTCAAATGGGCCTCTCCTACAGATCTTATGCTCTGAGGAGGTGTCTAACAGGAGGAGCACTTCCTCAGGCAAACACTAAATGTCAAAGGATAAAGCTATAACCACTTGGGCCCAACAAACAAGCCTGCCCAGGGAAAAGATACTATTTTTAAATTTTATTTACTTGTATCCTGTCTTCATTACTTCAATAAATAAAGGTAGCAAACATTCCTAATACTCCTTTCTCCTCCGATTTTGTCCACAACAGCTACTCTGTGAAGTGACTTGGGCTGGGAGAGTGTAGCTGACTCATAGTTACTCAGCCAGCTGTCATAGCTAAGTGGGTGGGGGAGATTAGAATTCATGGCCTCCTGCTTTCTAGTCTGATGCCTTGACCACTAGATTTACTCGGTCTAGCTATGCTTTCAACAAGCCTGACGCAGTCTTTTCAGAAGAGGCTTCTTTAAATTTGGTTACATTAAACAATAGTCACAACATTGCCAATGTTCCCTTTTTAGGGAAAATTATTGAGAAGATGTTCTACAGAGCAGCAACAGTGTGTTTTAGAGGATAATTATTTAATCCCTTTCTATGCACAGTTCATTGGCATACCGTAAGTTGCTCTAAGGCAATGTTTTAATTTATTTTTTTAAAATTTATTTATACTTATATGCCGCCCTTCTCCGGAGACTCAGGGCAGCTTACAATGCGTTAACCAATAGCCTTCATACTTTTAAGACAGTACTTTTTCCAACTTGACAACTGTAAGATTTGTGGAATTCCAGAATTCCCCAGCATCCTTGTATAAAACTGCCAAGACAGAGCAGC
Source organism: Ptyas mucosa (assembly GCA_012654045.1). Taxonomy (NCBI): domain Eukaryota; kingdom Metazoa; phylum Chordata; class Lepidosauria; order Squamata; family Colubridae; genus Ptyas; species Ptyas mucosa. Next base: position 148,162 of record WNWU01012893.1, on the reverse strand, counting down.
TCCATAGATTCTTTGGGAGTTAATGTCACTGGATTGTTGGGTTAGTGCCAATAGTTTCTTATTTTTATTGTTTTATTACTATGGAGCTATAATTGTTCAAATATAATCTATATCTATATTTATTGCTTTAATGGCTATATTATAAACCATCAGAGTTGAGAGAATTAACAGTTTACAAGCATATTAATATATAAGTTATGAATTGAGGGTCCTTGCAAAGTCTTAATGGAAAAAGAATTGTTGGGTATATAAATTAATTAAATAATAGTATCTAGAGTTTTTTAACTTGGCAACTGGAAGATGGATGGATTTCAATTGTGGGAACTGAAGACCACCCAACAAGCTTGAAATACTCTGTCCTGTACTCCTTTGTAAAATGGAAAACCATTTGCCAGTGTGTGACGTGTTTTTTCTTTCATATCTTTGTTGTGCTTCTGTCTTCAACTTAATTTGTCTTCAACTTAAGAGCCTGGTGGCATGGCAGACTAAGCACTGTAATTAACATTCAGCTGCCTGCAATTACTGCAAGTTCAAATCTCACCAGGCTCGAGGTTGACTCAGCCTTCCATCCTTTCTAAGGTAGGTAAAATGAGGACCCAGATTGTGAGGGCAATAAGCTGACTTTGTATAAATATACAAAAGTATGAAGGCTATTGCTTTATGCCTTGTAAGCCGCCCTGAGTCTCTGGAGAAGGGCGGCATATAAATCAATTTTTTTTAAAAGAACATTTTTTTAAATTGTTGGGTTGAATCCATTTATTTGTATACTTTTATTCAGTGTTTTATGTACTGACACATTTCTTTTATGTTGGCATGAGGATAATTTTGTTACAGTTTTACAATCCTTGACTTACAACCACAAATGGAACCAGAATTTCAGTTGCTAGATGATGTGGTCAGTAAGTGAATCACATGTTAGCAGACCAGTAGTGGGTTTCAATTTCGGTCACTACCGGTTTGCTCGTGAGTGCATTGGTGCGCTCACATGTGTGCACTCATGCACACACACATGCCCAAGCACACTCACACAGGGCACGATGCTTCTGCACATGCGCAGAGATGTGCGGGTGGGTGGGTGGAGCCTCCTGCTGCCGCCACTACCAGTTTGGCCGAAGAGGGACGAACCAGTAGAAACCCACCACTGGAACAGACTCACTTTTACCATCAGTTTTCTCACAATTATTAAGGGAATCATTCAATTGTTAAGTGAATCACATGATTCATTTATCATTAAGTGTCTTTAACAAACCTGGTTTCCTCCATTGACTTTGATTGCTGGAAATAGGCTAGGATGGTTGCATATTGCAATCACGTGACTGAAGAAGTAGTACAACCAGTGGTGGGTTTCAAATTTTTTTACTACCGGTTCTGTGGGTGTGGCTTGGTAGGCGTGGCAGGGCTTGATGGGCGTGGCAGGGCTTGGTGGGTGTGGCAGGAGAAGGATACTGTAAAATCTCCATTCCCTTCCCCAATCCCGGGGAAGGTTACTGCAAAATCCCCATTTCCTCCCAATCAGCTGGGGCTTGGGAGGCAGAGAATAGATGGGACCAGTCAGAATTTTTACTACCGGTTCTCCAAACTAGTCAAAATTTCCGCTACCGGTTCTCCAGAACTGGTCAGAACCTGCTGAAACCCACCTCTGATTATAACTTTGAAGACGGGTGGTACATCATCGTAACTTTGAACTGTCATTAAACAAAAGGTCCTAAGTCAAGTACTACCTGTACAATAGTTTTAGTAATACATTTATTGCTATACAGGCACCTTGACTTTTGACGACAATTAGGACTAGATTGTTTTGTCACCAAGTGATGCAGTCATTAAGCGAATCATGCCCCATTTTACAATCTTTTTGTCACACATTAAGAAGTGAATCCTACAGTCATTAAGCAAGCCCAGCTTCTCAGAAGAGTCCTGGGAAGATTGTATATGGTAATCAAGTGACCCTGAGGCATTGCAACTGTTAAAATGCATGCCAGCTGCTGAGCGCCTGAATTTTGGTCATCTGAGTGTTGGGGTGTTTGTGTTACATTGTGAGCAATTGTGGAAAGGCACATATTCAGATAAGCTTTGCCAATTTTTGTAGAGTATCCATAGTCTTTGGAGCTACTATTGCGTATAAGCATTAGGGAAACTTATTCCATGCCTGTGAAAGTGATGAAATCATCCAGCTCAACAATAATTCGTTTCTGTTACTGCAATCCTGCTTCTTAGGTACAAGCTGGCTGTCACCAAGCGAAAGGAGAAAGAACCTTGCAGTACCAGCATCTATAATCAGAATGATCCATGGACACCTACTGTTGCCTTTGCAGACTTTATAGATAATGAGACCATTGTTGATGAGGTGAGTTGTTAGATCCTGAGGGAGACAAGAGGGGATATTTCCTTTTTTTCCCAAGCAAACCCACACAGAGGTTGGACAGGTGTGGCTCCTAACTCTTGATTGGATACTAGACCAATCTATTGTCCCCGCTCTTTTCTATGGCTGTTTATTAGCAGTACAATTCCAAAAAATCTTGTTTGTTTTGCTGTCTGCTGTAGCATATTTTGAAATTTTAGAATTGATAACCACATGAGGATTGTATTTAACTTGATTTGATATGTATAGTGAAGCATTTGTACTGGGTGATTTAAAATTTGCTTGTGGTTTTCCTTCATATTCCACTTTTAGAAAGTATGCTGAGAAAGATATGTTCTTAATTTTTACTTCTCTAGTCTCTATAGCTGTGATGGCGAACCTATGGCACGTGTGCCGCAGGTGCCACATGTAGCCATATTGGTGGGCACATGAGCGTTGCCCAAGCTCAGCTCCAGCATGCATGTGCGCGCTGGCCAGCTGATTTTTGGGCCTTCTGGGCCCACAGGAAGTTGGCAAACGGGCTGTTTCCGGCCTCTGGAAGGCCTCCGATGAGTTGGGGAAGGCTGTTTTCATCCTCCCCAGGCTCCTAGAAAGCCTCTGGAGCCTGGGGAGGGCAAAAAATGGGCCTACTGTGTCCACCATGCTGTCACATGCCAAAAGTGGGGGGGAGCATGGGATCGTGCGCACATGCATGGGGGAGGCAGGGCGCCTAGAATTATGGGTGTGGGCACACACATGCGTGACTACCCCGCGCTCCCCCAGCTTTTGGCACGCAATGGCAAAAAGGTTAGCCATCACTGCTCTATAGTATTTTTCTCTTCTGCTATGCTACCTGCACTGGAAGGATACAAAACTAGAGAACTTGTAATAGTTAAAAATATTTTGTTAGCAAATAAGATTTTTTACATTTTAAAAATGCTTATACAGCAAGAAATCCCTAGTTGTTAAATACATTAAATGAAAATAAATAGACTCCACAGAATCCCTCTGTGGGTTGTGGGTAAGTATTTTAAATGATAGTGGGTGGGAATGAAGAACAGTCAATTTTTCATGTAGCTAATGTTTGTTCTGGCCAGATTTCCTTTCTGACAAAAATCCTACATCTGATCACACACGAAATCTTTCACATTCTACATTGTTTTTTGACAATGCACAATGACAAGAGATGTATTTTCAAGGCAGAATAAATTTCCTATTATGAATGCCATTCTTTTCCCCAATTTTATTATCTTAAATCTTATTTTGTTATATTTTATATCTATTTTTCCTTGCAATGAGATCCCAGGACTGGAAATTTGTAATTTCAGAAAAGAATCTACATTTATGAAAGGATTAAAGAAACAATTCTGTTCTGTCTGCATATTCTCCTACATAAATACTTCATTCCTCTCATATAACAGCCTTCTTTGGGCTTTATGAATCCAGCACACTTATATGAGCATACTGGATAGCCTCCCCTACTCCACCAAGATCATTAGAGAAATCTTGCGGGCTTCCCTAAAGGCAATTGAGCTTTCAGTATAAACGTCAGTGAAAACTTTGGTTCATGTGGAAACTAATACAAGCTTCTCTTTTACAAAGAAGCTTGTATTAGTTTCTATCGGTATGTAAACTACAGTTATCCTTCATACGTCACTTGAATATAATATTCCTGAAATTCAGCCACTAGAAAGTACCTTGCAAATTTTAAGCAGGCTATGTTCCAAAATAAGAACATAAAACAAAGTTCATATCTTTTATGAAAATAAGTAGTGTAGTAGTTCACAATTAAATGCTACATGCCATCTGACTTACAAAAATAATGAAAAAGTTTGCTTTAAAAGAAAATTAAATTCCAATAGTGAACAATAGAACCAACAGATAAGCATGCTTTTTGCAGCCCAGAATTGCTACAGAACTGAGCCCAACAAAAAAGCAAGTAGCAGCCACAAATTCATTTCAGTACACCCCACAAACAATGCAACAGCAGAAAAATACTCACAGTGCATGTTTTTCTGATTAGGCAACCTACCTGCAACCCCCCCCCCCACACACACACACAAACGTGACCAAAAGTTTAAGCACACAAATAAAGCTCAGAAAGTTTCTCTTTCTGTACTATTTAACATTCTTTGCAGACAGCAATAAGCCTACAAATCACAGCACAGCTACAGGAACTATCTGTTTATGCACATGAACAGTATGTACTTTTGAATTGGCAAGCATCCTGAAAAAAAAAGTACTATACACATACACTGCACAAGAACAGATATGTCACATTTCAACTCATAAAGTATTGTCTGCACTGTTTAACTAATCAGGATTATAACACTACTGAATTAGATACAGAAAATGGGATAGGAGAAGTGGCCAAATTAATTTGGCAGCTGAACTTCATTAATGTAATAAATTGTTTACATTAATGAAATTAGCGTAAACTGATTGATTATACTAATGAAGTTCAGCTTCCAAACTAATCTGTGATTTCTCATGTATCTCCATGAAGCAGCAATCCAAAGTATTTCCCATCTAAGTATGGGTTGAAGAGATTGTCCTTTACCCAGCTGTTTTCTTTCCCTCTAAATTCTTGCCATAACAAATCTTCAAATCTCCATAGCTTGGAAAGAGGATTTTTTTTAAAAGGATAGTGGAATTTTGAAAATAATAGGGAAAAAAGCAAAGAAAAAGTTTTATTCCAAATTAGGACACATTTTAAGGGGGGGGGGGGAAGGGTGTTCATAACTGGAATGCTTGAAATAGCCATTCCAAACTTGGAACATTTTGCATCCAGAATGATTTGTAGCCAAAATTCAGTGTTTTCCTAGAAAATTCTATTTCATTGTGTTAAAATAATTTGACCAGCCTATAGCTTCCCAAGTGTGTTATATTATTAGGGAGCTGGGAAGATTTCTATTTTAAATCAGGCAATCTATCTTGTGCTGGCTGCCCTATTTCAGACGGAGCAAAGACATATCAGCTTGATGTATAAGCAGCTTACTAAGACGAACAAGAAGTCCAACGCAAAGGCAGACACAGAGTTGATTGCCCAATTGCACCCATGGCTGAAAAAGGTTCAGGAGAACGAGATCTTGCTGAGAGTTCACTTGAGAGTCTGAATTTGGGTTCAAAGAAACAAATCTACTTCCTCGACACCAAAAAATTGCCCTTTTCTTTAACAGGGAATAGCAGGCATGCAAAAAGTGAGGCTAGATAGATAGCTTGTTTTTGAATAACAAGTTTATAGAGTAGGTGGGTGCCCAAAAATGGAATTTCTTTTGTTTTTGTGAATAGTTCACAGATCTTTGTCTTTCAGAAAAGTCTATCTTCCTCACTCTTACTCCTTATTTTATTCTCATAAGAGTAGACACACTTGATTGGGTTGCCTCACAGGAAGGCTCCTTCCTGGTCATGTGACCCAAAGTGAAGCATATGCGGCTAACCTATCTTCCCAGCATATGCATTCATGTAAAACACACACACACACACACACACATACATAAAATGTGTTATTTCAGTAACAGAAGAAAATACAGTGTCCTGTGTCCACAGTTGTTAAGGAGTTAGAAACAATTCCAGAAGCCATGCTTGGCGTACTTTTCCTACCGAAACATCTGTGCAGTCATGCATGGGGCAAATGAAAAAAAAGGTGCTTTGGAGCACAAAAAGAAAAGGGTTGGGTTTCTCAACATGATGTCTCAATAGTTGCTTTATTCATTTTATGCATTTAGTTGCAGAAATGAATACTCAGTAGGATGTTAAAAAGAAATTGGGGCTGAAAATTTTTTCAAACAAACCCACTCCCAAAAAGGAAAGCAAAAAAAAGAGAGAGAAGAGGGACTAAATTTGATCCAATGGGGGGGGAAACAAAAAAAAAAGTGGACTTCCAAAATGGGCCAGATCAATCTGGGACCTCTGCAGGAAAGAAACAAACAAAAAGGAACAATTTCCCCAAAGCTTCCCTTTGTAAAAGGCAGTTGGAGAGTATTGCTGAGTGCTCCATTCTTAAGTTCCTTCCCTTCTAATCGCATGACTGGAGTGATTATTCCAAAATTTTCCTTCCATGTTTTTAATCAGATTACCCTGTTTTATGGTCTTTCACTAGGATCTGGTTGCTTGGATCACCACTGGATTTCTACATATTCCCCATGCCGAGGATATTCCTAACACTGTGACACTTGCAAATGCAGTTGGTTTCATTTTAAGACCTTATAATTATTTTGACAATGACCCCTCCATTGACTCGCCTGATAGTGTGTTCTTCACTGACAAGGATGACTTCAACTCCTGTGAGATCAACCATATTGCTTGCCTCCCTAAAACAGCTGCTTGTGTACCCAATCTTCCACCTTTCACTTATGAAGGTTTCCAAAATCTGACAATGCTCTGATACTGTCCAGGCTTTGTGTCAATGCTGCTGTTTATATTTGAGAGAATACAGTAGTGGAAATAGTCAAGCAAAAAATCTGTGTTTAAGATAGCAGTTTTGAGACCTTTATTGTTGACTGTGTTTCATCTAAATCTTAGTTCTGTTGGCATTGTACTCACTTGTGTTTGCAACTTATCTGTATCAGCCAAATACTTCTATCTTTTTTACCCAACTGCTTCTCCTGTTAATTTTATATTTGAAGATTATATTAGATATATCTCTAAAATATATTTAATCCCCACTCTGAATGTAATTGTCTGGTCTGTATTTTATAACTTGCTTATCTGTCTATCCATCTATCTATTTATCATCTATCTATCTATCTATCTATCTATCTATCTATCTATCTATCTATCTGTATTTTTGTAATTTGCTCTATTATCTACCAATTTACCTGCCTGCCTACCGTGGATATAAAAGGTCTAGATCCTTTTGTTAAAATTACAAATTTTTGAGATGTAAAAAAATCAGACCAAGATAAACCACTTCAGAATGTTTTCCACCTCTAATAAGCTGTGCAATTCTATTGAAAAACAAACTGATTTGGGGGGGAGGGGGTAAAACATTTACAATAACATGGTTTCATAAGTGTACACACTCACTTATAAGTAGGAATGTGGCTTTGTTCAGAATTAACCAATTGTGAAGTTTCCGAAAGAGACCAAACATTCAAACTGATGTTAAATAGTAATCAGTAAAACAACTGCCATCTATTAAAATAACTCTGAGCAAGCCCATATAAAGTTCAGGTGTTCTAGTAGGATTTTTCTGACATTTACTAAGTTGCCTCTTACAGCAAAAGCCATGTCTTCAAAGAATTTCTAAAGCATCAAAGAGATCTCATGGTTGGAAGGAGAATGGTACCCAAAAAAATTTCTAAAACATTGATTATATCATGGAACACAATGAAGACAATCATCAACAAGTGGAAAAAATATGGTACAACAGTGATATTACCAAGAACTGGATGTCCTCTAAAATTGATAACAAAATAAGAAAATTGGTCCAAGCGTTTGCCAAGAGGCCTATAGCAACATTAAATGAACTCCAGAAATTTCTGGCAAGTACCGGCTGTTTACCACATCTGACCGTATGCTTCATATGTCTGGGCTGTGAGGTAGGGTGGCAAGACAGAAGCCTTTTCTTACAAAGAAAACATCCAAGCCTGGTTACATTTTGCAAACAACTACATCATATCTCACAAAAGCATATGGGAAAATTTGTTATGGTCTGATGAGATTGAGGTTGAACTTTTGGTGCAAAAACAACACTTTCATCATCAAAAGTACACCACAGTGAAGCATGGTGGCAACAGCATTATGCTTTGGAACTGCTTTTGTTCAGTTGGAACTGAGGCTTAATCAGGGTTAGGGTTGAGGGAATTATAAACAGTTCCAAATATTGGTCAGTTTTGGCACAAAAGCCTCAGGCTTTTGCTAAAATGCTGAAGATGAAGAGGAATGTCAACTTTCAACATCTCAATGACCCAAAGCATAACAAAAGAATGGCTTCACCAGAAGATGAAAGCTTTGGAAGGAAACGTGAATCAAATTGAAAGTCTGGGGGATGACCTGATGAGGGTTGGACACAGGAGATGCCTTCACAATCTGACCGATTTGGAGTGCTTTTACAAGGAAGAATGGGCAAATGTTCCCAAGGCAAAGGTGGGCCATCCTACCTTCAAAAGCTGAATGCTGTCATAAAGGTGCTTCAGTAAAAATGTGCATACTTATGGAACCATGTTATTGTAAGTTTTTATTTTCCCCTAAACAATTTTAGTGTGTTTTTCAATTGAATTGTACACCTTATATGTTATATTAAAGGGAGAAAAAATCTGAAGTGGTTTATCTTGATATGATTATTTTTTTTTACATCTCAGAAACCTGGCATTTTAAAAGGGGTATAGACTTTTTATATCCACTGTGTGTGCGTGTGCATATGTGTGAGTGAATGACATTAATTTTAAAAGAATAAAAATACAAATTCTAAAAGAGAAAATTAAGAAAAAAAGTAATAAGTGAAAAAAGTACCAAGAAAAGAAAAGGCTTCTGATTTTCTTAATAGCATTTACAACTACATTTATATTTTATTCTCTAAATTTGCTCTATGGATCTGATTTAAAAAAATTAAAAATGCCATGAAACTAAGTTTTCCAGGATTCTTTGTCAGAACTCATAATTAAGTTCCTCTGACTGTTAACCAGAGACACAAGCATGTACTCTGGTTACCACAGTTGACTGCTTCTACACAGATCCCAGTGACACTGTGGATACATTGTGTTAAGAAATCAGTAAGAAATGTTTGTTTTAATAAACACATGTTATGCTAAGATGTGATTTGTTAAACTACAGTTAGTCTTCCAAATGCTCATGCTAGTTGTTTTGCCAATTTCTAACTTTTTTTCTTGCCTGTTTAGTTGCTATTATTTTGTATCCTTGGATTCCTTGAAAGCTTCTATGTGGCAATAAAAATCAGCGAGCCAGGTCTACAAATAAATTATGTGTGGTGTCATCTTTTGCATATGCAATAAAGCTAACTCATGATCACATTAAAGTCACAGCAAAACTATGAATTTTTGCTCTAGAACAAGCCACTGGGATATTTAAACTGCTTTTCCAAAACTGGTGACTAGCTAATTTCAGATTAGGATTATGCCCCGATTGTAAACATACCTAGGACTAATCCTAGAGTTAAGTAACTCTTACTTAGTGACTGTTGTCCAAACCTAAGAGAGAGACTTTGTTTTCCAGTAGGCTGTGATAAATGGGAACTTAATGACCCTTTCAGAACAGTCCTTTTTTAAATACTCCATATTTTTTACTTTGAATTAGAGAATTGGGCGACTCTAAATCTTCCCCTGACCTTTGGTGGCCACTGTAAAGTCTTCATACATTTTAAGCTATCATTCTTTGCTGTATTTTTGTTTTAAAATCTGGAAGTTACCTCTGCATATTTATGGAGATATGTAGGAAATAAATATATGACATTGCTATACGTTTTCCATCAAAACAGGAAGAATTTGCAACTTTGCAACCTGGGGTAATAGGAACAACCTATTGATGCTTTTGCAGAACCGGCAGGAATCTGCAAGTAGTTTGATATATTGTCTATGTGGATGAGAAGCCATATCTAATAAATCCTGGGTGTAGCAGTCAAAATATCCATTTTGTAATATAAATGTGGCCCATTTTCTGCCACTCTCACACTCTGGCCTTAAGCTACTTGATTTTTATGTATAAATCAGAAGGAAATGAAGTTGCATTAAGAAATCTTTTTACAGATTTCAGATTTTTCTTACATTTTACTCAATGTAATAGCTTGGTGTTCTGTCCAAACCATGTTAGCAATTGATGGATTCCACCCATCTGTACTTGGAAAACAAGCAGCAATTGCTGTCTTTTCCATGAGTCTTTCAAGAACATGTGCTTTCTACCTTTGTACCAGTCCTTCTCTGTGGATTCCTCCTTGTACTCAATATCTTTCCATTTGATTATGTGGGGACTACTAAAAACAGAAATCATCACATTTTTATCATTATCCCTGCTACATTTGGTTACACAATATAAAATCACACTTATCAGCTTTTTGTGTACTATTGTGTACTTGAGTTTCTGGAAACATAGCTTTGGTCAGTGGTCACGAACTGATTTCCAATAAAATATCAGCCTCTCTCAAGATTGGGAAAAGTCAAATAGTTACTGACCAAGACACTTGAAGGATATGGCTCATGACCTAGTATTGTATGACTTTCAGCTAGGTTCCTATCTAGACCCTATCTATCTATCTATCTATCTATCTATCTATCTATCTATCTATCTATTTATTATATTTCTATACTGCCTTTCTCCCGTAGGACTCAAGGCGGTGTACAACCAAGAAGAATATAGACATGCAAACATCATAAAATTGCTAATTAAAATTATTACTTAGTTTGGTCAATTAAATAAAACCCAGAATTAGATAACATTTTAAAAAATCATTCACATGTTCATATGTTTAGCCCCGCCTGTTGGAACATCAGGGTCTTGAGGGTACGGTGGAAAGCACGGAGATCAGGGATGTTCTGTATCTCCGGGGGCAGTTCATTCCAAAGGGTTGGAGCCCTCACAGAGAAGGCCCTTCCTCTGGGAGTCGCCAGTCGGCATAGTTTGACTGACGGTACCCTGAGTAGTCCCTCCCTGTGAGAACGAACTGGTCATTTTTAAAATAGCCCTTGCTTTATTTTTCACCTTGACCATGCTCTTAACTGGTCGTTGGTGGGCTAGGTACTTGATATGCAACTTTCACCTTGTGACTGATTTCTGGTCTAATCTGATCTCAAACTAGCTCACTCACTGGTTTTCAACATCCAGGCCACATCTTTGAAATTGCTTTGTTGCTTTGGTTTGTTGCTTTTCTCAGACCATTTGCCTATTTGCCAGGTCACTGAAGTCAAGCAGAGTCCATGTAGCAAAACTTTTGTTAGATACACTTGATTTGTGAAGAAAACAATCTCTACCTTCAGGGAATTTCTTCAAAAGACCAGCTTTTCAGGTGCTACACTATTGTAATTTTTTTAGAAAGGTCCACAGTTTTTCATCAGTCCAGCAGATCAGATAAAATAGCTGTGAAGGAAATAATTAGTGGCCAGAGGGAAGCGGGCACTTCATAGTCGTTTGAAGAGAAGTGGCTTGATACCATGAAATATTTAATAGGTGAACTGAGATCAACATGGAGTTTCAGGACCTTGATTTCCTTTCAGGCAGAGGGACATGCATCATTGGTGTGTAAAACTTTGCTTTTTTATGGTAAAATATAAATACTTGGAGCTAAACCTGCAAAGCCAACACTTCTAAGGTTTATTTTTGTTGAATTTCAGGATTGAAATTCTATACTTTTCAAATAATTTGAATATTCAAATATTGAATATTCAAATATTTGCCTGACAAATAACCATTTTGCGACGATAAAACCTTGTGCTGTGTAGTTAGACTTGAGGAAATATAACCACCCAACACATTAGCTTTCAAGTCTGTGATTATTGACGTGTCCCTCCAAAATGCTTGCCAGGCCTGGAGCCACCACCACCATCAAACCTGACTAGGTTTTAAACATAAATTTTAAAGGGCCAAAACAATTGGTTGGTTTTTCTGCATGGGTTTTGGTCGAAACATCTAACTAGTTTATACCCACTCGTTGCCTAAATGTTTAACAAAATACTACAAGGAGTCAAAATTGAAAAGTGGCTTACATCTGGCAAAACCTACCTGATAATGAAAGCTCCAGCAAAAGGGGCAGCACCAGGCAATTACAGGCCAATTACCTGCTTACCAACAACTTTCAAATTGTTAACTGGTGTGGTAGCTGATGCAGTCCAACAGCATCTAGTTGAAAAGAATATCTTTCTACCTGAGCAGAAAGGAAACCACCCCAATAACAGAGGAACAAAAGATCAGCTCCTAATTGACAAAATGATTTTGGAAAATTGCAAGGGAAGGAAGACCAACCTAAATGTAGCATGGACTACAAAAAGGCATTCGACCACATGACTGGATAATCAAGTGCCTAGAAATAACAGGAGTCAGTAGAAGCATCAGAAGCTTTGTGCAAGGATCGATGGCACAATGGAAGACACAGTTGCGGGACAATGGTGAGAGATTTGGAGAAGTTAATATCAAGAGAGGAATAGTTCAAGGAGATTCACTATCACCACTACTATTTGTCATTGCACTGTTTCGTCTGTCAACAATAATGAATAACTCAGGCCATGGCTATCTAACATGCCAGACTATCCCACCTCCTTTACATGGACAATTTGAAGTTGTATGGAGAAACACCATCTGAAATAGAATCTCTGCTCAACACTGTCCTTATATATAGCCAAGATATTGCAATGGAGTTTGGATTGGACAAATGTGCCACACTCACTATCAAACAAGGAAAAATAGTGAAAACTGAAGGAATCATTTGATACACAGCTGGAATAGTGAACTGGATTCAAGCAGAATTAAAAGAAATGGATAGGAAGAGCAGAAAAATAATGACAATGAATCATGCCCTTCATCCTCGCAGCAACATTGACAGACTCTACCTACCAAGGCAAATAGGTGGGCAAGTACATTAGATGGTTGAAGAAAAAAAGGGGGCTTTTTTTCTGAAGGCCAATGAAGAAGATGAACTGAAGTTATGCCAGGAAGGCTTGTTCACTACTGGAGAGACCAAACTGGCCTACAAGAAAGACTAAATGAAGAACAGAATGGAGGCATGGGAAGTCAAAGCACTACATGGCCACTACATTAAAAAAAATAGCAGGGAAAGCAGATAATAGCAGGAAAGTTAAAAAAAGCCCAAGTGATTAATTATGGCTGCACACAAGACCAAGCCTTAAGGACAAATGTATACAAACCCAGAATTGAGAAGACAGTAACAGACAGTAAGTGCCACCCTTGCAAAGAAGCTAAAGAAACAGTGGACCACCTGGTAAGCTACTGCAAAAAGATTGCACAGACTGACTACAAACAGCGGCATGACAAAGTAGCAACAATGGTGCATTGGAAGATCTGCAAGAAATATCATTTGCCTGTAAGCAAGAACTGGTGGGATCATAAAATAGAAAAAATCATAGAAAATGAAGAAGTTAAATTGCTCTGGGACTTCAGAATCCAGACAGAGAGGCACCTGCCACATAACACCCTGGCTTAACAGTTGTCGATAAGAAAGACAAAAAAGATTGGATAGTGGATATGGCAGTGCCTAGAGACAGCAGAATAGAAGAAAAAGAACTGGAAAGGATAACAAAATTCAAAGATCTACAAATAGAAATAGAATGTCTATGGTAAAGGCAAGCAAGGGTAGTACCAGTAGTAATAAGCTCCTGGGGTGCAATCCCAAAATAACTGGAGCATCACTTGAACACCATAGGCATTGACAAATTTGCCATTAGTCAATTATAGAAAGCGGCTTTACTTGGAACAGCCTCCATCCTGCAATGATATCTGTAACACCGTCAAACATCCAGATTTGCCTATCCCAGGTCCTTGGTAAGGACTCGATAGGTAGATAAAAATGCCAAACCCAGTCTGAACATCTGACAGACTGTGCGATGATCAATCATCATCATCATCATCACCATCATCATCATCATCTTTCTTATAGACATAAGAATTTTAGTAGTAATTTTAGAATTTAAGTACAGCAAAAACCACTGGGAACATCAGGTTGAGAAAGGTTTAGAGAATGAGAAACTCAAGATCTTGTGGGACTTCAGGCTGACAGGCACTTGGTCCACAGCACATCTGACATAACAATAGTTGAAAAGAAAAAAGTATGGTTCATTGACATTGCAATACCTGGTGATGCACGGATTGAAGATAAGCAGCAAGAAAAAACCACAAAGTACCGGGACTTGCAAATTGAAGTTGAGCGACTGTGGAAAAAGAAATTGTGTGTTGTCCCGATTGTAGTTGGAGCCCTTGGAGCAATACCCAAAGGGCTACCCCGCTATTTAGAAATTCTAAATTTACCGGACTTGAACATTTTGACTCTACAAAAAACCACCTTACTCGAAACAACTTACATCCTCCGACGATACCTTAACAGTTCCTAGGTCCTTGGTTAGGACTCAAGCTGCTGAGCTATTAATCAGCCTCAAATCTCACTAAAGATTAACCAATAATAATCATATGCTTTCTTATAGACATAAGAATTTTAGTACATTACAAATCAAAACATTCCTAGGCTAGATGTCTTAGCTCCCCCGGCCAAAATACCTTATTTTATATTAAAATTCACAGTATTCAATCAACCTTTTAAGTCTCACAAGCAAAGTCTAAATTTAAATCTAAGACACTAGCACAGCTAGATTATAAGTAGGGGGCAACTGAATCATCCGTGGAAGAATTAGATCTGTATTCCTGGGAATAAGCAAGGAAACAATGGGAACACAATATCCTTAGAATAGCCTGACTGGATATTTATGTGTGAGTTGGTTCTGCCAAGCTTCTTCCCAGTTAGTGGGACATTCCCAGTGCTCTTGGGAAGCTTCTGTGCACTAACTGATCTTTGCTTTGACCTTTCTGGACCCAAGCCCAGTGCGTTCCCAAAGCACCCTTGGTCCATAGCAGCTTATAAGGCTAGTATCAAAGCAGATACAGAAGAAACGGTGGGAGGAAGGGAAGGAGTGGGGGAGAAAAAAAACCAAATGAAAATCCGCCTTTTTATGGTCTCTTGTGAAGCCCCCAAGCATTCTTAGCTCAGGTCCCTCCTCTTACTCTGAATGGAGCAATAATTTTTCTTCCTCACATCCACCCACCCAGACACTTTCCTGTAGGAAAAGCACAGACAGGCTGTGTGCTATCACTGCTGCCTTTACTGTGCTGACATGAACATGAAAGTGTTAGTTGTCGTTTTGGTGCTAGCTCTGGCTACAATTTTTGCTCTAGTCTGTGTTTTGCTGACAAAGAAGGAAAAAAAAGTCACTGCTTGTGTCTACTCCGAACTACCAATTTCCTCTGAGAGACCCAACAGAGAACAAAGTGAGGTCTTTGCTGATCTGACAGCTGATGAAATGACTCAGGTGGTGAAGTATCTCAAGAAGAATCTCGGAGTGTACCTGGAAGATGCATTTCATGCAAAACCATCAGATAATTGCATTTACTATACGGATGTGTACTTCCCATCTAAAGCGAAAGTTCTGGGCTTCCTTGATCGTGGAAGGGAAGAGCTACCCCGGCAGGCATTGGCTGTGGTATACTTTGGAAGCCAGTCAGATCCAAACATTACGGAATTTGTAGTAGGTCCACTTCCAAATCCAATGTACCATCGAGACATTACAATGCGGAAATTTGGCAAGAAGGTTCCATATTACAGCAGACCGGTGACTGAGAGGGAATATAAAGATATTGACTTGTTCATTTTCCATAAGCTCTTCAACACCTCCAACTTCCTCAAAATATGCTGCAATTATGAGAGGTCTGATTTAGCTACTCTAACCACAGCTCCAAGAGGATTTGAGTCTGGTGAAAGAGCCACCTGGTTTGTCCTTTTCCAGAATGTGATTGGCAGTGGATATTACATACATCCTATTGGCTTGGAGATGCTGGTGGATCACAGCAGTCTGAACATCTCTGAATGGAAGCTGAGGAAAGTATTCTATAATGGACAGTATTATCAGGATATGGCCCATCTGGAAAAAGAGTTCAAGAATGGACAGGTGAAGGAGGCAAGAATAAAGAGTAGTCAGCTGCAGATGGAATTTGCTTCCAGGAAGCGATTTGAACCAGTAGCTTCTCTAGGCCCATTTCAATTTGAGACCCAAGGAAAGCGTTACACTGTAACTGGCAGCCATGTTACCTATCAGCTATGGAAGTTTACGTTTGGGATGAATGTGAACACAGGGCCACGTCTTTTCAATATCAGATTTAATGATAAGAGGATTGTCTACGAGTTGAGTCTGCAAGAAGCTCTTGCCATTTATGGTTCCAATTGTCCTGGAGGAATGATGACTAGATACATGGATGGTAGCCTTGGCATTGGAAAGTTTTCTTATGAACTAGTCCAGGGTGTGGATTGCCCCTACATGGCCACCTATGTGAATCGGCATTACCTAATAGACTCTGACACTCCCAAACTAAACAAGAACTCCTTCTGCATCTTTGAACATGACATGGGTGTCCCCCTGCGCCGCCATTTTTCTAATTTAGGCTCTTTTTACTATGAGGGGTTACCCAAATATGCTTTGGTCTTAAGGACTGTTTCTACCCTCATTAACTATGACTATGTCTGGGATTTTGTATTCTATCAAAACGGTGCCATAGAAGTCAAGGTCCATGCTACAGGATACATCAGCTCTTCATTTTTTATGGAAGGTGGTACTAAGTATGGAAACAAGGTTGGGGAGTACACACTTGGAACCATGCACAACCATCTGATAAACTACAAAGTTGACTTGGATGTAGAAGGTAGGTTCTTATATTTTCCTAACTCCCACAAACTGCCATTTTATTAAAACCTAACAGAGTTATATAAGGGCTGGTGGTTTGGTCATCCTTCTCCGGATACAGGTCTAGATTGCCTTGTTTGGAACTCCAAATAAACCCTGAGCTTTCTGTGACTTTGCATGCAGAAGATACAGTAGAGAGGGGGGGGGGATTTAGAAATTCAAATTATTTTCATTCAGCCTAAATCATTGTTTGATTTATTTTGGTATCATTGATGAATGATGCAACTAGTGTGGTTTAGTGGTTAAAAAGTTGAACTGGAAGTGGATAAGCTTAAACTAAGTTTACCTTAAACTATGAAAGCCTACTTCACAGGGCTGTTTTTTGGGGGTGGGGGGAGCAGAGGGAAATGGAGGAAGAGGCTCTACGCATAGTCATATTTGGGACGGTTGCAGTGTACCAGAGTCACATGATCACCTTTTGAGACCTTCTTTCAAGCAAAGTCAACGGGGAAGTCAGATTCACTTAACAATCATATTGCTAACTTAACAATTGCGGTGATTAACAATTGTGGCAAGAATGGCAGCGGAATTGTGGCAATTAAGTGAGTTTTGTAAAATGGAGCAAAACTCACTTAACAACTGTCTTGCTTAGCAACAGAAATTTTAGGCTCAGTTAGGTTGGACTATCTGTAAAAAAAGTGATTTCTCCTTTACTTTGAAAATTGACACTTGGAATGGTGGTCTGCTAAGAATTAAGCAAGAGAGAATAACCTTCTGGGCCCTGTAGGCATGCCTTTATCGTAAAAGCAGATAAGAATCCAGAAGATTATCAAATACGTGGATTCCTTTCTACAGCAGCTGCTTTTATGCCTCAGCTGCAGGGCCAAATGCCTTTCTCTGAAAGGCTTAGCTGTGGCTTCAGAAGTTATCACAGCATTGTAAGTGCTTATTGTGAATAAATAATACATTATTCAGTGTCTGGGGTGTAATAATATTAATCTTATGTAAATCATGATTATATTTAAATAGAAATGCAATGAAGTCAAATTTAATTTGTGTCAAGCTTATTTTGCCTTGGTTCTGCATATTTCTCTGGAATGAAGGCTCCAGAAGATAAAGCCCAGCATGGTCCCCGTGAAAACAATTGTGCACCCCTGTACATTCTATGCTTGGATACCCTTCTGCATGCATGTGGCAAGAAGCTGCAATGGATTTGATATTCAATGACTTATATCATTCAGTACTAAAGAATTGCTCTGGGCCAGCAAAATATGTGAAATTTAGATAAGCAACAGTGACTAATCTTAACAACTGGATTCCATGAGGAGGAGACAATGCAGAAGTGTCATTATGATATATGTTTATATGCAGATGGCATAATTCTCGATTAGTTTCAAAAAGCTGCATTTCACTATATTCCCTTCTTGTGAGAAGAGGTAGAGTTAGTGTAACAATCCCAGCAGATTATTCTTTAAATCTGAGAAAGTTTTACTTTTGCCCTTGATTTGGAAAGAGTAGAATCCTGAGAAAGTACATCTCATCTCTTCTGTTCTCATTCTGTGTGCAGAAAATAACACTGACCAATTCCAGGGCTTTCTAAATATAGATCGCTATGTGTGATTAACTGTAGATTGGCAAGAGTTTCTGGGCAAAGCCCAACTAGTGTCCTCTTTTAAACTAAGGACACATAAATTGGTCAATTTCATTTTGCTCAATTTTGTATTTTTCCATCCTGGAACTCATTACAATCCATATGTGTAAGTTTGTAACTGTCAAAACAAAATCTTCAGAATTGTAACCACTCCTCCCAATACACCATGTGAATACAGAGTTTTACCATGCATGGTGAGTGCAGTTTTATATTTTAATTTTTATTAATCAAAATTAAGATTAATAATTTAATAAGCCTAACACTATAATGCACTTTTCCTGGTAGCACTCTTTTGTATGATTTTTTATTATTACTGTGTATGGCTGAAGTATATATTTCCTTAAAATATGAACCAAATTGGTTTCTCTTCTGTTTATTATTATACTTCAACATTAGAACTTATGGCAATTTAAACACATATGTAATCATTCCATGGAATTATAAATATAGTAATACACCCTGCCATGTTACCCAAGAAGCATTTTGTACCACTGATGGGATTTATTTCCCTCACCTGGGTCTATCCATATCATAATAAGTATAGGAGTTATTATAAAAAGAACAAAAAGATTGTACAATACAAATAATTATTTCACATATAATATTTTATTATGCACATAAAACAAATAGATCTCAGTTCTATCATCATTGGGGGAAGGGAATTTCAAAGCGGCTTCTGAAAAGATCTTTCATGTTATCTTCCAAACAGAACAGGTGCCTATGACAAAGATTTTGTTGGTCGACGTTTATTTGCAAGGAAGAAGGAGATCTATAATAAAGATATAACAATTGTCTGAGTAGGCTTCCATTGTTCCCAGTGTATAGTTGAGCCACAATGCTGGAGAAATAATAATTGAACAAGGCTGTATGGTGAGTTTGTAAGAAACTCTCTCAAACATAAGATAAGCCATTCTGCCCACAGTCTCAAACTGACTTTGGTGTTTGATCCATTGTTTCTAAATAAGTATATCCTTAGACAGCAGTACAAAACAGGAAGTGTTTGTCTCATTTGTTTTGATTTTTTGTTAGGAGTCAAGAACTCTTTGGTGGATCTTGACATGGCATATGAATCCGTGCAGGCCCCTTGGAGCACAGAACACACAATTCAGCGACCAATCCTCACCCAGCAAGTCCTGGACACGGAAGAAAAAGCTGCTTTCCCGCTTGATGGCAAAACCCCACGGTACCTGCTTTTCAGTTCTAACAATGAAAACCAGTGGGGCCACAAACAGAGCTATCGCATCCAGATCATCAGCTTTGCAGGCAAGCACTTACCACAAAGTAGCCCCATGGAGAAGGCCATCAGCTGGGGCAGGTAGGTCCCTATCATAGTCTTATGTTTGCCTTTTAGATAAATAGCATCTTGTTTAAATCAAAGAATGATGTCAGGGCAAAAGGCGCTGCAGTTTATTCATTTGTCTGATGTACATTGATCAGCTGCATGACTCGGGTGGCTTACAACAATTTAAAAACTAAAGAAAAATCATCGAAATATATATTTTACAAACTTAAAAAAGCAATAGAATTGAATTAATAAAATCCATAACCAGGGTCAAATGATCACCATGATCACCTGGTCATAGACTCATCATTGTATTATATTTTTTTAAGAATTAAGAAAATTAGAGAATTAGTTTGCACTTCTGAGGAACACAATAAAACCCGGTGTTATTTTTTTCCTCCCTTCCTCACATTTTCTCTCTCATTTTCCCTATTTTGTGTCCACTTTAGGTACAAGCTGTCTGTCACTAAGCAGAAAGAGGAAGAATTGACAAGCACCTGCATCTATAACCAGAATGATCCATGGGATCCCCTGGTGACCTTTGCAAACTTCATAGACAATGAGACCATAGTCAATGAGGTAAGTGGCAAGATGACCCAACTATGCTTTACATGGAGGAGTTGAAACATGAACAAGAAGAAATATGCTATAGCATCAGCACTTCCAAATTTTCAAGAGGAGATAGTCTTGAGATGTGGCCTGTAGTTCAAAAAAATATTATTATTATTTTTTATTGAAAAAGTTTTACAACAATTATTATCACCCTTCATCCCCCCTCCCTTCCCCCCCACCCTCCCTAAACCCCCCCTCCACCCACCCACCCCGACTTCTCAGAGCAAAATACAGAGTATTGCATATAACAATCACAAACTAAATTGATCTAACTTCAATTATAATAACAGATCCCCCATAGAACCATAACTCCGCTACAGATAATATACATCTAAAGTTTACATTCATCCATAAGCAATTTGGTATTTCTTTGTCTGGTATTTGTTCTGGATGTATTCAATCCATTTTCTCCACTCCAATATATATCTTTCTTGAGTAATGTCCTTCAGATAAGCTGAAATCTTCGCCATTTCTGCCAAGTTCGTTACTTTCAGTATCCACTCATCAATAGTAGGCAAAAAGTCCTTCTTCCAATATTGCGCCACCAACAATCTAGCTGCCGATATAGTTCAAAAAAATTATTGTAAGCAATAAAAAACAGTCTCCATGAAACTATTGCATTCAATTGTTAGAAGAGCTGTCTCTTTACTCACCAGGTCTCCACTCTCACAGATCAGCCAGTCAAAGTCATGAAGAGATACTTCTACCATGCCCCCTTCATTTGCCCCCTCTCCCAGCTCTACCCTCTGAACCAGATTTTGATGGCCCAGCCCTGTTTGCCTGTTGTAAGGCCTTGAATACCCAGTTGTCCCCTGGGCAAGGGAATTGAATGAACTTGTGAAATAGTTTGGGAAAATTATATAATTGGGGCTTGGCCTTGGTTGTATTGTGTTTTGTTGTGATTTTGTGGCTTTAGTATTTATTAGTTCTTTCATTTTGTGTTTTTAATCCTCAGTGATTCAAAGTTGTTGTTTGCAATTTGGGTAGCCATATAAATAGTTAAAATAAGTAAATGATATCGCCAGGCAAGTTAAGGTGAATAGCCACTTCTTCATGGCCTCTAAAAGTATATGGGAGATTAGAGACATCTCTCCCTACACCTGCCAGCTATTCTGTTGAGTTATAAACAAAACAGTACATCCATGTTTAAAATTAAGAAATGAGGAGTCTGGTGGGAAGGAGTTACATAGCAAACCAGGAGGAAGCTCTGTTGCATCAGCATCAGCCGATCCTACACCATTTATCTCTTAGTTGAACTGATTTGTCTTTCGAAGTCAGGTTTGGAAATTTGGGAGATGCATCCAGTTAAAACCTGGACTTCCCTGAGGCCAAATTATAAAGGCTACAAAGAACAATGTCTAGCAACTTGAACAATAAAAAGTCTGCACGAGCTCAAGTGGCCAATAGAAGTGGGATCAATCCAGCCACTTAGGAATCATCTGACTTCATTACTGACAGAATGGTCTGAAACATGGTCAAAAACACACGGGTCAGATTAAGAAACAGACCCTGTTTTAGCACTGGAAAAGCGATGGTTATCTCAAAGCTCCCATCTAAAAGTTATCCAGCTGATAAATATATCTCAGACTAGGATATATGACATTAGCATTATAATACTCCATCGAAGAATTTGCTTAATGTGAGATTTAGGAACATCTTCAAAGCTCAGTCTAATTTGGAAGTTAGTAGGCACAGTGTTACAATCTACGCCTTGTCCCTCTGTAGGCAAAGGGGTGGTGCTACACTAACCATCTTGCAGCTTTTCACACACACACACAATTCTATGTGATCAGAAAAGCTGTTCAAGGCAAAGAGACTTTTTAAAAAATTGAAATTTGCACAATTTGCAAATGAGAATCAATAGCCGATTTAAATAAATGGAAAAGTAATAGAAGTAGTCAAGAAAGGAATCAGATAATGTTAAGAAGTATACAGTAGAGGAAATGAAGAAAAATAACAAAATGTTGTTCTGTTGACAGTGCACTTGTATGTCTGATGCATGAATGAATTACACTCTAGATGCAGATCATCTGAACAAGCAATATGAACTGAGTTTCATTTACATTCAGCCAGTTTTCAAGAAGACCATCATTTATATGGGATGTAACTTCATGAAATGCAATTGTGTTCTATATTATCAGAAAAGTGCATGGCTAAATGGGGGTTTTGCTAATCGTTAATTTTGCTAATTTTTCTTTTTCCTTTCCTCTTCCCAGGATCTTGTGGCCTGGGTCTCAGTTGGATTTTTACATGTGCCACATGCTGAGGACATCCCCACTACTGTAACAGTTGGCAACGGAGTAGGTTTTTTACTTCGGCCTTATAACTATTTTGATGTTGATCCTTCTAGCAGCTCCCCTGACAGCATCTACTTCAGAGATGATGAAGATGCAGGCAAATGTGATATCAACCAAATTGCTTGCTTGCAACAAACAGTCACATGTTTTCCCAGCCTACCTCCTTTCACTTACAATGGCTTTGAGAACTTGACAAATCCGTAAGAAGAATCCACATTTATACTCTGACTTAACTTGTAAAGTTAAATGTAAAGGCTAAAGAATGACTGGCTTGAGCCTGCCTACTTCCACATTTCTATTCTGTCTATTCTATTCCTTACTTTTGGTCACCTCTCACTGTTTTCAATTTGAGGTTGGGATTATTATTTTTTTAGGCTAACTCAATGGAGAACTTCTGCTTTCAGCTGACAATCAGATGTTTCATCCAGGCTTCTTACAAATTATGGCTTTGAATGTCATTACCTGATGTTCTAAATATTCTAACATGTATAGGTTTTCACTTTATAGAAATTAGTGGGGATTAGTGGTGGGTTGCTAGTGGTTCGGTCCAGATCTTGCGAACTATAGTAACAATGGCAGGCAGCTATGTCCACCTGACCAGACGTCATCACGGACACTCTGCACATATGCAGACGCTTCTGTGCATGCGCAGAAGTGCGCATGCTCCCATTGCGAACCGGTAGCAAAGGTAAGTGGTGTGAGGCAGGATATCATTTGTCTTGCATATTAGAGAAAGAATCCAGCAGGGACTTGCTCAGTTAAATGATAATCAGAATGCACTAAATGCTTTCAAATGGTTATAGCAATATACTGATTTTTAAAATCTCCAAATACAGAAAGATGATTAGTTTATTATACTGTAATTCCAGGCCAAAAGCCTTTATCCCCATCATGCATATTTTCATCCACTTGGAGAAGAAATTCTTTAAATTGGGCAAGGGCATACTATACCAAAAGATTGCTCATTCTCCTTCCAGCAACCCCAGCAATCTTTTTCAGTATAACACGAAATGTAGATTCCACTCTTTGCTTCCTATGATAATGTTAATCCCTGTGAGAAGCCCAGTCATGATTTGTGTTCTTTTCAACATTGAAATGCTGGAAAAAATTGAACGGATTGGAGGGACCATTCTCAAGTAGGAATGCACTGCACGTTCAAAAGCCTTCTGGCTTTGCACAGGAATTCCTGACAAATCATGTGATAGTGGCCAGGACACCAGCTGCAAAATCAACCGACTACAGCTGCTTTCAGATGGGCCCAAGAAACTTATCACTACTGAAGATTGTTCTTCCGCTGTGGAACTATAGTTGGCTTCCCATGCTATTGGAGACATTGCATTTTTCCTAGGTTTCCTGTTCTGTTCAGAACAATGAAAGGAAATTAGTAATTAGGAGAGGGAAAAAATCCAGTAATTTAAAAAAACAATTAATAAAAATTTAAATAGGAAAATTAGTATGTATTTCCCTCCCCTCCAAAGACACAACATTGATGGAGTTTAGAGTGGAAAACAGGTCAGCTCACTTTCTTGTATTACTGATAATGATAGAAAAGCTGTTGAAATGAGAACTAGCTGTTTGAGACACTTGCTGGTGAATTTAACCTTTTATGTAAAGTATAAGTACACTTTCCTCCTCTTCTTTTTTTCTTCTGTTGGCTCTTCCATTTTCCATCCCAGGCCATATTTGTTTCTCCTTTCTAATCTTTCTTTTTGCTGTTTCCCTGGAGGAAAGAAGGAAAATATGCATGGGCCATCTGTAAAAGAGAGAGAGAAAGAGAGAAGAAAAAAGTTGTGTGTGTGCAGATAGTGGTTCAATTAATTTTATCAACAAGGTGCCTTATTTTAGGCAATTATTTCTAATTTGTAGGCATTCATTCTTGCATAAAAACTGTTGCAGAAGAATTTCCAAGATATTGTCAGTTTGCCAAGGTAGGGATGCTGGGTGGGTATTGCTCAAGATTTTTGACTATACTGTACGTTTTGTTTCATAACTCCTTTTCCCTTTTTTGGGAAGGGGAGAAAGCCATTTCAAATTCAAGATCATTTTCTTAAATGATGCAGTCAGATAAATGTAATGATTGGCATTAAAATGTTCATTTATGCTCCATCATTTAATATTTGTTTTGTATTTGAAATATTTTTATTATTATTATTTTAAAAATAGCTGAAATAGTTATATTAATATGTATTGGGAAGAATGCTGTATTTTACTTTCTATAAAAAAAACCTGTTGAGTAATTGGTCCTTTGCTAATTATGATAATACGATTCTGATTCTTCCAGTATAAAAAGATGTATCAGTGTTTTTGTTTGCATTAGAAATGTACAAGAATTTCATCAAAATAATCCTCTGGGAGCTAACTTGGATATTTCATCCTTGCTGAACTTCATGCCATTTTAGCATCAGATTAAATTTACCAGCACTGGTTTCTACCCTAATTAAACAACAATTGAAAAAAAAACCTTGCTTTATTTATGTTTATTTGTATTAGAAAAACTATATCATCTATTTTCACATGTAATGGAAACTTTTGGATAACAAACAATAAATGAAATTTTGAGAGATGTTGTGAATGTAAAAAGGGAGGGAGGATAGGAAGGGAAGGATATTTTTTTAACCCATCTAGGGAAAACTCCAGATTAGAATATTGCTGAATTGAAAGAAATCATAAGAGCAATAATCTTATTTTACACTAGACATTTTTGGGAAGGAAAGAAGGAGAAAAAAAGAAAGCATTTTCTTTGAATCAGGTCTTCCCTAGGAATGATCCTTACCACCTATTTTTGGTGGTGCATATAATGGATAAAAAGACTGATGTTAATTTACATCTATGGAGAGAATCATGCTTCTTGTTCATTCTTCAAAAATATATGCTGGAGATGGCATTAGTGGATCATCTATTAAGAGTACCACAATTTCACAATGTCTTACTATTATTCCCTGGCCGACCCATGCTGTCCTCATATATATTTGAGAATATCTCTGATGCATGCACATGATTTAAGCATTATAAATTGAAATATATAGGTTTGTGTGTATTATTAACACAATGGGAGTATCTAAATAGTCTGTATATTTGAGATGTATGGGGGAAATATATCAGTGTAAATGGTACTGATTGTTTGCATATTCAAGATTATTCAAATATATATCAAGTATTCAAAAGCTTTAGTTGCTGAAAATGCAATGACCCTCAGAATTTTTCACAAGGCCAGACTTGCACAGGTGTCAATTCTTTTGCAAGAATTGCATTGTTTACCAGTCTGCTTCCAAGTGCAATTCAAGGTGCTATTTATTATCACTACATGGTTTGGGCCCCAGTTATTTGAAGGACCCCCTTTTCCCAGTTACATCTACTTAACCCGACAGGGTGTGTTGTGTGTCCTAGGTTAACCCAAAAGGGCTAGTACACTAGTAATATATCATTCAGGTATCCAGTATATTGCATGATACCACTTGCCCTATTCCTTCCCAACCTAGATTTTGGTGAACAAACCTAGAGGCCAGACAATATCACTACCAGCAATGAATTGACCAATGCTATCCAAGTACCCCATTTCCTTCAAAAAATAAAAAGCACAATTGTATCCACCAACAATTTCTAGACTACCTATCATCCTCTCTTCTTTCCATCCACCTTCCCAGCATTAGAGACTTCTCCAGAAAGCTAGGTATTCGCATAAAGTGAATACCTAAAGTAGGATAATATCAGCCTGGTAATTTGTGCCTAGAATGAGAACTCTGAATTGATGTCTTTGATGATCCATCTCTTCTTTTAACTGTCCACAGTTTTCAGGAATTTTCTCCAACACCAAAGTTCAAAAGGGTCAACCCTCTTCCTGCTTCTTTAAAGTGCAATTTCGTTTCTATAGAGCAGTAGAGGGAATAACCATGGTTTGCATGTTTCTGATCTGTGTAGATATATACATCTCAACATTTCATCATCTTTTCCAAGGCCTTCATGGCTATTCTAACAAGTGCTAGTCTATGGTATGTTCCATGACAGCTTTTGCTATTGGTGATTGACTGTAAAAGGCAGAAATTATTCACCACTTCAATATCTTCATTGTCAAGACTTAAGCCACATGAGCAACAGCTCAGTACATTAGATGTAAAATTTAGATACATTGGAATGACTGAGAGGTGGAAAAAGGAGGAGGAGATAGGGTGTTTATGCATATGAATGTTTTAGAGGGAAGAGGTTACAACTATCATATCAATTAACAATTGTAATGTGCACAAAAATCCCTTATGTTTTTATAGACATTTTGAGATAATGAAAATATATGTATGTATGTAAACTCAGATGACACATTCTCAATTAAAGTGCTCTGCTTTTATTTTGTTCTGGTTTTTTGCACAATGCCTTTTTTCACAAAAGAATTAATGGTTAATCCCATATTGTCAGACCTGCCCCAATCTAATCCCTTAATAAAGAAAGATCCTTGACTCCATTTGGTTAAAGCAAAAAGTTCTTTTACTCAAGGTGTTGGTTGCAGTAAAGTCAAGCCAACTCTGAATATTCCCGCACTCAAAAGATATAAAAAGGTTTGTCCACAGCCCATGCCTCCCACCAGTGACCAGTCCATTTCCAGCCAACTGGAACTTGCAAAAATGTTTTGAGAATACTGAGATGTTTGGGGATAGTCTGCATATTTCTCAGGGACCCTGGCCTTGGGATGCTGGTACAAACTGTATCCAGGCTGCTCTGGTCTTTATCACTGCTCATTCCCCCCTCCAGATTTCCCATCATGTACCCACACAACC
Source organism: Ptyas mucosa (assembly GCA_012654045.1). Lineage (NCBI taxonomy): Eukaryota > Metazoa > Chordata > Lepidosauria > Squamata > Colubridae > Ptyas > Ptyas mucosa. The sequence continues at coordinate 120,871 of WNWU01012893.1, read as the reverse complement.
TTATTGTCCTTCTATCCTCACTCCCCCTTCCAGCCTTTGGTAGCAGGATGCCTGTGAGCTGCCAAGCCAAACCAGGCAGAGCTGACACATATACTGCATCCAACATAACTACATCAGGAACTTTTTTTTAAAAGGAGATACTGCTTTAATATTGAATATTAAAGTTTTTTTCAGCACCCTACCAATGTTGGGATAGATATCTGCTAACAAGAGCTGTTGCTAAATTTGTATCTCCAACAGTCATGCCTTTGTTTTCCTTATTCAGCACAAGTAGCTACAAGAAGAGAAAATGTATAAAGATTGCTTCCTGGAGAATATCTTTTAACTCTTCCATCTTTTCCTCTTGAACACATCTTTGCTGAAAGCAAAAAATATGGAAGAAATAGGAAGGAGGAATCATACAACAGTATTTTCTGGAAACAACCAAATAATCATGTTTAAGATAAGGGGAGTTTTGTCATTGTTGTCAGCCATTCAGATCTGTCCAACCTCGACAACTCTATGAATCTGCTTTCTCCATGCCTCTTTGTCTTGCCCCACCTGCTTCAGATCTGCCATGGTCATTCTGATGTCATCCTTTATAGTGTCCAGCCAATGAGTGCTACAGCAGCCCCTTTCTGCTTTTCACTCCCAACATAACTGACTTTTGGAGTGAATCAGCTTTCATAACATGACTAAAGTATGGCAGCCTGTTTGGCAATCTTTGCTTCAAGTGATATTTTTGGTGAGGTCCAGTCTTGTATTTCTTTGTTTGTGATTTTTGCAGTTTCATGGGATGCGTAATAGTCACTCCAGCACTACAGTTCAAATGCGTCCACCTTTCTCTTATTAGCCTTTTTCAGAGTCCATAAGCAGCCATAAGTAGCAATTGGAAAAATTATTACATTGACTAATCTGCATTTGGTTGGTAGTCTGGTATTTTTATTCTTCCAGTAGTTATTCATGTTAACACTGCAGTTCTTCCAAGTGCTATAGTACGCCTTCTGATCCCAGGGCTTCTGTCAACACATTGGTTGATTTTAGAGCACAGGAAGATGAATTCCTTTACTGGAGAATTTCTAGGTTGATGGGCAAAGTGTATACAATGATTTATTTTTTAGCAAGTATTTTCTAAATAAGATAGATATAAATAGATGATAGATGATAGGTAGGTAGGTAGGTAGGTAGGTAGATAGATAGATAGATAGATAGATAGATAGATAGATAGATAGATAGATAGATAGATAAGTAAATGTATTATTTTATTAAACATTACATAGAAAATTGGGTCACTTTTTCCAAAAATAAAAAATATACTGAGCAAAGCTAAAAAGAAAAAAAAAGGAGCCTGAAGACTTAGATAGGGAAGGAGTATGCTTTCAAGCAGACTATTTTCACAGCAAAGAGAATATGCTGCCAGTCATAAAAAGAAGAGTTAGAGAACGTGTGAGATTTGGTTGCAACAAAATCCAAGGATTTATGGCTGACTAATTTTTAGGAAATATATACACTATAAAAGAGTGAGGAATGGTAATGGCAATACATATTCCTCTTCTAAAACTTTGTTTTTCTACAATATGGAAAATTGTAGGAGAAACATTGGACTGACTAAATGAGGATGACAGAGCCATGAAGGTTAGGTCAATAAGGTATCTGGCCAGCATCCGCATGTAGCATGCAACATATTTCTTCAGAAATAATAATCGATTGAGAATGGAAAATGTCAAGGGCACAGTGATACCCTGGGAGGTCAAAGGAAAGACATTGCCAAGTAAAAACAGCAGGGTTAATATATAACAATTACATGGAATGAAGGTGGAAAGAAGAGGGAGGAAGAAACCTATTAATCACCTTTGACTTCAGGAACTCTCCAAGCTAACCCTAACCCTCAACTCTGCCCTATGTGCTGGGCATAGTTCTGATTCATATTGGTCAACAATATGACTTATCTGAATGTGTACAGTACAGTATCAGTACCCTAACCAACTAATCCCAGAGCCAACTGGAATAGAGATAGCAGGAGGGTTAAGTCTCCTCCCAATGAAATAAAGTTTCTATTTATTTTATGGATATGTCTAAGTAATTTTCCTGGCAACAAAAAAGAACTTTTTAACCTAGGATTGTGCTTATTTTGCTTTATTGCATATGCTTTCTGGGAATAGCATAAATATTAGCTTTCTGTCTTTGTATCTAACAGATGCCCAAACATGGTTACTTTGACTTGATCCTCTGCTTGGCAATTTCACTGACTAAAATTTCACTTTATCTTGCTGCAACCATCCAGCCCAAATATCTTTATTCTGCATTATACCCATGAAAATGCCTTCATTTCAATTGGCTAAAATGGGTTCCATTCAGGGATGAAATCCAGCAGGTTCTGACAGGTTCTGGAGAACCAGTAGTAGAAATTTTGAGTAGTTTGGAGAACTGGCAAATACCACCTCTGGCTGGCCCCAGAGTGGGGTGGGAATGGAGATTTTGCAATATCCTTTCCCTGGAGAGGGGTGGGAATGTAGATTTTGCAATATCCTTCCCCTGCCATGCCCACCAAGCAACACCCACAGAACCAGTAGGGAAAAAATTTGGATTTCATCCCTGGTTCCATTAAATTGGAGTGTTTATTATTGTTGATGCCATTTTTGTTATTTGGGTAGCTATGATTTTAAGTTATCTATAGCAATTTCAGAAATAACAGACTTAAGTTGTATAAGGGTGAAATCCAAAAGAAAATGTTTCTTTATATCCAATGTCAGTGGAATCCAAACAATGGAGATTTTATGGAATTCTTTTATATAAATTCTTCTCCCCCATCAGTTATTAATCACTTTCTATCATGACCTTAATTCAAATCAACTTTCCATGCATATGCGCGCGCATACACATACACAGGCACTCATATAAATGATTTTAGACAAAACCTTTGTAGAACTAACTTTCAGCCAAGTTCCTATATCCTTATTGTATTGTAGGAAATGGCAGTCATATAAAAGAGTTGATAGCTTCTGAATGAATGGGAGTGAGTGAGTTGTCTTGTACTTCTGCTCTTTCAACAGAAAAATATGGTCAGCTCTCCTATGTCCCAGCTTTTCTATTTAAAGAAACTCCGAAAATTAGTCTGGAATCATCCAGCCACTATCTGAAAATTGACATTTTCTTACTATTGCATGATGGATGCCTCTTTTGCAAGGTGGTATTTATTTGATTTTTTTTCTCCTATGTAATATATAATTTGGCCTCCAATCCTTTCTGTTTGTTGACAAATTAATATTGTTTTCTTGAAAACTGGATCAACTACTGTCTGTCTTTATTTATTTGTATCTGACCTGTATTATTTTTACAAATAAGGGGGGAGACATATTCAGCACATCTTTCGTCTCCTATTTTCCCCACAACAACTGTGAGATTAGTTGGACTGGCCCAAAGTGGATAAGGTGGGACTAGAACTCAGTCTCCGGATTTCTAGCCTGGTAGAAATCTAGTAGATTTCTAGTAGACCAAGCTGGTTCTTATTATTGCTAACTACATCACCAAAAAACATGTCAGCTTTTCAGTATGTGTGTGTGTATACGCACACACACACACACACAAAATAAGGCATATGAAATGAAAAACACATTTTTGCTTCAAGCTTAAGGCAAATATATTGTGGTTTAGGACCTTGGCTAAGCCGTTCTGTGTGAGTCATAAACCAGCCTAAGCAAAACCTGGAACATTTTGGATGTTCCAGGTATATCAGCTGACACAAAACCCAGAAGAGGCTCTAAGCACAGAGGGAATGCTTAGAACAAGGCAAATATACCTTTCTGTTCCATTCTCTTCTTTACCACATGCCCTGTGTGCCAGCCTGCTCACCTAACTTTCCAAGTTCTTTCTCCCTCTTTGATCCTCATGGCTTCTATGGTGCTGAATATATGTTGGATGTAAACGCAATATAACTGATTGGACATTAGCCCCATTTTCCCAGTATCTTCCTGTCCCCAATCCTAATATTATTCAAATATTTGAATTCCACCACTGATCTTAACCATTATACTAAACTATTTCTCATGCTCACAATTAGATATGGAGAGAAAACAACAACAACTATATTAGCTTCACACTAATATATTTCACTAATATATTTAATATATTAAGAGTAAACAACTTTTAGTGACATAAATATTTTCTTCCAGAAGAGCAAAGACCAGTCATCAGTTGACAGAATCATGCAAGATATGATGGTAGTTCAGGGATTAATGAATTAGTATTCATTTACAGCTTTTGAAAGTCATAAAGACAGTGATCTTCAGAACCACGCTTTGCCCATAGCTTTTTTTCTTCTTCCATTCAATTGTGTCTGATTCTTGGAAATTGTCAAAACAAATTCCTGCAGTTTTCTTGACAAAATTTCAGAAGTGGTTTGCCATTGTCTCCTTCATGGGATTGAAAGAAAATCAATGGTCTCAGGCCACCAGGTGGCTTTATGCTTAAGGTAGAACTAAAACTCACACTTTCCCTATTTCTAGGCTGAAGCCTGGTTGAGCTCTCCAACCAAACTGGTTCTCATATTTGGTTTAACATCACACATATATTGCTCTTTTTAATGATCTCTCTCTGTGTTGCAAAGATAATCTGAATGTTGAGCCATGCATCTCGGACTCATCACTGCCAAACCTGCTTATAGGTTTTCTCTGTGTCCCATTTCTTATAGCATTCCTCTCTTTTCTCCTTTTGTGGAAGTTTATATAATGTTTGAGGATATAACAAGGATGCTATGCTAAACAAGAGGTTGGATAAGCAGAGACCCCCAGAGAATAATCACAGGGACATACAATATTATTCTGGTTTACTGCAAGCTAGCTGATGGCATTACTATAACCAAGATGTTTCCTAGCATGAGTAAAATATAACCAAAATGGGATAAATAGAGGAATTGAGTGTGATGGAGCTGAGTGTGTTTGCCTTGCTGTTTCCTAGCATGAATAAAATATAAATAACTCAAGAATGTGACCTGTCTAAATGCACAGGCCACCTTCTTTGCTTTTTTCTTCACATAGCTTCATATAACTATACAGTTTTGGGAAATACATAAAGATCTATTACACTAAACAAAGAGACCATAGGGAGAAATCCACTCAATAAGATGCATGTTTTGAATTTGGAGTATATGACTATGATCTTTTTGTATATAAATAATTGGGCTAAAACAAGTGCCCCATTCTTAAGGGTGGAATAAGAAAGGATGAGGACATCATTCAAAGGGGATGAAAAAACATTATTTTCTTCATTCAAAATAGCCAGTACAGGTCAACCACTTTTTTATTCACGTCAAAGTTTTTTTTAAAAAGGGCCTGCTGATATCATATCTGTCTCTGTGTGACATTAAACAAATGAGTCAAAGGGGTAGAACTGGGGCTCTGCAGTATAAATGTTGACAGGATGGGATGGGTTAACCTTCTGAACTCTGTTCTTGCCACTTGATCAAAATGCCCCATTGCCAAGTCTTGCACAGGGCATCTCTGTCCAGAAAGCTAATAGAAATGTGTCACTCAAGTTGTCACTAGCTGCTCTGTGGGTGAGTTTTACCTGGAAAACAGAGAGACATCAACCAGCTGACTCTTCATGAAAAAAGAAGCACATTTCTTGACTTTGTCATGTTATTGCTAAATTCTGTTTGTATAAAATGCACAACTGGATTATACAGAGGCTAATAAATCATATAAATAATTAAACCCTGGGATTTAGAAAGGTTTAATTTTAAACCCAAAGAGCACTGGGCTTACTTCTCCAAACTAACCATCCTCAGACAGCTATGTGATACAAACAGAGATATTTACAGAAGCTGGGCACAAAAATGAGTCTATAGAAGGACCTAACAAAAACACAGATAGTCTAGCACTTCTCTTTCTATATTTCACCATTCCTGAAATACACAGGATAGCAAAACCTTCAAGGAAGTGGATGCAGTTTGGTTATCTTCCCCAGACTCCATTCACCTATTGGAGTCACCACAGTAAGAATAGATGGCACACCATCTCCCTTTAACACCAAGATATCTGTGACTATGTGTAATGCCAACAGAGGCAGATTACAATTCTTCCAGAGTAATCATTCTATTTTTTGAGCATAGTCAGTGAGAAGCAGGACAATAGGGAGGAGTAGGGTGAGTGGAAGGGCAAGGCTGAGTCTAACAGGAACCTACAGCTTCCTGTTTTTGTTGTACTATCTTCAGTGTCAGTAGGTCTTCATTTTTTAATTCTTCAATTCTTCAATTTTTAAGGAGCCTGAGTGGTGTAGCAGGCTAATGCCTCCTACTAAGGCAGCATTTAACATCCAGCTGCCTGCAATTACTGCGAGTTCAATTATCACCAGGCTCAAGGTTGACTCAGCCTTCCATCCTTTCTAAGGTGGGTAAAATGAGGACCCAGTTTGTGGGGACAATAAGATGACTTTGTATAAAATATACAGAAGTATGAAGGCATTGTAACGTACATATTACATATTAATATTTAATATTACATATTAAATATTACATATATACATATTAACGCAATGTAAGCCACCCTGAGTCTCCAGAGAAGGGCGGCATATAAATAAAAAATTTTTTAAAATTCCTCCTTTGATAACTTCTGTAAAGCCCACCAAGAAGAAACAAAAAAAACCTATTCCTTTTGAGTACAATATTCATGCTTACATGTCTTCTGTTCTTATAATGTTGGTTACAATAAGTTTTGAATGCAGTAAAATGTAATAACATAGTTGCTAATAATTTTCAACTAACTATAAATATGTCCTGATTGTTAAGGATTGCTAATTCAATGAATTAAAAACCTATGGTTATACTTCCTGCAATATCATCTCAGTCAAAACAAAATCCAATCTCTCCATCTCTTGGAGTTACAGAATCCACCTGAGTCAATCTTTTAAAATCTCTTGTACTGGAGTAATATAATGAAGTATCTCAAAATAAAATCTTTGTATCGTATTAATTTAGTCCTAGGTGCATCATGAAACACCTCTTCGTGGTCACTTACTCTTGCCAAGTTTCATTCTCCTTCCACTAATTTTCTCTACCTTAACGCAGGCCACAATGAAGGCAGGGCAGGTTAAGAAGTCAGAGCTTTGGTGCACTCATCTGAACTCTGACTGCTATACTTATACACACTTCTTCTCTGTTCTCTTTCTTCTCTCTGACTTTTCCATTTCCATTTGAAGAGGTGAGTGATATCTTATCCAAAGTCTTTCTGCATTTCATCAGTGTTAAACATGCAATTAGTTAAGTACAAAGTGGCAGGTTAAGATGGTCTGCTATGTAAAATGCTGGTGTTTATGATGGTGGTAGAGGAAGAAGAGAAGGACTTGAAAAACCTTCATGTTTATTTCCAAGAAGAAGAAAGAGGAAAACATAGAGATGCATTTTGAATTGCATTACCAAGCTCTCTGGAGAAGTCCATAATGTTGGGAAAAGTAGAATGAAAGAGAAGAGGACAACCAGCAGCAAGGTAGATGGATTCAATAACTAGATTGGGGACAGATGCTCCTGGAGAATATCCATCTATGTGATTTTTTCTGAGCTTTGTGGGTGAAAATGCTGAATCTGTTCCTATATATTACCTCTTCATACTGCCATACATTCCAATGAACCGTTGAATAAGCACAGCATCATTTGACCAGCATGGAATGGTTCCAAAATCAATTCAGGAAGCAACAAATCTCTCTGAGATTAATAGATGTCAGTGGCTGTTTTCAAATTCAGTGTATTATAATTGGTATTTGTTAGATCTCATAAAATTTGTTAGACCTTATAAAATATGATGGATTAAGAGAAAGTGACTAGTCCAGAGTCACCTAGTGAGCTTCTATGGCTAAGGGGGATTTGAACCAAGGGTCAATCCCATACTATTATTTGCATAATTTTGGGACTAGATTTAGGCTTATAGATGTCAACTTGTTTATTAATCTCACATTACTTTTTGCTGCCTTCTGGGCTCAAGATAAACACTGGGTGGTGCAGTGGTTAGAATGCTGTACTACAGGCTGATTCTACCCACTGCCAGGAGTTCGATCCTGACTGGTTCAAGGTTGACTCAACCTTCAATCCTTCTCAGGTCAGTAAAATGAGAATCTAGATTGTTGGGAAAATATGCTGTCTCTGTAAACTGCTTAGAGAGTGTTGTAAAGTACTATGAAGCAGTATATAAATCTAAGTGCTATTGCTATGGTTTGCAAATTGCACAGTAGCAGATAGGACAGCACTCCAGAGGGTCAACGTCATTGTCCAGAGGATTATTGGTTGCCCTCTCCCCAGGGGTGGGTTCTAAATTTTTTTTACTACTAGTTCTGTGGGTGTGGCTTATTTTGTGGGCGTGGTTTGATGGTCATGTGACAATGCTTTAGGATTTAGCAGAGGTACTGGTCTACCAGGCTTTTAACTGCTTGCAGAGCTGTACCAGTCTACTCATTTGTTTTTGGAGACACTGGTCTACCTATTTGTTTTTGGAGACACCGGTCTACCCATTTGTTTTTGGAGACACCGGTCTACCCATTTGTTTTTGGAGGCACTGGTCTACTCATTTGTTTTTGGAGGCACTGGTCTACCTTTTTTGTTTTTGAAGGCACCAGTCTACCCATTTGTTTTTGGAGGCACCGGTCTACTCATTTGTTTTTGGAGGCACCGGTCCACCCATTTGTTTTTCAAGCGCTCTGGTCTACCACCACACTGCCTTTTAACACTGATCAGCTGTAGGATGGCCCTTTGAAGCCCCACGGCAAGAGTTTAAACAGTTTTTTTCCTTCTAGCTGATCAGCTGGAACTCGGGAGGCAGCGAATAGATTGGGGGTGGGGCCAAATAAAAGGTAAGAATAACGGGGGGGGCAACTCCCAAACAAAGAGAACCGGTTCGGTGACATCATGTCATCACCGCTACCAGCTCTGCCGAACCGGGCCAAACCGCAAGGAACCCACCACTGCCTCTCCGCTCTTTGGAAGAGCTTTATAGCTCCCACTGCCTTCAGAAAGTTCAAAACATTCTTAAAGATCCATCTCATCCTGGACACTCTTTTTTGGAAGTATTACCATCTGGCAGACGATACAGGATAATAAAAACAAGGACAAATAGGCTGAAAAACAGCTTCTATTCCAGAGCAATAACCCTATTGAATTCTACAGTATAGTGCAATATCGGGTTTTCAATTTCAATTATATAAAATGTAAAGGATGTATGTTTGTGTTTTTATTTTTATAGTTATAATGTACACTGAAGACAGCATTTAATTTCGTTGTACCATGTACAATGACAATAAACTAAACTAAACTAAACTAAACTAAACTAAACTAAACTAAACTAAACTAAACTAAACTAAACTATTGCTGTTGGTCCACTCTCAGGTTCAGTGTCTAGTTCAGAGCTGTCAAACTCCCAGGCTCTAGGCCGGATGCGTCACGCGCTGGCCATACGTTTAGCGAAGGGGTGGGGGGCCCAATACATCACATGACACCACCGTGATGACGTGAGTTTGACACCCCTGGTCTAGTTTATGGACAGTGTCTGTTTAGAACTGATCTCTCTTCCCAGTCTAGTTATCATTGCAACATGCAATCCTGATTGCTGCTACCAGGAAAGGTACTCAGTTGTGAAACGGATAATAATACCATATCAACAAGCATTTATTTTTACAAATAACTGGGACCTTTAAACATAGCAAAGCAATTGGAAAGTCTCTGGAGGATAATTTTAATTTTTTAAAAATTGACTTTCTCATGGTTATTTGTTTAGATGGGTTTGTTTTGTTGCTGTTATACAGGTGATGAGACAAGCGCAAGCAAACACATGTACTGAAATACAGAATGGAAATGAATCTTTGTAAACTTCAACTCCTATCACTGAAATGATGAAAGTAGCTTCATAGTGCAAATTCCATTTTTGGGAGGGGGATATCCATCCAATATATGTAGAGAGCCAGTTTGGTCTAGGTTAAGGCATCAAGCTACAAACTGGGAGATTGTAAATTCTAGCCTTGTTTTAAACACAAACCCAGCTGTGTTTGGGCCAGATACTTTCTCTCAGTCCTAGAAAGGAGGCAATGGCAAAAGCCACTTCTGAAAAATTTTGCCAAGAAAGCTACAGGCAGTCTCCAAGAATCAGACAGAATTGAATGGAAGAAGAAAACATATATGCGTAAAAGTTACTTTCATCATTCTGCTGCTGTCCAGGCACCAATATGGACAGGAATGGTACTAATACATTCTTTCATTTTTATGAGGAGTGGGTTGGAAGATTTTTATTACTCCATGGCTGGTGGCAATTCAGAAACAGATTGGAGGATATTCTTTGTACTTTCCAACTGGTCAGCTAGAGGAAAAGGGGGATGAACAATGATTGGCTCATCATATTCCTTGCATATTTTGAACTTAGCAGTGAAGACAATTGACTCAAACTGATTCCGGAAGAACTAGAGGAGAAAAATATATATGATGTGGAGGAGCAATTGGACTACCAGTTCTAGTTCCCAATACACTTTAATTTCTGTTTTCTGACACTTGTTTGACCATGTTCTATTGTCCTAGTATAAAACACAGAGATTTATTTGTGGTGGGTTTCAACATTTTTTACTACCGGTTCTGTGGGTGTGGCTTGGTGGGTGTGGCATGGCTTGGTGGACGTGGTTTGGTATGCATGACAGGGGAAGGATACTGTAAAATCTCCATTCCCCCCAACTCCAGGGGAAGGATACTGTAAAATCTCCATGATGTGCTTTCTAACTAGGAAGTTAATAACAAATTTATCAGCAGCCAACCAGCACAAGTCCAAAAATGGATTATTCTGTTTATCCTTTTTGTTTGGCTAACAAACATAAAACATTTCTTAATTTTCCTCTGTTGTACCTTGGTCAAAGTCTATAGCTTTACCTAGATAATTTACCAGGAGTTGGGAGTTAGGAGCTATAAAATGGTTTCCAAACCACAGCTGTTTGAACAATTTGTCATCTCTACTTTTATGAAGTACTGTATCTCTTGAATAAACATAAGCTAAAGCCCTCTTTACAAACAGTGTTAACATCTCTATCCTATTTGGATACCTACATCTAGCTCATCTGATTCCTTTTCAGGGCTTTCATTATCTTACTTGGTTTGAACAATAAGAAAAAGAGGTACATGTATTAACCTGGACATGTTAACCCAGGTATTTATTTATTAATTCAATTTGTATGCCGCCCCTCTCTGAAGACTCAGGGCGGGTCTACCTATAAGGTAAACTGTTATAGATATTAAAGTAGATATTAAAAAGCATAGGGTACATAGGTAATTCCATGGACAGATCAGTAGTAGTCGTGTCAGGCTGGAGTCAAGCATTTTTCTTTCCTAGAGAACCAACTGTGGCAGGGCTGGAAGTAGTAGTAGTAGTAGTAGAAGTAGTAATAGTAGTAGTAGTACCAGCAGCAGCAGCAGCAGTAGTAATGGTAATAATATTAGTCACAATCTCCTGGGTCATCTCTCATATAACAAAATGAATGCATGGCTGAATATCTTAGCACATAAATTTTGGTATCTATTGCCCATTCATTACTTTAGATATGAAATGGACAGAATGTAGATTAGATTCAACTAAAATTTTATTTGAGTGAAATGCAATAAAGTCTTCGGAGATTCTGACGCTCTATAATAGCAGTAACAAAAAGGCAGGATTCTCTCTCTCTTTGCATTAATTTAGTGAAAAGGAGAAAGTCTAAGAGAAGACAGGAAGTGGGCTTGTATCTAAGATGCAATTTGTTGCTTTATACATTGTAGTGTAGAAAGTTAGCACCCACCCCTTTCCTAGAAGAATGAAATATTTTGGGAAATATTAAAAAAGCAGAATATTATGTTTCCCTGGATGAGAAATGGAGGAACATGTTTTAAAGACAAAGCAGCTTCCTGCCTCCCCCCCCCACACCTTTGTTAATGGCCCATTAAGGCCTCAGCCAAGCTCACTCAATGGGCCGTTATCTGCAACACAATAGGATCCATCTAGCAACAGAAACTCACCACATGGCAAGACTCAAGCAAGCTTGAGAGACAACCTACAAAGTTAGCTAAGACCCCTAGACCACCTGGGAGTTTGACAACCAATCAGGATACATTTCTTATACAAGAACAAGAAACTCAGAGGTGGGGCCCAACAGAGGGCATAAAACCAAGGCACTCCCAGCTTCTGGGGCTTCTTTGTTTTCTACTCAGGAGCTCAAGTCATGTGCTCCTGTTCAGGAACTTAAGCTATGTGATTCCTGTCCACCATTAAACCATCTTTCCAAGCAGTCTCCATGTTTCCAATGTTTTTTCTCCACTTGGAGCTGAACCCAGAAGGATATTTTTTCTTACAGTAGTAAAACACACAAAACAAACAAGAATACAGAAAATAATAGAGAAATAAGAACAGAATTAAAACAAAAAAATCCATACATTTTTGCCTTGTTCCATTATTTCTAACATGTAATTATCATCTTAAACATTTCTCTAATCTCATTGACTCATTTTTAATCCTCTAAATTTATTTCCAGTTCTAACACTGATAGGCTGAACAGCAATAGCTGGATCTCTAATTCTAAGTATGCATTTTGCTTCTCTATCTCATATTATTCTTCATATGACAGAATTCAGGGCAGGGGTGAAATGCTCCCAGTTCGGATGGCTCAGGCAAGTAGGTAGCGATGGTGGCAGGCAGTTCCGAGAACCGGTAGCAAAAATCCCTGCCCCCGCCCCCATGCCCAGCTGAGCCGCGCGATCATCAGAGCCTTTTTTTCCCTTTGAAATGGCTCTGACGATCCCAGCTGAGTTGCCTGCTAACAGGTAGCAAAAATCCCTCCCCCCTCCCCCGCCTCCAGCTTGCTTACCTTAGCTCAGTGATGGCTAACCTTTTTGCCATCATGTGCCAAAAGCGGGGGGAGCGTGGTGAGGTCACACACACGCGTGCCCACATCCATAATTCTATGCGCCGTGCTCCCCCTGCTTTTGGCACGTGATGGCCCAGTGGGCCCGGTAGGCCTGGTTTTTTTGCTCTCCCCAGGTTCCAGAGCCTTTCTAGAAACCTGGGGAGGGCAAAAACGGCCTTCCCCACGCCCCCAGAGGCCTTCCGGAAGCCAGAAACAGTGTGTTTCCTAACTTCTGGTAGGCCCAGAAGGCCCGAAAATCAGCTGGCTGACGCACGCATACGTGCCGGAGCTGAGCTCGCGTGCCCACTGATATGGCTCCGCGTGCCACCTGTGGCACCCGTGCCATAGGTTCGCCATCACGGCCTTAGCTGCTGGTCCCAACGCCTGCTTTGCTTCGCTTGCTGTAAACCCTGCAATCCATTGCACCAGCAAGCAACTGAATCTTTCTGCATGCAATCAAGCTCATGCGTGAGCAGCTCTATCTGCCTGCCTGCCTTCCTCTTTCTATTCCAGGGGTCTCCAACCTTGGCAAGGAAAGCTGGCTGGCTGAGGAATTCTGGGAGTTGAAGTCCACAAGTCTTAAAGTTGCCAAGGTTGGAGAGCCCTGTTCTATTGGGTAAGTTTTTTTCCCCTTTGGGAGCTTTAAAAAAATAGTTAATTGGGGTTTTTTTAGTTGTTCTTTTTTTAGCCATTTAAAGTTTAGGAAGTTTAGCCATTTAAAATTTAGGAAGTTTTAAATTTAGCTGCTTTTATATAAAAATAAAATAAAATAAAATAATATTTGTGCAGCTTTCTGAGATTTAGTGTGTGTCTGTAGTGTTTCACTCTAACTACACAAACACACAAAATCTCACAAAGCTGTATGTGGAATTTTGTGTCTGTAAAGTGTGAAAGTTGGTTTGTTGGGCTTTTTGTGGCTGTGTGAGGTTCCTGCTTGTTGCACAGGCCATTTTGGGTCTAGCACAGCTGCTTTTCCATTGTGGGTGAGCCAGTTGTGTTGTGTTGTGTGTGTGTAAAGTGTGAAAGTTGTTTTTTTGGACTTTTTGTGCTTGTGTGAGGTTCCTGCTTGTTGCAGGGGCCATTTTGGGTCTAGCACAGCTGCTTTTACATTGTGGGTGAGCCAGTTGTGTTGTGTTGTGTTTTGTAGGTTAAAAAAAGGCAAAGAAGTGACATTGACTTGGCCATGCCCACCTGACCAACAACCCATGCCCACCCAGTCACTTTACCACCAAGCCACGCCCACTAATTAAGCCACGCCCACAGAACCGGTAGCAAAAAAGTTTAGATTTCACCCCTGATTCAGGCTTCCAGTAAAACCCATTGAGCAAATCTAAAATATGTTCAAATCGAAAATCTACATATACTCTTAAATGATTGAGATTCATGGGATTAAAAGGTATGTAAGGTCTGTGATCAGATTCTCCCCATGGTTTTGTTTAGTAATTATCAGGTTCATGAAATTGTTCTGAAGAACAAGAGGATGTGGTACTTTGGATGTTGGTGTTTAATCTTCTTTTGTCCTGTTCCTGATTTAAAAATCTCACATCCCCAAAACTTTTACAATATAAAAAACAAAAAAAACAAAGCTGTCCTCTGTAATGGAGGAAAAACAGTGCCTGCTTCCTGATGGAGTAACTCTGCTCTTATGCAACTATTCCACAGTCATTCCCTCCCTCCCTCCCTCCTTTTTTTTAATGCTGCTGGTAAGGAAGATAGTATAAGTAGCTAGACCCTAATATAAAACTTAGTTAAACTTTGTTTTATTTATCTTCCAGGCTTTTTTGAATACTACCCACAGATGGTTTCTGCTTCTGTGTACATGTGCAAAATAGACAAGAGCAGCAAGTGACTGATTTTGGATCTTTCTGAATTCTAGTTCTGCATCTGCAACGGCCTGGCCTTAAGGACTTGCCACTGCCTGCGCAGATTGGAGCAGGTCAAGGGCCTTAAGCCTGGACTTTCGTTGGTAACGAGATAAGCCAGGCATTTTCACTGGTTAACTGGTAAATATTAGCCCTGCTTTTTCCCTGTGGCACAATACGCACAACATTGTTCTGCACTGGGATAACTGCCTGCTTACAATACACATTTGTTGTGTGAACCAGATTTCCAGGAAAATGAGAACAAACTGCACAAGCTGTTGACAATAGAATAGTGATAAACAGGAAAGTGTAGCTCTAAACAAAAGAGTTGGTATTCATTTTTTTCATTTCATTTAATTAGATTTATATACCGCCCTACTCCCGAAGGACTCAGGGCGGTGAACAGGCACAAGATAAAATACATAAATACAAAAGTTAAAACATAATTAAAACCAAATTAAACAATTTAGCCCGCGACAGTTAAAAATCCCAATAATTTAAAAATGAATTAAAATTTCACTTTAGAAAATTTAAAAGATATTTTTTTAAAAAGGGGAGAAAATTAGACCAGGCCGGGTTGCTGGAATAGGAGGGTCTTAACAGCACGGCGGAAAGTACGCAGATCCGGGATCCTCCGTATCTCCAGGGGGAGCTCGTTCCAGATAGTAGGTGCCCAAAGAGTTGGTATGAGATAGACATTACATGTTCTCTGCTGATAAAAGTGAGGATAGGGCTTGACAATGTTTAATTTTCCTTTTCTAATGTTGGTTTCCATCCTGAAAAACTAGGCTGAGAAATGGGGAATAAGAGAAGACATTTAAAACAATGTCTCTTCATCTCATTCATATACTCATTCATACACCTTTCCAATGTTTTTGGAACAAGGGTACAGCACGTACCTTCGTTCACAATGGCAGTACTTTGTCAATCGAGGCCAATCTATAATCTATATTATTTGAGCTTTTAAAAGGGATTCTACATTAATCTTCTTCCCTTTAAAAACAAGCCACAGAACCCCAATGAGGAAATATCTTCAATGACTAAAGCTCATAGTTGTAACTTCAGAATTATTATAATTAGAAGCAAGATTATATGATAAAATGATATATATTAATACATGTATATGTATTATAATATAAACAGAATTACTCAAATTTCAGTAGGAATGTCTCCCACAGTAAGGCAGGTTCAGACATGTGATGTATGATTTCTAAAGAAATATGAGGCCATTTAAAACAACAGATAAACTGCTTTGAACAAATATTATAGTGATAACCATCAATGCTCAATGAAAAATACTGATATTTTAGCTGTACTTAGTGACTGGGAACAATGTTTGGGGAAACAAATGGAAGAAATAATGAATCACTAAAAAGTGTTTCTATAATGGTTTTACTCATGCTTTATTAATATTTTTCTTTACTTTAGACTTTTTAGTTTTATTTTGTTTGTATTTTCTAGTGTTAAAAATGGTTAAAAACTCAAGTTGAAACAAAACAGAACAAAATAAGGCATTATAATATTATTTTGATCTAAAGTTAGTAGGGTAACTCTGGGCAGATACTAATAGAACTTGACTTATAAACATTTATTTAAAAACCATTTGAAGTCATAACACTCAAAAAAGTGACTTACAACCAGTCCTCCTGCTTACAACTATTGCAGTCACATGACCAAGATTTGGGTGCTTACTAACTGACTTGTATTTAGGACAGTTGCAGAATCCTGGGATCATGTGATTGCCATTTGCAACCTTCCCAGCTGACTTCTGACAAGCAAAATCAATAGGGAAGCGGGATTTGCTTAATGACCTCATAATAAACATAACAGCTGCAGTGATTCACTTAAGCATGGCAAAACGGTAATAAAATCAGTTGTGACTCATCTAACAATGTCTTGCTTAACAATGGAAATTCTAGTTTCAGTTGTGATCTTAAGTTGAGGCCAATCTGAATACATTTAGCCTGAGAAGAGCCCACTTACCATGCTTGAAATATCCCTATGCTTGATACAGTTTTTCTTCCACCCACAGTCCGCACAGCTAATGCAAGCTGAGACCAGGATGTTTGGAATAATGGTTTAAATCAGGAGTCTCCAAACTTTGCAACTTTAAGACTTGTGGACTTCAACTCCCAGAATTCCTCAGCCAGCAAAGCTTTCTGGAGTTGAAGTCCACAAGTCTTAAAGTTGCCAAGTATGGAGACCCCTGGTTTAAATGATGATTTCAATCTTCTCCTGACAGAATCTTGATCTCTGCCTGATCTGGACCACTTCTGCAGCATACATGCGATGTTGACTCCTGGGTTCACTCTCACTGCGCTTTCCCATCCTCTCTGGTTGCTGCTCTTTGTTAGATCTGGAGCACGGGAAAGGAAGAGACGGGACTCCAGAACTTTTCCATCTATTTATTCAGCTCTTTGCAGAATAAGAACTGCTGGCACGGCAGCTGCGGCTCGTCTTTTAAAGCCGTTCAGCTTGCCTGCCGGCCACTGACAGTAATTTATTTTTCCCGCCGTGACTTCTAACCAATCTGCGGCAGTCATGCAAATTCCTACATACGTACGTATGTAACACCCCTCCCCTCCTAGCTAAAGGATTGTCCAATCCATGACCTACATGTGTGATGTAGTCACGCAGATAGGAGGGGCATCTGATCGTTCTACTGGGCCTGCACAGCTCATTTGTTCCCGGGATTTCAGCCTGCTCGGTCGGCCCTGTTGCAGCTCTGGCCTGCTGGGATGGAATCTCCTGGAACTCTTTGATGTGCATGGTGGTTTCTGGCCTATCTTTCCTGCTTCCTGGTCCTGGACTACTCGGGGGACTCTCACCGGACCCCAGTAAGTTCCCACTATTGACTCTCGGGCTTGAGTTTGGTTCATTGGGTGGATTTGTAGGTAGGGCTGGTGCATGGTTATTAGTGTGTCCCAACTCCAGCATGTATGTTCCCTGGGGCAGAGCTTCTGGTCTTGTGTTTTGTGTCCTTTCCTCTTTGTCTCCCCCTTCTCCGTACCTTAATAGTGACTCTCCCCATCTCTCCAGAGTTGGTCAATGTGCCTCCTCCATATTTTACCATCCTCTAACTCCACCTTATATGATTTGGGACCCATAATGGCAATTATCCTAGCCTTTACCCATGTTGGGTGCCCTGCATAGTTATGGGCAAACACCAAGTCGTCTACATTAAATTCCCTTTCGGGCTTGGCCGAATATAAGAGGGAATCCGGGTGGTATTCTGGATGTAGCTGATCCAACTGGGACTGTAGTCTCCTGCCCATCAACATCTCTGCTGAGCTCTGGTGGGGGCTGAGCTGGGAGTTATATGTTGGGTGAGGAGGAATTTGTCAATTTTCTTCTGCCAATTCCCAGGGCCCATTCTGGTGAGGGTCTCTTTGGTTAATCTCATCATTCTTTCTACTTGTCCATTTCTCACTGGACAAAAAGGTGCCACTAAAGCATGCCTTATCCCCAGCTCAGCCAAGAATAATTCCATAGCCCTAGCCGTCAGCTGTAGCCCATTATCTGACACTAACACATCAGGTAACCCATGCGTCGCAAACATCCTCTTCAATGCTCGAATGGTAGCCTCCGTTGTCATAGATGGCATTAAGGTCACTTCCAACCACTTTGAGTATGCATCTATAACAATTAAAAATGTCTGTCCCTGCATGGGTCCCGCAAAAACTATGTGTATCCATGACCACAGTCCTTTGGGTGCATCCCATTTCCTCAGGGTTGTGCATGGAGGCGCTGGTCTGGTTTCCTGGCAGGGCATGCATGTCGCTACCAATTCCGTGATGTCCTTATCGATTTGGGGCCACCAGAGATAGCTCTGTGCGATCCTTCATGGGTACGATTCCTGGGTGTCCCGCATGCAATGTTTCTAGTACTTGACGTCTTAAGCTCATTGGTATAATCACTCTCGCCCCTCATAATAGACACCCAATCATTGCTGACAACTCCGTCTTCTTATTTTTGAACATTTTAAATTCCTCCTCTTCCCTTCCCTGTGGCCATCCCCTCAGCTCCCAGCTTAGCACTTTGGCTAGTACGGAGTCCCTTTTGGTTTGGTCTGCGATCTTGTTTGCGGTGGTCGGGCTGGCCGGGTCGACGGCAATCAGGAGTACCTTGGTGGCTGGTGCCGGGTCTTCCACTAATTCTGATGTTGGGCATCCGCTGAGGCTGTCTGCGTTGCAGATGGTGGTGCCAGGGCAATGAGTCAGTTTGTAATTGTAGCCGGTGAGGAAGATGGACCATCTCATCATTCGGGGTGCCATGAAGTTCAGGGTTAGTTTGTCTCCTGCAAGTAATCCCAGCAGAGGTTTGTGGTCTGTGATTAGTTCAAAATGTCAGCCATACAGGTATTCGTGGAAACACTTGACCCCGGCCACGATTGCTAGTGCTTTTTTGTCCAGCTGGCTGTAGTTCCTCTCGGCCAGGAACAACGTTTTAGAGTAGAATGCAATGGGGGCTTTTGATCCATTAGGCAATCGATGGCTGAGGACGGCTCCAACTCCAAAGGAGTAGCAGTAGTGGAAGGGTTTCCGTGTATTGTATGAGGACACTGTCCGAAGATAGCAGCTGTTTAACGGCGGTGAAAGCGTTGTCCTCATGTTGACCCCTCATCCAGGCAGTCATCTTCCTGAGGAGTTTGTGGAGTGGTTCAGCAACTGTTGCCTTTTGCTTCAAGAAAATGCCATAAAAATTCAATAACCCCAGAAAAGCTTGTAATTCCACTTTGTTTGTGGGTGTGGGGGCTTCTCTGATTGCCTTCACTTTGCTATCTGTAGGGTGGATGCCATTTCCATCGATGAGGTAGCCTAGGAACCTGATTTGCCTCACCCCAAACTTGCATTTCTCTTTTTTAACCTTGAGGCCCTTCTTTTGGAATCTCCGTAAGGTTTCTTTTATTCTGTTCATTAGCTGCTTCATTGTTTCCTCCGAAATCAACACATCATCAAAGTATGGAACGACTCCCGGGATGCCTTGCAGGAATCGCTCCATGAGGCTTTGAAAAAGCCCCGGGGCCACACTGATCCCAAATTGCAGGCGATTACATTTGAATGCCCCCCTGTGCGTCACAATAGTCTGTGCTTCTGCTATTGCAGCATCCACTGCCAATTGTTGATATGCCTGGGCAAGGTCCAACTTTGCAAAAACCTTGCCATTTCCTAGTGAATACAGGAGGTCTGCACTACAGGTACCGAATATGCGTTCTGTTGCAATGCTTTGTTAATCATGCATTTATAATCAGCACATATCCTGATAGACCCATCCGGCTTAATTGGGGTCACGATTGGGGTCTCCCACGTGCCATGGTCTACTGGCTCAAGTATTCCCTGAGCAATTAGCTTATCTAATTGCTTATCTACCTTGGGCCTGAGAGCAAATGGCACCCATCGATGTTTAAGCCTTATCGGGTTTACCCTGGGGTCTAGGCTAAAGGTTATGGGTTTCCCAGTATATTTACTTAGGCTTCCATCGAACACAACCTGATATTCGTCCAGCAGCTGGTCCAACTCATTCCCTTTGATTCTGTGTAGTCCAGTGATGCCTAACCCCAGAGGCTTGAACCACTCAACTCCCAGCAGGGTGGGTCGGTCATTCTTGACCACGGTTAACGTAAGATGGCCGCTGAAGTCCCTGAAGGGGACTCTGACCTTTGCTCTTCCCTGGTAGTCATTCAGCTGTATTCGTTGTGGCTTCAGCTCTTTCTGGGGGAACCTTGGGTTTAGCTGCTTCAGGGTTGCCCAAGACATGATGGTGAAGAACGATCCCATGTCTAGTTCCATGTCACACGATCTTCCTTCTATGGTGAGCCTTACGTGGAATTTGTCTCCATTGCACGCATCTGAGTGTCCAACGATGGTCTGGTTGATGCCTCTGCGCTCAGTGTATCTTTCCTTGCGGCGATGGTCCCTATGTTTCCCTGGTTTACGGGTATCTGGTCATAGCTTCTGCTGGGCTGGGATTAGTTGGGTTGCTCTGCAGGCTTCTGCTATGTGCCCTTTTCATTGGCAGCAGTGGCAGATGGCCTCTTTGAATCTGCACACTGCTCAGGTGTGAAATCCCATACACCCTACGCAGCGAGGTGCCACATGGTCATTGTCCCAGGGGCTTAGTCGCTGGTCTGGGTAGAGCCGATGGACAGCCTCGTTGGGGTCTTCATCGTCTTCGCTTCCGATGAACTTGGTTGGGTCTTCGCTTTCCCGATGGGCATAGTGGACTCCACTATTTCTGCGGATGTCAGCAATAGAGTTGTCTGAGGATTCTGCTGCTCGGGCTTCTTCCACGGTGATCTTGAAATCCACTCCCCCCCCTCACGAACAACTTCTTTTGGAGGTTCGTGTCCCTCATGCCCAGTATGATGCGGTCCTTCATCATTTCTTCAGGGTTTATAAATTCATACTTGGCCGTTAACTCTTTCAGGCTGGCCACGAAATCATTGATGATCTCCCCCTCTCTCTGGCGCCGGTGGTAGAATTTGTTCCTGTTGACCATGGGGGTCGTCGTAGGTGCATAGTGTTCACGGAGTGTGTTCTGTAGGGTTGTCCAGCAGATAGATTCTATGTCGGCTGGTGACACGAGCATCTGTGCCATCTTGAATACCTTGGTTCCGCAGTAAGTCAGGAATAGAGCCCGCTTTCAGTTGTCGGAAAGATCCTGGTAGTTTTTTTCCTTCATATACATTTGGAATTGGCATGTGTATGTGTGCCATTCTTCTGATTGCAGGTTGAAAATGGCGGGAGCTTGTGAGGGATTGGCCACCATTGTACAGTTGACTGATGCAGCGTCCTGCTGGGCGATGGCTGTGGTGCCACGAGGTGATGGTCAGTTCTTTGTCCTCAGTCTTCCTTGCAATCCCGTCTTTGTCGCCCGTGTTAAATCCGGAGCACAGGAAAGGAAGAGACGGGACTCCAGAACTTTTCCATCTATTTATTCAGCTTTTCACAGAACAAGAACTGCCGGCACGGCAGCAGCGGCTTGTCTTTTAAAGCCGTTCAGCTTGCCTGCCGGCCACTGACAGTAATTTATTTTTCCTGCCGTGACTTTTAACCAATCCATGGCGGTCATGCAAATTCCTACAAATGTCCATACGTAACAGTCTTCATTTCCAATCTGTTGTTGGGCTGATAGAGTGCTAAGAAAGCATCATTGTTAGAACTTATTGCTACTGCTGACAGAAACGTCTGATACATTAGAGTCAGTGCTTTCACCTCTGTTACCCAAAACAACTTTCAGGTGCTTGTGTGCATGAAAAGTGAAGGAATATTGAATTTGTTGCCACCTCATATCCTTTCAGGATTCTGCCAAATACTTTCCTAGGCATATTTAACAAGCAATTTTCCCAGTGCCTTTTGCATTCATTTATTACTTTTTCCTTTGAGAAGTGGGAATAATCATGACATTCTTTCAGTCATCAGGCATAAGCTTCTGAACGCCATAAAAATTCCAGCAAGCTAACCATAGGGCCTCATTTTTAAACATGAAGTTCTGGAATCCATCATCATCTCCCTCCCTCCCTCTCCCTCCCTTCCTCTCTCTCCCTTCCTCCCTCTCATCTACAAAATGCCTCTCTCCCCTCCCTCCTCCCCCTCTCTCTCACACACACAAATTTAGTTTAAGAGTTCAGAAGGTATTTCCTGCTGGTGGGATTGCTGTTGCCAAGCAATCAGCAAAATAATTTAAAGAAACAAAACATTTTTTTCCTGGCTTAGCTATCCCAAATCTCAAATAACTTGTATTTTGTGATTTCAGGAGCTTGAGCACTATAGAGCTGGGGAGGGACAGTTTTCCTATTGGTGGAAATTCACACCAGAATTTTCATTCCAGCTGATGGACTTTTCCCCTCTAAGCAACTAAGATGTGATAGCAATTTGATTCCACAATAGCATTTCTATTGTTAGAAGGATCTTCTAGTTCAACCCCTGTTCAAGCAGGAGAGAAAAATTCTGATTGAAATATACCACTTTAAACAATGGTTGTCCAAGCTCTTCTTAAAATCCTCCAGTGATGAAGCACCCACAATTTCTGAATGCAAGTCATTCCACTGATTGATTGTTCTAACTGTCAGGAAACTTCTCCTTAGTTCTAGATTGATTCTCTCCTTGATTAGTTTCCATCCTTTGCTTCTTGTGCATGTCCAGGCACAAGGTGCTTTGGAAAATACGTTGACTCCCTCTTCTTTGTGGCCGCCCCTCAAATATTGGGACATTGCTATCATGACATTCCTAGTCCTTCTTTTCATTAGACATACTCAATTCCTGAAACTGTTTTTCATGTTTTAGCCTCCAGTCCCCTAATCATGTGTTAAGCCCCGGTTGGGACTCGCCATTCCTGGGGGACTGGGGACATCTGAGAAACCAGCAAACCGGGCACCTGAGACGGTGGGGGAAGGTCCAAGTGGCAAGCAGCCCACAGCAACAGCCGATGTCTTTGGCACATCTCCCTCTTCGACGCTGGTCTATGACGTCATGTAGAGGGTGACGGCATGAAAGCGGTGGGAGATACGAATTGCCGAACTGCCGAACAGCTGATGATGGGGGGGGGGTTATGAGTACAAGCCACCGGATGCTTAAGGGATGGGGAAGGGGATAAATAATGCTGCATGGTGGTTGCATGCAGCATTGACTTTACATGGGTTCCGGCTTTTTCTGTTCTTGGCTGTGACTGCTTAAACTGTCAGTAAATCTTTACCACCTTACATTGTTTGCTGGGTTTTTTTATTGTCACACTGTCTGGATGAAAGACGAGCCAAGATCATGTTTGTTATTTTATTTTATTATTTTATTTTATTTTATTTTATTTATTTGCTTGTCAAACATGTACAAGGTAACAAGTATAGGTATGAACATAAACATAAACAAAGGAAGTAAATACAAATAAATGGGGACAATAGGATAGGGACGGTAGGCACGCTGATGCGCTTATGCACACTCCCTTTACAGACCTTTTAAGAAGGGGATGAGGTCTACGGTAAATAGTTTGAAGTTGAAACTGTGAGGTTTGAGGCTGTAACAATGGAGTCAGATTGAGCATTCCAGGAGTTGACCACTCTGTTGTTGAAATCATATGTCCTGCAATTGAGTTTGAAGCGATTTATCTTGAGTTTGTATCAATTGTTTGCCTATGTACCAGGGGTGAAATTCAGGTTCTGACAGGTTCTGGAGAACCAGTAGTGGAAATTTTGAGCAGTTCGGAGAACCAGCAGATACCACCTCTGGCTGGCCCCAGAGTGTGGAGGGAATGGGGATTTTGCAGTATCATTCCCCTAGAGTGGGGTGGGGATGGAGATTTTGCAATATCCTTCCCCTCCCATGCCCACTAAACCACATCCACCAAGTCACACCACACCCACCAAGCCATACCCACAGAACCAGTAGTAAAAATTTTTGAAACCCACCACTGTCTCCTAGGATGTATTTTGGTGAGTATGTCCTCAAACACACATTTGTATTTATAGAGTTTTGTCTAGTATGATTAATATTGTAATGTTTAAATAGTTTAAATCACTTTGTTTATTGGATTGAAAATATAAAAAATATGAAATGTGAGTTTGGGTGTATGGGTATTAAATGGGTGCGTGTATTTAATAATAAACTTATTTCTCCTCAACCCCTCTTTCTAAGTAAACATGCATAAGATTCCGCCATGATAACTTAAATCATTTGCCATGATCATCTTTCAATATATCTTTATTATATAATATACAGTAAACCTTAACAAGGGGATTTCTGCTTGTTAGAAATGCTGTTTATATCCATATGGGAGAAACAGTGCACAGTCCACATGGGCCTTTGCTGCTTAACTGTGACAGGAAACAGGAAACTTTACTTAGAACAAAAAATAAAGTATATACTATAGATGCAAACAGCTCTGCTATTACTCTGGGACTGCCACCAGGTTATGTACTGATGTGGCAGGACCAGGAGCCTCCCCCTGAAGGCAAAATTTGATGGCCAGCCTGAAAAGCTAGACAATTTCCTGACTCAGGTATGAATTTATTTAGAGCGGTGCAGAGTAATGAACCCCAAAGCCTGTCAGATATTGCCTACGTATGATGCCCCAGGCACCAGAAGGGGTTAAGTCTTCTAAGTCTACAGACATCCCATGTGACTGTATAAACCAATGAACTCCCTTATTGGAGTCATACCCACAAATCAATTGGATATCTTCCCTAATTTCTTTCCATCCATCTCTGCAAGACAACAGTGAACTTCTCTCCCTCTCAACCTCTGAGTTATACAGTCAGGGTAATAAATGCAGCAGGACACCCTGTTCATTATTGTATATTTGTAAATAATAAAATAACTTTTAAACCTGAAACTGTATGGCCTAAATAACTTCCGCATAGACTGAATGAGCACGACCATCAGTATATATCTGACAAAGCCCTCCCATGTGAATGCTGTTAAATTGAACCTGGAAGGGGACACTGCGGAGTGGTTGGTGTCACTCTACAATGGGGGGCCCCAGAGCTGGTAAACATGGATGACCTCATGCATAAGACATGGTACAGGTTTGAGGAGCCCATGGAAAGCTACCGAGCAGAGGCCAGGATCCGTTCCATTCAGCAAGGGAAGCAGCTGGTTGTGGAGTACATTCAAGAGTTTTGCAATCTGATGGCCCACCTGAGAGGATGGCCTGAGCTCCTGCTGGTCTACCAGTTCTGGGATGGTCTAAAGCGGGAGTTGTACCACAGCTGCCTACCCAAGGGGTACCTAATGACTCTGGGCATGGTACCAGCTGGCCACTAATGTGGAGCCAGATCTGATGGACTACTGGTAGCACAATGTGTACAAGAGTAGCCCCCGCTGGATAGGTGAGAGATGCTCTGGGGGGGGAGGTGCTCCCTGGTCCCTAAAGAGAAGCCCTGCCAAATCCCTGGAGCTTGTTTCTGATGTGGGAAGGAAGGACAGTCAGTGGCTGATTGCCCTGCTCCGGATCCAGCATCTGCACATTTGCGAACCAGTAGCAAAGGTAAGTGAATACCAACCATGTCTAAGACCATGATAGAGCATATAAAGCTAGTGAGGGCTGTACTAAAGAAGCTGCTTAAAGCCAAGCTATACACGGAACTATCCAAATGTGACTTCCACAAGACTAGCTTAGGGTACCGTATCTCCAGAGTGGGGTAGAAATAGAGCCGGGGAAGGTGAAAGTAATCTTAGAATGGGAGGCCCCACGGACCAGAAGACAGCTGCAAAGTTCTCTATAGAGTTCGTGAAATTTTATAGACAATTCATTCCCACTTTCACACAGATAGCACTGCCCGTCATGAACCTATTAAAAATGGGGGAGTTGAAGTCCAGTTAAAGTTAACCCTTGTTGAGTGCCAAACAGCTTTTGAAACGCTAACGAGACCTTTTGTCATTGAACCAGTTTTGAAACACCAAACCCAGAGAAGCTGTTCATGATCCAGGCAGACTCTAGTGATGTGGCTGTGGGGGCAATTGTATTGCAGAGAAACGAAAAGGAAGAACTGCATTCTTGCACCTATATGTCTTGAAAACTGTCCGGCACTGAGAAGCGGTGGGTAATATAAGGAGGAGGCTTATACTATTCACTGGGCCCTCCTCACCTGGAGGCAGTTCTTAGTGGGTAGCAAAATCCCATTCGAAGTTTCAACTGACCACAAAAATCTAGAAGCACTGAAGGGCCCAAGGAAATTGTCCCCTAAGCAGGTCCGGTACTTTAACCAGTTCAATTTCACTCTGTGCTATTTTCCGGGGGGGGGGGTGGATTTCCTAGGAGATGCACTCTCTCACCTGCCTCAGTATAAAAGTACTAGAGAAGAGATTGTTAATTCTATCATCCCCTCCAAACAACTTGCAGTGCCAGTGTGCGTGAGGCAGCCACAGAAGAGCCACCCTCGGTTAGGAGGAGACTCACTGACCCAGCAACTGAAAGAAGCCCGGGGGGGGGGGGAATGGGTGGTTTCAAAACCACAAGAGTGACTTGATGCTGAAACAAGGCTTAGCATGAAAGGGAGGTAAAGTGTATGTCCCAACCAGCCAGAGAACTACCGTGTTTCCCCCAAAATAAGACCGGTCTTATTTTCTTTTGAACCCCAAAATAAGGATGTGTGGTGCATGCACTTCCGAACCAGTAAGGAAGGTAAGTAGAGTTCACCCCTGAGCATATTCAGTTGGACAATGCAGTGAACTGAGGGGGATGGCCAAAGGGGAAAATCAATAACTATGTGGGCTTTTGCATTGGAAACTCAGAGCTGGTTTCGCTTTTTCTGTGCCAATGTAGTGTATTCAATAAAGTTTTACTTTTCAGGAAGAACTATGTCCCAGGAGTTCTTTTTTTAGGTTTGCTAGCTGGACAGCAGACATGTAGTTGTACAGAATATATGGAAACTGTATTCCAACACTGGTTATTATTTCATATAATGATTATAGGCATTGAAATGATTGGAATATGTTATCAGGTTACTAATTTGCAATACTTGAGCAGGAGCAAGTATTCTTTGATAGAAGGAAAACTGTAGGCAACTACAGCTTTTGATCTTAAAAGCCACTGGTAGATAAAATAATAAAAAATATTTATTTCAGTTAATTTTAAAGGGCAGCTTGTACTGTAATCCTTGATTTACAGCCACAATTGAATCCAAAAACTTCATTACTAAGCAAGACAATTATTGAGTTTTGCCCCATTTTATGGTCTTTCTTCTGAAGCTCAAATACTTTGGCTACCAAATAAGAAGAGAGGACTCATTGGAAAAGACACTAATGTTGTGAAAGATTGAGGGCAAAAGGAGAAGGGTATGGAAGAAGAGATGATTAGATAGTGTTATCCATACAATGAACATGAATTTGGGCAGTGGAAATAGTGGTGGACAGGGGACTGTAGCATGCTATGATTGAAGGGATTGCAAAGAGTTGGACATGACTTAGCAACTGAACAATAACATGACCTTTTTTGCCACATTTGTCAAGTGAATCATTGCAGTTGTCAAGTTAGTAACATGGTTGTGAAGTGAATCAGGCTTCCCTATTAACTTTGCTTGTCAGAAGTGATCATTTGACTCTGAAACACTATAGCTGTCATAAAGCTGTCATGCCAGTTGCCAAACATCCGAATTTTGATCATGGGGCCAGGGAGATTCTGCAACACTCAGAAGTGTGAAAAGTGATTAAAAATAACTTTTTTCAGTGCTGATGTAACTTTGGTCACTAAATGAATGGTTGTAAGATGAGGAGTAAATCTGTAGTTGCCTTTGGGTTTTCAAACAATGGGCTAATACCAACTGACCTTTAGAGAACGTCCATTTGAGCAGTAAGATCCAGGATCAAATTTAGATGCCACAACCCAAACCCTAAATCAGTGAACCTTTTTGTGGTCGCGTGCCAAAAGCGGGGGTCATGGGTGCGGGTGCCCACATCCATAATTCAATGCGCCCCGCCCTCCCGTGCATGCGCACGTGACCCCCTCACAATTCCCCCTGCTTTTGGCACGTGATGGCACAGTGGGCCCAGTAGACCCATTTCCCCCCCTCCCCAGAATCCAGGGGCTTTCTAGGAGCCTGGGGAGGGCAAAAATAACCTTCCCCATCCCCCCCGGAGGCCTTCCGGAGACTAGAAACAGCCAGTTTCCCGACTTCCGGTGGGATGGGAAGGCCTGAGAATCAGTTGGCTGGTGAGCGCATGCGCGCTGGAACTGAGCTAGGGCAACACTCGTGTGCCCACCAATATGTGCCATAGGTTCTCCATCACGGCCCTAAATGATCCATCTGATGTCAAGAGAACTGATATACAGACAAAATGCAGCAATGTTCTCTTAGGGTTTTGCCAGGAAATGGGGGCAGGATGATAACTGAAGCAATTTTGCAAAGACTTAATACCTTTGTCATGATGACTACTTGGATTGTTTTGGATAGCGTACTTGCCCCTCTTATGTAAGTTGCTTTAAGTGTGTTTGTCCCAAGCTGTTTGGGGAAGCACCTTTGACCAGGAGGTGTTTTTGTGACCAAAGTAATTTTGGGTTCAAAGCTCAAGCTGCTACACACGGGAGGGGATAAAAGACAGCAGGCCTCTGTTAAAGGGTGCACTGCAGCTGCAATATAGACCAAAGATAGCTTGTTGCTAAACCAGAGAGCGAATGGAAGCCAGTATGGATATTCTATATCACACAGGTATCCAAGCCACACACTTTCTGCAAACAAGATACCAAGGATCACAGGATTGGTTCCTCTTTGTTTCTTTTGCTGCCGACCTCCGAAACACTTTCTATGTACTGTTTCCCATTTGGTTCTATCTCTGTGAAGCTGTGGGAATCAAACTCATCTGGGTCGCTGTAATTGGTGACTGGCTAAACCTCGTATTTAAATGGTAAGTAGTTTGTCAACTTCAGTTTGTCACGTGAACTTACAGTTTCATTGTTAGGCTGAGCTGCTGAACATGGAGGCTGGATTCACGTATGCTAAGCCACGTCTGTCTGCTTTTTCTTAGTGCATTGTGTGAATACTGCCAACTGTGATTTGTAAACTATGGTTTATACCTTAGTCGGTTGCACAAATTCAAGAAATTGTGAATTAATCAGCCAGCCATAGCTACACAATGACTAGGCAGTAACATTTTCCACCTAAAAAAGCTTGGATTTGGCAACAATCTTACTAAGAAATTAACCATTGCAGAAATGACAAACTCATCCCACCCTTAACTAGAGTCTTTTACTATGTGAACCTGCTTGTTTAGATTGTCTGGATAGAATTTAAGATTTCAGGGTTTTTTTCTTCCGCTTTCTCCCCTTTCCCTCCTCTTCTTGTAAATTAGCTAAAGCCTGGGAAGCTATTTTTCATAGCATGGGATAGCATAGCATAGTCCTCAGTTACTAAAGTTGTGTAGCCCTCAAAGCTAAGACATTTGTCCAATGGATAAGCCAGAGCCATGTTTACTACTTTCTTGCACAGTATTCCTAAATCCCATGATTCCTAGATCAGTATCTTTTTGTAAAAACTCTGGATCTCAATGTTTAGAAAAATCGATGAGTATGAGACTTCACTATTGCTTGTGGCCTTAAATAGTGATGCAGAATGGAATCCCTTCTCTTTTTATTGACACATAACACCT
The DNA here is from genome assembly GCA_012654045.1 of Ptyas mucosa. Classification (NCBI taxonomy): domain Eukaryota; kingdom Metazoa; phylum Chordata; class Lepidosauria; order Squamata; family Colubridae; genus Ptyas; species Ptyas mucosa. The sequence continues at coordinate 91,068 of WNWU01012893.1, read as the reverse complement.
CAGACAAGGTCTTTCTCTGCAGGATCCTTTTTGGACAAAGACCCTACTGGTGGGTACATGAGACCAATTTCTATCAAAATACTTCTGCCCCTGAAATCCAGCAGTTCCCAGTTACCTGTGAAACGGGCCCAGGTGAGTTTCCCAAGAAAACCCCACTAAAGCAATAGAAAAGTGGGACTGTATGAGAAAAGGATGGGTAAAAAATAACATCCCACTTGGCAAAATGTGATTAAAGAAGCAGAGTGCAGCTTTCAGCTGGATTTGTACCTGCTGGAGCTTACTTTCATCACAGGCGTCAGCTCTCAGGTAAACAAAATCCAGTCATTAGGAAGATGAATTTATCCGAACAGTGTCAGAGGTGTAAAGCAATTCCTTCCATCTGCAAGCCTGTGTACCTCCCTTCACTGAAACGTGGTTTATTTGACATTGTAATCATGCAAGATTTGCAAGTGCTCCCTTTTAAAGCTCACCTTTCAAACTCCTAGTTCCAATACAACACCAACAAATGCATTAAAATATTTGTTTATTAGATTTGTATTGCATATATTTCCTCCAGGACCTCAAAGTTAATAGAGATCTAGGCCACAAAAACAACCCTGTGAGGTAGGTCAGGCTGAGATAGAAGGTTTGGTCCAATTCAACCCAATGAGTTTCCTTGGCTTGATCTGGATCTCTCAAATGCCAGCCTGATCCTAAACCACTCAAAGCTGCTGCAAATACTCACTTTTTAAAAGCTCTACATGATGGGTAATTTTGGAAAGTCAAAAGTTTTTTCTTCCAACTTTAGGGAGTCCTTCTGGCCATGCAATGGGTTCAGCTGGTGTGTATTATGTGATGGTTACAGCCATTCTCTCTATCACCCAGGGAAGGAAATGTCCATCATGGAAACATCGGTAAGCAACAGCATTTGGTGAAATAATAAAAATATGTGCTAGGCCCGTGATGGGGAACCTATGGCACATGTGTCAGAGGTGACACAGAGAGCCCCATCTCTCGGCATGCGCACTGGGCAGCTGCTCTTCCAGTTTCCGGCATGCACATGCATGCACACACATTCTGGTTTCAGCACTCGGTGCCAAAAAGGTTCGCCAACACTGTGCTAGGCTAAACTAAATGTGAAGAAATTCATTTGGTTTGCAGTTAATAATTTTTTTCAAACCAAATTAATTGAATTTAATTTAATTAATTGAATCTATACTTCTGTAAATATGCAATCAAATATTTATCTACACCCACAGCCACCCACCACCCACCCACCAACATACACACAAACCAGAGGAAATTTATATCAGGTGCATATATTCATACCAAAATATACTGCTAGGAAAATCTGTTTATAAGAGCTATGCAAAATTGCAGATAAAATACTAGTTTGAGGATATGGGCACTCCGATACACATATTTAAGTACAAACTGACATTTGATAAACTAATATAACAGTATCGCAAAAATGAAAGAGAATAATCCATCTGACAAATCTGCAAAAATGTAAAAAACAAAATAAAACTGAGATGCGCTGAAATAAAACAGATCTATTAATATAAGGGACAGTATAGGTAGTTCTTGACTTACTACCACTGTAAGGATTTCTGTTGTTAAGCAAGGGAGTCATTAAGTGAGTCGCACCTGATTTTACGACCATTTTTGCCACAATGATTAAATCACTGCAACTATTAAGTGAACCACATGTCATTAAGCGAATCCGGCTTCCCCCACTGACTTTGCCTGTTAGAAGCCTGCTGAGATAATTACAAATGGCAGTCACATGACCCCAGGACACAGCAGCCATTATAAATACATGCCCAGCATTCAAATTTAATCACATGATCATGGAGATGCTACAAGTTTTGCAAGTATCAGGACTGGTTGTAAATCACTTTTTTCAGTGCCATTGCAACTTCAAATGGTCACTAAATGAATAATTGTAAGCTGAAGACCCCTGTAATATGAATTGTCTTGGGTTTTAAGAAGAATACATGCTCTGTTATAAAGCCAGGTTGGACTTTGTCAACTGTTAAAGAGAAAAGAAATCTAGCTATTTTTTCTTGCAAAGCCTTGAGTCCAAAGTGGTTTAGCAGAGAAAATAACCGTGCTTAGTTCAAGTCAAGCAGGATAGGTGGAAATTTGGCCATCTTTCTAGTCTCTAAAATAACTTGCAGGTTGGAAATATGTTTCTTTCTTTTTTTTCTCCCTCTTATTTTTCCCCAATGGCAGCTTTTTGCAAACCGTGCTTTGGGCTGCTTTTTGGACCATCCAAGTCTGTGTCTGTGTCTCTCGTGTCTTCCTGGCAGCTCATTTTCCACACCAAGTCATTGCTGGTGTCTTCTCAGGTCAGTGCAGTCCTTATACAACTTTTGTCATGGTATGCCGAGATATAATATAGGTTGCAGAGATTTAGATTACCAGTTGCCTATTTAGGCAATTCCCTGTGCCCAAAACTGGGTAGTGTATATGTAAACATATAAAGCATACTATTTGAGACAGACAGGAGACCCCCTCTCCTTCAGCTTGCAGCAGATTTAAGCTGACTTGTTTCCTCATATTTCTGAGAGTTTTAAAGTACTGTAACATTCTAAACAGTATTATTTCCCCTTCACTGTTAGGTATATTGGTGGCTGAATCTTTCCAGTACATCACTTCCATCTACGATCACAGCCTATGGAAATATGTAGCTACCACCCTTTTCCTCTTCTCTTTTGCTCTGGGGTTCTACCTACTGCTCAAAGTACTCGGTGTGGATCTCCTGTGGACGTTGGAGAAGGCCAAGACATGGTGTGAGCATCCAGAATGGGTGCATCTGGACACTACCCCCTTTGCTGGCCTCTTGCGCAACCTGGGAATCCTCTTTGGACTGGGGATGGCCCTTAATTCCTCAATGTACAGGGAGAGCTGCAAAAGTAAACAAAGGCAGCAGCTAAACATTCGACTGGGCAGCATCGGTATCTCACTTCTTATCCTGCACCTGTTGGATTTCTTCAAGCCTCCAGCCAAGGTGGAGCTTCTCTTCTACCTGTTTTCTTTTTGCAAAAATGCTGCTGTGCCCTTCATAGTGGTTGCCTTAATCCCCTACAGTGTCACACAATTACTCAGGCTACAGGACAAGAAAACACTGTAGCTTGAAGACCAGCAATGTATATAAGTGAATTGCTAGGATGTAGGGTAATAGGGGCCAAAATAAAGTATTCATGGGGAGCCTATTACCTAGTATCCCAGGCTGGTTGTGCTCCATCAGCCCGTGTTTGGATGATGGTCCCTGCTGGCCTCAGAGTAAGGTTTATTTATTTGCCCCCAATATATCAACCAGGATCCCTATTACTGTCCATCTAATATTGCCAGCATAGACTGATTCTGCTTGTGCAAAACATTTCTCTATGGTGGCAAAAAAGCATTTATGGTTGTCACCAAGATCAGTCCTGCCAGCAAAGCTGATAACATTCTCTGAGGACATTCTGGGATATGTTTCGGAATCGAGATTGACAATGATAAAGGAGACTAAGCAAGACTATCACTCCACCCAGTTGCCAGTATTGCTCGCATTTCAGGAGAACATCCCCTTGGGGTAATTGGCTATTGGAGTGTGAAGTTAACCTTGTAACTGTTGTAGTAGTTTGCTATCGTTAAAAGAATGTATGGTATATTTTCTGATGGCAAAGAAGTAGGGTTGATGGATTCAGCCCTCGTATACTGCACCAATTTTCTCCGGTTCAGTAACTTTGATATATATTGGATTGGGGCTGCCAGTACCTATCAGTTGGTTTATTAGGGTGCCAGATAGGGAAGTGTATAGTATAGCTAGGTTTTGGTTTTGGTAAATGTTTGCATGAAATGTTCCTAAAGCTATTATCTAGAGCATTTTGTTATTAATAAAGTATGGCATCTGTTTTGTTAGCAAATTTATGTTTACTTATATTAGAAAAATGTGATAAATTAAAATATCATCTATACTTAATTAGTTTTACAGTTCAGTTTTACATTCCCTTTTTAAAGGGGCGATGAAATGCAGCTTTCACAATTCCAACAGTAACAACACTCTAGGTTTGGCAATGAACTTTATGAGTAGTTATTCTATAACTTTGCACAGTCTTTTCTTTTTAATTTTCACTTATTTTGACTGCTGAAGGACGGATGACTATTCTGTGTCAAAAGTTAACATCTGAAATTTTGATACGAATGGGATGAACCAAATCCATTAATGGGGTAAATGGAGTTTTGGAGCTTTGTTAATAGAGTTTTGAGGTATTATACAGTATAGAAAACTCTCATTTCTGGTTAGGAAACACCCTCTTTAAAATGCTTCTTTTTACCAAAGCTGGACACAGACCATTTATGTCATTTATCTTATGGTTATATTTATTATTTTACATATTTCTGAAATAAGTTCACAAATCATAGTGGAGATAATGGTTTCCTTTGCTTTAGTTTTTGGGAATGTATGAGATAATATCATGATATCATTGGAGAAGACAGGATGGGTTTTAAAAGAAAAAAATGATCACACTTGGGTTTAAGATATTTCATTTTGTCGCATTATATTTCTGCAAAAGGGAAAAATCTACCCAATTTGAGGAGGGATTGTTGGAATTTAGTGTGGCAAAAACCTTTGAAAACTGAAGTTTAGTTTATGGCTTTATAATGGGCTTGAATCAGACCTTTCATAAGTTGATTAACAATTAACCGCTAAATTCCTGGATTTAGCAATAACAGCCAAAGGAAAAACCAAGCAAAAGGTCAGTTGATGGCGCATACTGAAAGATTAACTCACAATCAGCATAAGGCAAATACAGGGAGGTAACTTGGAGTCCATCTCCTATATTTTTGGGTATTACATAAACAGGAACTGCAAAGATAAGAATGTCTTAGAGAAAAATGCATGATTTACATTTTTTAAAAACCGTCATGTTTCATTCCAGATTCTTTCCATTATGGCACTCAAATATCAAGCAGAATGGGGCGGGGAATCTGCTTTGGGAGGAGCCCTCAGCACAGAATTTCAAGGGCGAATGATCATACTGTATGAATAGATACATTCATCTGATAAAATTCATAGCAGAGCAACTTAATTAGGTGAAAAATGATTTCCAATGCAACGGGGAAATCAAGAGACTGAAATAGAGGCAGTAACCAACCATATATACCTCACCAGGGCCTAGAAATTTAAGACAAACTGAGCTGAAATTTCTTTGGGAATCTGGCTCAAAATTTGTGATGTTGGTCAGAAGTAAAATTCAAGTGGATGTCCTTATAGCAAGGCAACAGCATAACAAAACGAAGTCTGGAATCTTTACCAATAATTCACAGAGGCCACTCTTTCTCCTATTAAATGTTATTTTTTGTCACATTTGGCAATGGTGGTATCAAAACTCCTTTTGGTGACAGTCCAAGCATAATATTAGTGCCATATAGTCATCACCACCCAGAGCCATTTGATTGAGATTGGATGGAGGGATGGATGGAGGGATGGAGGGATGGAGGGATGGAGGGATGGACAGACGGATGGTAAAATAAATTCTTCTAATGTCCTTCTAAAAGAAGTATTAATATTTACAATTAAAGTCAACATTTCTTCTGAAATCCATTATTGGCAAATTCTGAGATATATATATATATATATTCTTCTACCATCTGCTTTTTCCATTTCTTTTTTCTCCCCATTATTCAACAAATCACAGTAGAGAAACAGGTCTTTTGCAGACAGGACTACAGGAAGTTGTGCTGTCATGGATACCTAGAATGTCTACCCAAGACTACTGAAAGTTATTTTGACTTAAGAGGAACATCCATTTTCACTGCAAAAACAGCAGCGTTGCCTTGGCTTCTATTGTAGCGAATGACCTGGCTCATCTACTCCCTAGCTTCTGTAATCCTAGCACTCAATTCTTTCTCATCAGAAGTATTAGTCCCCCTCCACTCCCCATAGTTTTGCATCATCTGCAAACATTATACTGTTCTTCAATATCCTCATCCTGAACATTGAACAGCAGAAGGCCTAGGAAAGAGCCTTTGTGGCAGTCCATTCAATGCTTTTCTCCAAGCTGAAGTGAAACCATTAGCAAGTACCAGTGGTGGAATTCAATTTTTTAAATTACTGGTTCTGTGGGCGTGGCTTGGTGGGCATGGCTTGGTGGGTGTGGCAAAGGAAGGATACTGCAAAATCTCCATTCCTACCCAACTCCAGGGGAAGGATACTCCAAAATCCCCATTCCCTCCCCACTCCTGGGGAAAGGATATTGCAAAATCTTCATTCCCACCCCACTCTGGGGCCAGCCAGAGGTGGTATTTGCCAGTTCTCCAAACTACTGAAAATTTTCGCTATCAGTTTTCCAGAACCTGTCAGAACCTGCTGAACAGCACCCCTGGTAAGTACTTTCTGGATTCTGTAATTTAGCCAACTGTGATTCTATCTTAATAGAAGTATCATCTAGCCAATATGCTAACATTATGTTAAGAATACAATCAGGTGTTCTAACAAAGGCTTTATTGAGATCAGGGCACCTGTTATTTGAGGTGTCTGTTCAGGTACTCACTACCATGATGCTTTTGAGCATTTGAAGATCTTATCCAGGATAGATGTTAAACTGGCAGATCAGTAATTTTGGAGTACTTCATTTTCTTTTTGATAATATAGGTTGCATTTGTTTCCCCTGGTCCTCCAGGATTTCTCCAAGATTACCTAAAGTGACTTTGTAGTAATCTCTGCCAGTTACTTCAGTACCCTGGGATGTAATCCATCTGACCCTGGAGACTTAAATTCATTTAAATTGACTAAATTCTCTCTTAGCTAATTTAAGTTTAGCTTCTTCTCTATCTAAGCTGTAGGTCCCCGCTTCCCCCTCTGACATAACTACAATCAGTTAGGTTTCCATTCTCCATCTGAAAGAAGACAACGGCAAAATAGAAGTGAAGATATTCTGCCTTTTTAGTATCTCCTATTACCAATTTGCCACTTATTCCTCACAATGAAGACTAATGGAAACAGTAAACTCTTGCTGTGGTTGTGCTTGTGGTTGTTGTTGGTGATGGTATCTCTCACAAACTTTAGTTTACTTTGAGCTTTAGATTTTTTTTTCTGACTGATTCTAATATGTTCTGGAGACTACTTTGTATTCTTCTTTGGTTCCCTTCCATTTATTTCTAATACACATCCTTTCTTTTTTCTTTAGCATTTTAGACAGCTCTCCATGTATCTGCTAGCCTCTTTAACTGCTTTGTTTTCCATTCTTGTGTGGATAGTGTTTAAATGTGCCATCAATAACTGCTTTTGTAGAATTTTCTATCTTTCCTGGGCATTCTTCTCCTTCAAGATTTCATGCCAATGGATCCAATCACCTACCCTCAGAATTCATCAAAATGTGCCCTTCTGAAGTCTAGTATGCAGAGCTGTCTTTCCTCAGTTTCTCCTCCTCCAGACAGGGGTGGGTTCTACTTACCTCCGCTACCAGTTCGCAATGGGAGCATGCATATATGCGCAGAAGCCTCTGCACATGCACAGATCGTCCATGATGATGTCTGGCTGGGTGATGGAGCCTCCCGCTGCTATTACTACCGGTTCACAAGAACCGGACCGAACTGGGAGCAACCCACCACTGCCTTCAGATATCACAAATTCAAAGATAATAGGCACTTCCCCAACTTCTCCCATGGATAAGAGTGATGTCCAGGGCAGTCATCTTCTTATTCTTTCTTCCACTTTCTGACAAATGAACTCCCTAACAAAAGAAAAAAGGAATTTGACCTCAGACTCTTAGCAGAGTTGAATTCTAAGCAAATGTCAATATAATTCAGAGCTTCCATTATGACTATAAAATGTCTCTTGGAAAGACTGTACCCTCTGCTTGTCAAATTGGTCTATAAACTCCCACAACACTATCAATATTTTCTTTTTATTCTTATCCAAATACTCTCAACCATATTTCCATGCTTTGATTCCTAAATGTTGGTACAATCATTTTTTCTTTATGTACAGTGTACATCTCTACCCATTCTCTTGAATCTTTTTCTTTTGAATAATTGTAGCTTTCTAGTGCCATTTATAAGTATCATTCTACCATGCTTCAGTGATGCTATTTTTGCTGAATTACAGCCTTTAGTTCTCCCTGTTTCTTTCTCATGTTCTGACAATTGGTATAGAAACATCTGCAACTTTGAGTACCATTTCTGTCATAGTATCCCCAGAAACTGAGTCCCCAACCTGGCTTCCTGCTTCTCCCTTTGAGGTCTGTGGTCTTGGATGTATGTTTACTTTTGCACTTTCTTCATCTTCCCCATTTGTTCTAGTTTAACTCCCTTCTAGTGAGAATAGTGAATAGTGAAGTGACTTCCTTCCCAGTTTTTATAAGATGTATCCAGTCTGTTCCCAAAGTTCTTCATCAAAGTGGCACAGTATTTTTATAGAATCTAGACCTTTCTTGGAGACATCATTTGCATATTCAGATTTTGGCTTCCAGGATCTTAGATTTTCCTTGTTAGGAAGGAACAGTTGGAAGGACCGATGAAACCTTCAGTTGGAAGGACCGATGAAAAAAGTAAGTTATGCTTAATTTCCTGCATCACACCACAGGTTCTCTTAAGATCTCTTCTGGCAATGTCATTTGATCCTATATGGATCCAGAGGAAAGAATGATTGTCAGTAGGTTTTATTGGTCTTGATAACTTCTCCATTGCATCCTCTATACAAGCCCTGTAAGACATCTCCATTGGTTTTGTATAAGATCTGCACACAGCCACACAAAAGTCTAGAAAACATTTGAGCAGTGGTGGGTTTCAATTTTTTTTTACTACCGGTTCTGTGGGTGTAGCTTTGTGGGTGTGGCAGGGGAAGATTACTGCAAAATCCCCATTTCCTCCCGATCAGCTGGGACTCAGGAGGCAAAGAATAGATGGGGACAGGGGCAATCAGAGGTGGTATTTACTGGTCCTCTGAACTACTCAAAATGTCTGTTACCGGTTCTCCAGAACTGGTCAGAATCTGCTGAAACCCACCTCTGCATTTGAGCCTCTAGTTAATTGTCCTCTAGAGGGAGGGCACAGAACCAATCCCTGAATTCCTATGGATTCCCTTGATATGTATGCTGATATGTGCCATTTTTAAATACTTTACAAACCTTCACAGAAAATAAAACTACATTAGAAAGAGCCCAAAGTGTTGCTGGGTACATCACTGTGCCTGACTGCAGCTAATATTGTATCTCACAATTCTTCTCACTTATCATTTTCATGAAAACAGAAACATGGCAAATGTGTAATAATAAAGGTCTCAATTTTCCCAAGATAAACTTGGTTCAGGGAGAAGTATTCTGTATTATGTGTGCACCCTGCAAACTTGGAAAAAATCTCAATTTCCAGGAGCCTGCTCCAGATAGCTACCAGCAGCTGCACAAGCAACCAAAGGCTTTAGTCACAAAAATGAACAGGCATATATATGAATCACTATATGAAAAGCAACTTCCACGTTCTCTGCTCAAGGAATCTATCATATCTATAGAATAGGACTACAAAAAAATTCTAACAGCCATAAAATGGAACAAAGCATTATAGTTTTCTACATCTCTTTCCTGCCATCTAGTGGTTATCTAGATTGGTACAACTCAGGTATAATAGTCGTAATTATCACCCCCTTTATTCAGGGTGATAATTAGGACTATCATATCTAATGCTCCCTTTCTCAAAGAGATTAAAGAATCATAAAAAGAAAAAAATATAAAAGTATGCAAATTAATACATTTCATTCTTGGGAGTTTCATTCCTGGAGTCAATGTTTTGGACAAGACTGCTTGGCCTCAAGATGTATACAAGCCATAATAATGATTTTCAGATTATATTCGGTTGAAATTAGTCTGTGAACTAACTGTAGTTAAAGTAACAGGCTTGAAAACAGAAGACTATGACTTCTAATCCCACTTTAGGCACAAAACCAGCTGAGTGACCTTGGAACAGGCATTCTCTCTTAATCCTAGGAAGTGACAAACCACTTCTGAAATTTGCCAGTAAAATTTTAGGGATTAATCAAGGTAGTTGCTAGGAGTCAACATTGCCTCAAAGGTACCTCCTACCCCAAGTCTATCGTCTATCTATCTCAAGGTAGTGAACATACCTCATATTCCTTCCTTCTATTTTCCTCACAACAATAATGTGAGGTGGGTTCACTGAGAGAAAGTGGCTAGCTAGAAGTACCCAAGCCAGCTTTCGTGCCTAAGGGAGACCTAGAACTCACAGCCTCTGGGTTCCTAGCAGTGGTGGGAATCAAAATTTTTTACTACCTGTTCTGTGAGCCTGGCTTGCTGGGTGTGGCAGGGGAAGGATACTGTAAAATCTCCATTCTTTCCCCACTCCAGGGGAAGGTTACTGCAAAATCCCCATTTCCTCCCGATCAGCTGGGACTTGGGAGGCAGACAATAGATGGAGCGGGGCCAGTCAGAGGTGGTATTTATCGGTTCTCCAAATTACTCAAAATTTCTGCTACCTGTTCTCCAGAACTGGTCAGAACCTGCTGAATACCACCTCTGGTTCCTAGGCCAACTTTTAACCACTATACCAAACTGGCTTCTAATGAAGTAATGAAGGATTATGCAAACCATCAGTTGATTAATTCTGCACAGCATTGGCACTAAGAAGTTCAGTGAACTCAGCTTTCAGCGCCGGATGGTATTAATAATTTCTAAACAATTTCAAATGTAATTTGAAATTTGAAAGTCTGATAATTTACCTTGCAACAGAAATGATAGCCTTCTACTTCTGCTTGGCCTTAAAAGTGGGGAACTAGTGATCTACAAGCTGAGTTATTTATTTATATAAATTAACTGATTTAAATTCTTGCTCCCTGCAAACTATCTGGGACAATATACAATTACAGAATGAGGAATTCTGGGAATTGAAGCACACACATCTTAAGGTTGCTAAGCTTGGAAAAACACTGACTTATCCTGATGCCTTTGGAATTGCAAAGTCATGAGGTCATTTTCCAGATGCTTTCCAAGAAAACTTTCCTTCTTTGAAATGACAATTTATTAACCTCTCCTGCTTGAAGGCAGTAAGAAGTTTATAAAGCTTCTTGAAATATTTAAAGCATAATACAAGCCCAGGTCTCATATTGGATCCCATTAGACTTCAGGAAACTGCTGTTCCAATACACCTGGGTGATATTAGGATAGGGATTCACTCTAAGGGAATTTTCTTTCAGAAGACAAAGGGCTAAATTTTCACAGGACCCAAAATGGCTGTGACTATAATCAATTGTGCAGTTATATAAGTAGCAAAAGAGAAACCTCAGCCGTCGTAGAATGAGAGATTGAGTGGACATTGAGCATTTAACTCATTGCCCCTCTTGACAAAATTTTCTCAAAAACTCATCTTTTAAAGCCACAACTGGAAGCTTCTGAAAATATAAATGGCAATTGCTGAGATGGGATTTTTGTGCAAGCTAAATATTTTGTGGCAAAGAAAGAGGACAAATTAAGCATCCTCGTCCCCTAGCTATTCTTTGCAGGTTTCAAAAGTACACATTGCCTCCATTCAAGCCACTCGTGTCTCTTTAAACTTTGCTTATAGACGACTTCTTCAGAGTCATAATGTAGCCTGGACATCTCCATAAGTCCAATCTTTTGCTGAATAAGAAGAAAGGTTGAGACTCACACAATACCAAAGTGATTGGATTGGAACACAAGCAGTGGGACAGTGGCCCATTGTACTTGGGCAATACATAAATTTGAATGGTGCAGAGATCATGTGGCAACTTCACCTTCCAACATTTGCTTTTGTTCCTTATCCACCAATCCCATCTCTGTTTTCTGATGTGGCTACTAAACATAGGCTACCAGGACAAATAGATGAGGCAATTTGTCCTTTAATAGGTTTGTCTGCTCCTTTCTATCTTTTTTGATACTATAGTTAGTGGTGAAATTTCCATTACTGGGTATTTACTTTTTTTAACTAAAAAACAAAGAGAATAAATCTTAGGGGATTAAAAATAAATTTACAACTCCATTTTTCAGTGACTCTTAATGAACTTCATCCCCTCACATTAATAAATTATTTAGCCTAACATTTTCATACTTGGCAACTCTTAAGATGTGTGGGCTTCAACTTCCAAAATTCCATAGCAAGTTGCCAAGTTTGAAAAGCACTGACCTAACCTGTCCTGTGCAATTGGCCTTAGAATTGTCATTGAGAGGCTGGAAATGATCATGCAAGTACTGGAAACAAGACCAAACTGGCTGCTTACAGAGATATTCTTGAAGCCTTTTCTTCCTTGCAATTAAGCAATGGTGAAAATACATTAGACTCTGGGAGATTTATGTCCTATGATAAAATTGGATTTTCTTTCAGTTCTATTTTCCAAGAAAGTTCTCCCTAGCACCAAACATAAACCCCACAAAAGTGGCTAGGGCGTTTTTTTTAAGTACAGAAAATCCTAATAATATTTGGAAGTGTCTCAGATACTCTATAATTTATCTGAGATTGTCCAGATTTTCTACTCCAGTCTGAGTATCCCAACTATACTAGTATACAAAAATGTCCAAAACCTGCACATACCAAAATCAGAATAAATTTAGATGGCTACATCTGTTTATTTAAGAGTGCTGCCAAAATTTGATGGCCATTGGTATGGAAAATAACATCTATTTTCCAGTATTTCTCCTCAAACTATTGCATGAGGAAGACTGGGATAACCACAACACTTCACTTTTTCAGCCTTACGCAAATAGTCTAGAAGGCACATGCTGTAATTTCTGGAAAAAGTCACCTACCACAGCAGGTTGTTTCTCTCCAAAGCCAAGCCTCAAGCAAGATTGGAAAGAATCTAAAGCCTGACTAGTGTGTTTTTTGAAAGTTACTTCACATTGCTCAAGGTCTTGATTGAAATTGGGGTCTTGGCTGATTTCTTTTTGTAATCCTATTCCATAGTTGTTATTTGGAAATCTGCTATGTAGTCCTAAAGTCCAAAATGCTGAGTTCATTTTGGTTGTATATCATCACCCCCTACCCTTTTATTTCCTCTGAGAGGCTGATCTCTTTATCTGCTTATAAATAAATTGCTTTAGCACAGAATTTAGAAAATAATATCTTAGAGTTTGTTGATTGTGCTGCTGCATATATTTCTGGTAGATAGTTCTCTGACCTCAGGTATGCCAGACTAAGCATGTCAGATATTGCCTACGTATGATGCCCCAGGCACCAGAAGGGGTTAAGTCTTCTAAGTCTACAGACATCCCATGTGACTGTATAAACCAATGAACTCCCTTATTGGAGTCATACCCACAAATCAATTGGATATCTTCCCTAATTCTTTCATCCATCTCTGCAAGACAACAGTGAACTTCTCTCCCTCTCAACCTCTGAGTTATACAGTCAGGGTAACAAATTGCAACAGGACACCCTGTTCATTATTGTATATTTGTAAATAATAAAATAACTTTTAAACCTGAAACTGTATGGCCTAAATAACTTCCGCATAGACTGAATGAGCACGACCATCAGTATATATCTGACAAAGCATGCCTTTGAGTCGATTGATTAATTAATTAATTACCTGGAAAGTTTACTTATCAACCTTCAATTTCCCAGTTTTTAGTTTGTATCTAAAATGTCTGCATCAATGTGTTATGCACTCATTCCATAATGGTTGAATTAAGTGGAGTATTTTTCCTCCCAGTGTTATAATAGTTGCCTCATCTACTGAGACATGATTACATTTAGATGTTCTTACCTTTTTCCAAAGGTGCACTAGAATTGTAGTTTGACCAACAAGTGTATTCTGTTAAGCAGAATCTAACCTCCATTCAGAATTCAGTGGGAAAAGGCAATGATATTTGAAACACTTTCAAGCATGTAGGGCAGATATGTTCCCTGAAACAGAAGATATTGACTCTTGCACACAAATACACCTTGCTTCATTCTGTAGCTTCTGTCAATATTTTTTGGACAGGAGAGGTGGTTAAAGATCAAAGATCAGAGGGCTTGGATATTAAAAAGGTCCAGCAATTGCTGGGGAAACTAGGAAGAAGCAAAGTGGGAGAAGATAATCTCTGCTGAAGTTGCACCATGGATCTTATGCACAGTGCAGGAATCCAGGCCACCAGCTACCTCCAAGAGAATTTCATGGACTTTCAGGATTGGTTTCTCTTCATCTCAACAGTAGCTGATCTCAGAACAACTTTCTTCTTCTTCTTTCCCTTCTGGTTCCAACTGAAGGAAGCAGTGGGAATCCGACTCATCTGGGTAGCTGTCATCGGCGATTGGTTCAACCTTGTTTTCAAGTGGTGAGCATGAGTGAAAATCCCTAATCACCATATCTGGGGTCAGGGATGACTTCTCCTCTCATTCTTCCAGCACAAAGATCAAAGTGAATTTTACAACCCTTCCTTGTTGCAAGTTTGTTGATCTGGTGCTTAATTCAGAGCGTAGGTCTTTGCATCCAGTGAAGCATGCAAAAGAATATAGTATACAGTAATATTAGAAAAAACAATTCTGCTTATATATTCCAGATTTTGACTTTTTTGAAAGGCCAGCACAAATTGTAATTTATAAGTTTTGTAATGCTAAAGACTGTTGGCTGCGAATCAAGAAAGAACTAAGGAGAGGGAGGTGACTGGGAAGAAGAAAACATTCACACTAGGTTTTCCTCCAAATAAGCATTTATCATTTCCAAGTTATATTTCATGTAGGCCTCCTCAGAGAGTTGAATTTGGGATACTTAAGGAAAAGGGAGGATTGCTTGTGGACTCTTCAGAAATAAACCAGTTTTTTGTTTATTTGCTTTAAATAGTCTGAGCATCCATTTCTTCCATGGATTTTTATTCTCCAATTATCATAAACTGGGATTTGGGTATCATGAGGAAAGCTATGGGCAATTTTGTCTCCATATTATGGAAGAGGCTACAATTGCAATTTTATATAAGTTTATTTGAGAATAAGTTCTACTGAATGTAGACAGCTTTTTAAATAGATACTATGCTCTACTAAATGTCCAGAATGTGCTCTCAGGTTCCAATCTAATTTAATTGGGAATCAATTTTACTAAATATAAGGCATCTTGCCTTCTGAGTAGGCAAGTGTAATATTGTCCATTAAAAAAAATCATTGGCATTTTTAGATCTTACAATTTTGTTAATTCACAAATTATAGAGTTTGATCTTTATCACAGAAGTCATACTGACAAGTACTCTAACCTGTACATTATAACATGCATTCATCATTTTGCTGAAAAAAATTAGATTGATTTTGCTGAATGAAGAAAAACAATAAAAGATTGAATGTTGAAATTTTATTTTAAAATTGTATGGTTAATTTTCTATTAAAATAATCCTCAATGAGCTTGCAAAAATTAAAATTAAAATTCAGAAAACAGCGGCAAGAATAATAAATCTTTCTGAGTCAAATACTTTTGGCTTATAATTTTCATAATACTCAGTGCTAGGAAGTATGGGAGCACAGGTTAAGGAAGGCTGCCCAAGTCTATCCCTACTTGAAAGGCTTTTAATTCTAGAACTCCTGTCTTGCAGGTAAATCTGAAATTAGAGACTTGAAATCTTTTTTAAAAAAATATACAGATAAATTCTCTGGTCTTCCCGGAATTGTTAACTGTCTGTTATCTTATGCATGCTATGGCTTTGTCCTCTACTGGGATCAAAATTACTTTTAATTTTCCTTCCTTCTAGGATCCTCTTTGGAGAAAGGCCCTACTGGTGGGTTCATGAGACAGATTTCTATGGCAATGTAACACCCCCAGTAATCCGCCAGTTTCCCATTACCTGTGAAACTGGCCCAGGTGAGGTTGCAAGTGTTGTACCCCCTACTTTCCCAGTACCTTCCTTAAGCCATTGCAGCTGCAGCCTTCCTTTCACTGATTCCTTTGTATGCATCTTCAGGTAGTCCTTCTGGTCATGCCATGGGGTCTTCTGGGGTCTACTATGTCATGGTGACAGCATTGCTATCACAACTACAGCCACAGAAGCGAAACACCTTGAGAGGCAGGTAAGGTCTGCATGCCTGCTGTGCAGATGGGAGCTGAAACTTTATGTTTAGACACGGACATAACTGAGGGAGATCCTCTTTTGCTCTTCTGTTCTGGATATATCTTCCCATTTCCATTTCCCTCTAAGGAGAGGATATTGATATAAGACTATAGAAGAAAAACCATACCTAAACATTGTCTCACTTCCCTATCTCATTTTCAGGTGGTTGTTTTTGTTTGTGACAATGGCTGCCACAATTAACACATTAATAAGTATTATTATTGGTTAATCTTTAGTGAGATTCACAGCCTTTGAGGCTGGTTAATACTCAGCAGCTTGAGCGCTAACCAAGGACTTAGGAACTGTTAAGATATCATCGGAGGATGTAAGCTGATCTGAGTAAGGTGATTTTTTGTAGAGTCAAAATGTTCAAGTCTGGTAAATTTAGAATTTCTAAATAGCGGAGTAGCCCTTTGGGTATTGCTCCAAGGGCTCCAATTACAATTGGGACAACACACAATTTCTTTTTCCACAGTCGCTCAACTTCAATTTGCAAGTCCTGGTACTTTGTGATTTTTTCTTGCTGCTTATCTTCAATCCGTGCATCACCAGGTATTGCGATGTCAATGAACCATACTTTTTTCTTTTCAACTATTGTTATGTCAGGTGTGTTGTGGACCAAGTGCCTGTCAGTCTGAATCCTGAAGTCCCACAAGATCTTGAGTTTCTCATTCTCTAAAACTTTTTTGACCTGATGTTCCCAGTGGTTTTTGCTGTACTCAAACCATACTTCTGGCACAATTTCCAGTGAATGATTTTAGCAACGCGGTCATGGCATTGTAGGTAGCCAGTTTGTGAAATTTTGCTGCACCCACTGATCAGGTGGTCGACTGTCTCATCTTTCTCATTACAGAGGCGGCATTTGCTGTTGGTGGTAACATGTTGAATTTTTGCCTTCATGCAGTTTGTGGCTAGGGCTTCTTCTTGAGCTGCCAAAATAAAGCTTTCTGTTTCTTTTTTCAGTACTCCTGATCTTAACCAGTTCCAAGTTAGTTTCTGGTCAGCTTTGCCTTCAATACTTTTCAAGTATTGGCCATGCAGAGCTTTGCTTTTCAACTTTTCAGCATGCTGCTCAATTACTTCTTTCTTATATTCTGCTTTTGTTTTAGTTGTCTTTAAAAGGCCTCCTTTATTTACTTCCTTAATCATTGGTTCTTCACTTTTTTGGATGTAATCATTCAAGCTGCGTTTTTCTTCTTCCACTGTCTGCTTTACTTGTAGGAGTCCTCGACCACCCTCTGCTCTTGGTAAATATAATCGGTCAACATCACTTTTAGGGTGCAAGGCATGATTCATTTATTTATTTATTTATTTATTTTATTCAATTTATAAACCGCCCTTCTCCTGCTGGACTCAGGGTGGTGTACAGCCAGAAATAAAAAACAGTCAATACAAAATTTAAAATTTAAAAGAATTATAAATTTTGGCCGTAACTTTAAAAACCTCATAACTAAAACCCAATTTGGACAATTTAAAAATCTAAAATCTTTAAAAAGGGGGGGGGGGGTTATGCCAGCCCTGCTTGTTGGAAGAGAAAAGTTTTTAGGGCATGGCGAAAAACCCGGAGAT
This sequence comes from Ptyas mucosa, assembly GCA_012654045.1. Classification (NCBI taxonomy): domain Eukaryota; kingdom Metazoa; phylum Chordata; class Lepidosauria; order Squamata; family Colubridae; genus Ptyas; species Ptyas mucosa. The sequence continues at coordinate 73,489 of WNWU01012893.1, read as the reverse complement.
CTGATATCCTGTGTATCTCTGGAGGCAGGTTGTTCCAGAGGGCGGGTGCTGCCACAGAGAAGGCCCTCTCCCTGGGGGTCGCCAGCCGACATTGCCTGGCTGACGGCACCCTGAGGAGTCCCTCTCTGTGGGAGCGTACTGGCCGGTGGGAGGCTATTGGTGGCAGAAGGCGGTCCCACAAATACCCAGGTCCGATGCCATGGAGCGCTTTAAAGGTGGTAACCAACACCTTGAAGCGCACCCGGAAGTCCACTGGGAGCCAATGCAGCTCACGCAGGAGAGGTGGCACATGGGAGCGCCCCATCACTCCCATAATCCCCCACGCGGCCGCATTCTGCACCAGTTGGAGCCTCCGGGCGCACCTCAAGGGGAGCCCCATGTAGGGAGCATTACAGTAGTCCAGGTGGGAAGTGACGAGTGCCTGAATGACCGTGCGTAAGGAGTCCCGATCCAGAAAGGGACACAACTGGCGGATCAGGCGAACCTGATGAAAAGCCCCCCTGGCCACGGCTGTCATATGCTCTTCTAAAGACAACCATGCATCCAGGAGGACACCCAAGTTGCGAGCCCTCTCTGTGGGGGCCAATAACTCGCCCCCAATAGCCAGCTGGCTATATCAGGATGCCGGCAGCCACAGCCACTGTCATTGTCATAAGCTTCCTTGTTTTTCTGTCCAAATTGTCTAACTCCATCTGGGTCCAGTCAATTATTCCTGCAGAGTATCGAATCACAGATATGGCCCAGGTATTTATGGCTTTTATGATGTTTCCTCCACTCAGTTTGGACATTAATATCTTACGAATTCACCAAATGTACTTTGCTGAAGTTAATTCCTTGACTTTATTATGCATTAAGTGAGAGGCCTCTAAAATCCCCAAATACCTGTAGCCTTCTTCTGATTTTACTGCCTTTATCATTTCTTCATTCTCTAGTTCTATTCCATCCTCTTCTATGATCTTGCCTGCTTTGGTTGCTATTGTTGCACATTTGTCAATTCCAGACTGCATATTGCCCCAACAATCTGGGTCCTCATTTTACCCAACTCGGGAGGATGGAAAGCTGAGTCAACCTTGAGCCGGTGAGATTTGATCCGCTGATCTGCTGAACTAGCAGTCAGCTGAAGTAGCTGCAGTACTGTACTGCCACCTCGGCTCATAATATTATCTATATGCAACATGAAATAAACTATATTCTTATACAGCAGTTTCAAAGTTGACTTCTAAATCATCAGTGATAACTTTCATGAAATCAAGATTGAGATTAAAAATTGAAGCATTATAGAGATAGTGCTTGACTTATGTCCACAACTGACTCCAAACTTTCTATTGCTCAGTGAGATTTGTTAAGTGAATTTTGCCCCTTTTGAGACTTTTCTTGCCACAGTTGTTCAGTGAATTGCAGTTGTTAAGTTAATGACTTGGGTTTTAAGTGAATCTGGCTTCCCCATTGACTTTGCTTGTCAAAAGATTGCAAAAGATGACCACAGGATTCCAGGACACTGCAGCTATCAATACGAACCAGTCACCAATTTTGATGCAACTGTCATGTGAGAAACATTCATAAATCACTTTTTTCAGTGTCATAATTTTGAATGGTCACTAAAAGAACTGTGGTAAGTGGAGGACTATCTGTATTTGTGGAAAATTGAATTTTATGGTGTTTCAGTGTCAGTGTCAGTTTTCCTGTTTTTGTTCAGTTGATTTTGGGAACCTCTGGAAACGTTTGGCAAATGTGCGCACTGGAACATAATTATGAAAACATCTGACTGACTGATTGTTTCAGGGAATCATCCATTTGTGAGGAAATGCCATGCAAAAGGAGATAACGAAATGTATTTTTTGACTGCCAAACTAAATTAATTAATCCTAAAGTGAAAGCACAGCAGGCATCTTGTTGGTTTAACACAGATAGAGAAATATAGATGTCCATAGGATAGTAAAAAAAAATAAAAAATCAGAATGAGAGAAACAGTGGAATAAATAAAGTTCTGCCAGGTTTGTATGTATGTGTATATGCATGTGTGCAGAACATATAAAAATCAGACATAACTTTGATTTCACTATCATGTCTAATACCTTGACTCTTTTTAAAATCACATTGTACACTATGGCACCCCTGTAGTCTCAAAGCTACAGGTGGTTCCAAAAACAGGACAGCAGAAATTGCCTACAGATATTACTTGCCCCCTACCCCTTGCAGAGCAGAGAGATTAGAGAAGGGATTTAAAGAGAGTAAGCAGTATGTATCTGCTTACTTTCTCGTAAACCCTTTCTGTCCAATCTCTCAGTGCTGAAAGTGAAGGAAAAAAAACCCAGATCAGCACAGGAAAACACATACTGATTCTAATGGCAATCGCATGACTGAGGGACACTATGAAGGTCATAAATACAGACATTGATGGTAAAGTTGTTTTCAGTATTCTTATAACATTGAACAGTCACCAAACAAAGCAGTTGGTAAGTGAGGACTATCTTCATTTAACTAATTCACTGTAGAATTAGCTAAATGAAATCTTATTTCCTGTTCTGGCACAACATTCAAAGGACCGATTGGCCTTTAGCCTAAGATGTCCCTCTTTGGTGCAATTAAAAACTCCTGCTTTTGCTGATCTTCTCATCTTCCTCATTCCAGATGGCTGCATCGTCTTCTTTGGACAGGATTCTGGGCTATACAAGTCTGTGTCTGCCTGTCCCGAGTGTTCATTGCTGCACACTTCCCACATCAAGTGATTGCAGGTGTTATTTCAGGTAAACTATTCCTAGTCCTGAATAAATAAAAGAATAAAATCCTATATGTAAATATCAGAAAATGCCAACTCAATCAATGATTGACTTATTCCACAGGAATACTGGTGGCGGTGATTTTTGAACAAGTCCATTCCATCTACACCGCCAGCTTCACAGGATACGTTGGAACTATTGGCTTCCTCTTTGGTTTTGCCCTAGGCTTCTACCTGCTGCTCAAGATGCTGGGTGTAGATCTCTTATGGACAATTGAGAAGGCTCACAAGTGGTGTGAGCGGCCTGAATGGGTCCATATTGACACAACCCCTTTTGCCAGTCTGTTACGGAATCTGGGCATTTTGTTTGGTCTGGGATTTGGACTCAGCTCCCCAATGTATGCAGAAATGTGCAAAGGGAAGCCAAAACAAGGGCTGATCTTCCACTTCAGTTGCATCTTTTTTTCGTTGTTAGTCCTGCACCTGTTTGATTCCTTTAAACTACCCGCTGACCAGGAGATCCTCTTTTACACCCTCTCATTCTGTAAGTGCGCTTGTGCCCATATCTGTGCAGTGGCCCTGATCCCCTACAGCATTTTCTGCCTCCTTCAGCCAACAGACAAGAAAGATTTATAAGGAAAAAATGTCCTGCAATTGAGCTACTTTGGACATGTATCTTCAACTCTGAAGACTAAAGGTTTATAAACTAAGATACGTTGTTGTCTGTTTTGTGGATGACTAAACAGAGTCTTAATCCCTTCCATACATTGGTGAATATAGCTGCCTTCAGACAGAAATGATTTGATATTGTGGCTGGATGAACAGGGAGGAAAAGCAAAGATATATTTTAGCCAGAAAAGAAAGTGGAGTGGTATCTGGGATGTCTCTTAGAAAAGCTTCTGAGGAATTCCAACCAGAATAGAAGATGACTAACTTACCTACTAGTTTGCAAAAAAGCCAGAAACAGTTACAATCACTTGTAATAGTAGCCTGGAAGAATTATTTGCTGCATTTGCATTGTCTGCTTCCCTTGCCCGTCCCAGGCATTCTGGTTCCTTTTCCATATTAATCACAGATTTCCACCTCCCCACCCACCCCCTTTTCATGTGAATGTTTGTGTATTTATCTCCAACCAATGTCAGGCACAATTCTTGCTTTTCATCATTTTCTTATTACTTTGGACCATATTTAATCCTAGACGAGAAATGATCGATGGAAACTAATCAAGGAGAGAAGCAACCTAGAACTGGGAAATTTCCTAAAAATGAGAGCAATAAGCCACTGGAAAAGCTTTCCTCCAGAAGCCTTGGGTGCTCCATCACTGGAGGTTTTTAAAGAGTGGATAGCCATTTGTCTGAAATAGTATAGGCCAGGATCTCCTGCTTGAACAGGGAGTTGGATTAGAAGACCTCCAGGGTTCCTTCCAACTCTATTATTCCATGTTCTAATCAATTTACTGTCCATTCTGATGTTGTAATGGAGGCTTTTTCTTCAACTTGTAATCATATGCTTGGTACAGCCTAAGCAGAACCATAAATCATCAGGTTGATTCAGGGTTAAATTTATATACTGTGCCTTTTTTAAACACCTAAACAATTCAGGCACTTTCTTAGACTCACATTTCTGTGCCTGATTTTCAGAAAGTGATTCATAATCCTATCATGGTACTTCTTCCATACAGTCATGTACTAAACAGCTTGTACATAAGCAAGTGAACTATACAGAACCAGGCTGCTATGTAAAAAAAACTTATGCACTTCCCTCTCATTAATATTATGTTGCCTGGTGGTGCAGTTAGAATGCAGTCTTGCAGGCTAACTCTGCTTATAGCCAGGAGTCTGATCCCAATGGGCTCAATACTGATTCAGCCTTCTATCATTCCGAAGTCGATAAAATGAGGATCCAGCTTGTTGGGGGCAAGTTGATGATCCTAAGATATACCCGGGATTTAAAACTATCTTTCCAATTTGGTGCTTTCCAGATGTGTTAGGAAAGCAAATTCCAAAAAATACAGCCAACTGGGCCATGCTGAGAACTCTAAGTATACCAGTCCTCATATATTCAGAGGAGGCCAGAGAAGGCAAGACTGAGCAAAGAATTATGCCAGTTAAACTCCTTTCCAAATGGTTCAGCAGAAGACAATTTGGGGAAGACAAGATACACTATTAGAAACAAATATATCAGCAAGTATCTGTAGTCTTAATTTGTGATACTGAAGCATCACAAATTTTATGGAACATATATCATAACACATCTCTGAAAAATGCAATTCTTCTCTATACCAAAAAAATGGTTTATGGTGAGGTTTCTTTCTACAGCCATATAACAAAGGTTACAGACATGCTTGTTTTACATACCACACCTCTCTTACATATTTTATCTCTTTCGTTTCTAGTAATATCTCTCTTTGCAGTATTAGACCACTGATAATTCTTTTCTGCTAATACAGGCACGCTCAAAAAACATAGAAAGAGAAATTATTGTATTATTAAATAGTCCTTGAGGAACAATTATGGCTGAATCTTTTGCTTCTTCGCTAATTGCACTATTGTCCAGATGCCCAGTCATTATTCCGAGTTCTATTTGCAGGTGAATGCCTGAAGAAGGGCTTCCACTTCTGATCGTTGGCTCATCTTTGTAGCTTTGCCCTGATAGCGCCCAAGTTTCCCTGCTCCTTTTCCTTCCAGTAGTTCAGCAACTCTTTGGGAAGAACAACAAAGAGGTGAATCAATATGTTCAGTTAGATTGGATTTCCCTTACTCATCAGTCAGGCAACTGACAAAACAACAGACCAGAGCTCCATTCTCAATTAATAGCTTGATTGTACTTCAACTGTTTTGAATACCTCACCTGGGACCCAGTTTCTCCACTGCTTCTGGAGGGCCTGCCAGCAAAAACAGCCCAGCTGCTTTTTCATCTCCCACAGATAAGAAAAGAAGAGTTTCCTGTTGAAATAATAGTGTTTAAGATCTAATGCTGCTAAACAAATTCTTTACAAGTACTATTCAATCATTGCTCAAGGGTGCCAATGTACAGGAATATTTAAATCAGGATTTAAATTTCTGGTAGTAAGTCGAATTCATTAGCAGGCTCTCTGCAAGATTTGTTTCACTGGTTTAATTCTTAACAGCCATTTCAAGGTCTTCAGAGAAACTATGCTTTGCAATTACAACTCTATTTTGTTAAGATATGATCAGTATGATTTGATTCCCTTTTAAAAAAAAACTGTGAATCAGTGGAGGACTAATATCTATTTCCATGTCATGACAAAATCGCTCAAATTCGGGAAGGCTTGGACTCTGATGGGATAAGTTCAGACGGGGTGATGGAGGAATGTCTTGAGAGTGTTATCTGGGTGGAGTTTGACCCTGTGACTCCCGAAGACGTGGACAGGATTCTGGGTAGACTTAGCGCAGCCACATGTTTATTGGACCCGTGTCCCTCCTGGTTGGTGCTGGCTTCCCGGGAGGTTACACGAGCTGGCTCCAGAGGATTATCAATGCTTCTCTGAGTGAGGGTTGCTTTCCTGCCACCTTGAAAGAGGCAGTCGTGAGGCCCCTCCTCAAGAAACCTTCTCTGGGCCCAGCTGTTTTAGCGAATTACCGTCCAGTCTCCAACCTCCGCTTCATTGCGAAGGTTGTTGAGAATGTGGTGGCATGACAGTTTCCCCAGTACCTGGATGAGGCGGTCTATCTAGATCCGTTCCAGTCAGGTTTCATGCCTGGGTACAGCACGGAAACGGCATTGGTCGCATTGGTTGATGATCTCTGGAGGGCTCGGGACAGGGTTTTTCCTTTGTCCTGGTCCTATTAGATCTCTCAGCAGCTTTTGATACCATCGACCATGGTATCTTGCTGCACCGGTTAGAAGGGCTAGGAGGGGAGGCACCGTGTTGCGGTGGCTCTCCTCCTTTCTCTCTGACCGGTCGCAATTTCTGTTGACAGGGGGCCAGAAGTTGACCCCGAGGCACCTCATGTGTGGGGTGCCGCAAGGGTCGGTCCTCTCGCCCGTTGTTCATCATTTATGTGAAGCTGCTGGGTGAAATCATCCGTAGTTTCGGGGTGCAGTTCCATCAATATGCTGATGACACCCAGCTGTACATCTCCACCCCGGACCACCCCGGTGATGCTCTTGACATGATGTCCCGGTGTTCTGGAGGTCGTGCGGATCTGGATAGGGAGAAACAGGCTCAAGCTCAACCCATCCAAGACTGAGTGTCTATGGCTCCCGGCATCCTGATATAGTCAGTTGGTGCCATCACTGACTATTGGGGGCGAGTCGTTGGCCCCTACGGAGAGGGCTCACAACTTGGGTGTCCTCCTGGACGCATGGCTGTCTTTAGAAGAACATGTGATGGGCGTGGCCAGGGGGGCATTTTATCAGGTTCGCCTGATCCGCCAGTTGCATCCCTTTCTGGATCGGGACTCCCTACGCACGGTCACTCATGCCCTCGTCATTTCCCGCCTGGACTATTGTAATGCTCTCTACATGGGGCCCCCCTTGAAGAGCACCCAGAGGGTCCAACTGGTCCAGAATGCGGCTGCGTGGGTGGTTAAGGGAGCGTCATGGCGCTCCCATGTAACACCTCTCCTGCGAGAGCTGCACTGGCTCCCGGTTGTCCTCTGTTCCATGGCTTAGGACCTGGGTATTTACAAGACCGCCTGCTGCTACCAATAGCCTCCCACCGGCCAATTCACTCCCACAGAGAGGGGCTCCTCTGGGTGCCGTCGGCCAAGCAATGCCGGCTGGCGACCCCCAGGGGGAGAGCCTTCTCTGTGGGGGCTCCTGCCCTTTGGAACAAATTGCCCCCTGAGATACGGAGGATTCCCGACTTATGCACCTTCCGTCGGCCCCTCAAGACGCTTCTATTTTATCGAGCCGGGCTGGCCTCAACTTTTTAAAAAACATTCTTAATTTTAATTGTAAATTCGTAATTTTAACTGTTTTAATGGGGTAGCTTTATTTTAATTTGATGTGGGCCAAAATATTTAATATCTTTTAAAATTGCTTTTAAATTTTATATTTGTGTGTTTTAGCTGACTGTACACCGCCCTGAGTCCCTCTGGGAGAAGGGTGGTATATAAATTAAATTAATAAATAATAAATAAATAATTTTTTTTTTAATCAAAGTACTAGCGCACTAGTTGGTAAATAAAGACTGTTCATACTTACAGAAGGACCAAGTGCAACTTTAGTATTTGAATCAAGCTTCAGACACACAAAGAACTGATAAGTTCTTTAAGCTAGCAAAGTTTCTCATCCTCTTGAATGTGAACTATTAAGTCTGAATAGTTAGTGACATACTTTCTTCATCTCTTTTGCTTCCACATCTTTATTTGGTAGAATCACATGGGTAAGAATACCAGAGAATACTTAATTTGGGATACTTCTATATTTAAATCTGATCATTATTCCATCTTAAACCTTAAGCTATAATTTCTATAATTAGTTACCTCAATTTTGCATTGATTTGAAACCATGTCCTAAAGCCCATAGCAAAGATGTTAAATGCCTATTAGACTATTTATAATAAGAAAAATTATATATAGATGGTCCTTATTTAATTATGCGTCCTTGACATGACCAAACTTGAGACCATTTCCATCATAAATCAGTGAAGTCATAAATGTGACTGGACCCAATTTTATGATCAACCAGTTTTACTGCAATTATTAAACAAATCACATGATCGTAAACGAATCCAGCTTCCCCAATTGACAATTCTTACTGGAAACCATTCAAAAAAATCACAAAACAGTCATCTGATACAAAACACTGCCACTGGTCGTAAATGCATATTGGTTGCCAGGCATCCAAATTGTGATCATGTGGCTGTGTGGGTGGTGATGCAACAGTCGTAAGTGCAAGAACAGATCATAAATCACTTTTCCTGAGTTCATTGTTTCTTTCAACCATTGTTAAAAAATGGTCATTAAGTCAAGAACTACCGTAACTAGGATTGTCAATTCCATCACTAAAGGACGTGGTCACAAAGTGTGACCGTGCATAGGCTTATAATAGCAGTTACAGCGGTTCCAGTTGTGGTTGTTACACAAATCCCATGCTGTTACAGTGTCCCACAGTTACATGATTTCAATTTACAACCACCTGCCATCTTTCCCATCTATTCTGTTTGTTGGAAGCCAGCTGTGAAGGTCGCAAATGGAGAGCACATGACCAGAGGATACTGCAACCCTCATCATTGTGAGCTGGTTGTGAAATGCCCGAATTGCCATTACCTGACAATGGAGCAGCCACACATCATCAGGAACAGTCATAAATCTTCTTGTTTGGTACTGTTATATTTCGAATGATCATGGAACAAACGTATCAGAAACAGGAACCTCCTTTAAATTTAAAATAGGAAATCTTCAACAAATAAATATTTGTTGAAGATTTCCTATTTTAAAAATTAGAGAAACAAGAAAAGACTCACCCCAGAGCCAATTTCATTTGCAATTATATTCATGAACTCAGAGTCACCATCTTTCCTGTAGAGAGGAGAAAGATATTCCATGATCCCCTAAGAAAAATAGAAAAACTCTTTCCTGTTTTAATTTTTTTTAATATAAGAAATAAGTCCAGAGTTCCACTCTCATACCCCTCTCTGGAACAGATCTATTGGACACACAAAGAGTGCCTGGATTGGTTTGATAATTTAACCTGTATTAACTTCAGCTTTTTGGAGATTTAAAATATAATACACTTTTGCTTGATGGAGCGTCAAAGGATTTATTATTAAAGTAAAAATAGAGTTCTCAAGACATTAAAATGTTCTTATTGATAAAATTAAATATCATTTCATGTTGGTGGGTGTATGGGAGATGACGGCGACTTCAATTATCTTGAATTTCCCCTTATTTAAGACATTTGTTGGTTCCACCATACTAATATTGTCGGACTGGTGTTGACCCTTAGCAAACATATAAATAGATTTTTCTCATGCTGGTCTGCCAAGCTTAAACTTAAGGAGTCTTTTCCCTCACCTGTGTAAGACAAATACTGGCTGTTGAGCTGTGGTGTTTTTGAAGTTCTGCACTGTAAGAACAGCTAAATCTCTGAGCAAATTCACATTATTCTGAAAAAAGAAGTACATCACGGATGCGTTACACTCAATCAACTGCTACATTTAACAAAGATTAACTGACTGAGGAAATGACTGAGCAGGGAAATTCCTAGCAAGGTAAAGAACAAAAAGGATGCAATAAAGGTTACTGAGCTTCTCCATGATCAACCTGTAGTCTCCACATTTGGATACTAAATCACATGTAATTTTGTGCTGGGAGAACAGACCTTGGATAGTCCTGAAAGGGAGGGAGGTACAATCTGCCTGCAACTGGTTCTCAATCTCATCCTTCTAGAGGTTGGACAACATCCTTCCAAAATTATCCTAAAATTGCAGTCATAGTCACTATCATTCCTAACCAACTCACTTCCTCAAACCTGGTTTCCATATTCCATTACTAAAGATGCTTTTCTGTAAACTGCTTACAAATGTCTTATTTTAACATAACGTTGACGATGTATCTTGCTGTGGTTACCATAAAGCCAGGCTGGGAATTTTCCATGACAGAAATTGAAGTGACATCAACCTACCTTCTGAAGCAGCTTCAGAGAGCTCTGCAGCCTTTTCACAGCTTCTACATGTTCTTCGGGACCATTCCTAAAGTACAAAGGCAACCACAGGATTCAGGAAAGACTATATAGTATCTTACTGAGAGTAAGCTTTGAAGAGAAATGTGAGTGGAGCAACTTGTATTAATAGGGGATGCAGAACTGATTGTAATAAGAATTGCTGTATGATTTGGGAACAATTTTTTTTCAGCTTAGGAACAATTGTTCAGAGGCTTACATTACTTATCATGTACTTTAAATATACATAAATAAAGTATTTGTTCCTCTTAAGTAAACAATTAACCTGTGTATCACTGATTCTGGATTTGAGAAAAATCTCAAAGTTCAGCTGCTTTTCCTTCTACTGCTTAAGTGGAATTCTCAGGCCATTAAGTCTGAAATAGTTTTTCTGTGACTGGGTATAGAGGGGCCCATTTGTGATATACAGAAAATGGAATACTTGCTTAAGCAGTGATGTCATGGCCTTTTCAGTGGCATGGCTTCGATCCAGACTTTTCAGCACCCGATTACCAGCCAGAAAAATTAAGTTGGTTTTGTTCTTTTTCCCCTTTTCTGTACCCAAGAGCTTAATGACCTTTCGTACAAACAAACATTGAGTCAGATTAAAAGATTTCTACAAGCACAAAGAAGCTATTTTTGTTCTGTAGGACAGCCTGACATGCACATCTGAAGAAATTCAATTTATAAAACCTTGCATGTGGGGCCTCACCTGCAGGTCACTGAGATTGGAGACATGTGTTCCACAACACATATTGGCATCAATACCTTCAATGCTTATTATCCGAACTGGCCCAGTATGGTCATCTGGCAAGCCACGGCTCCTTACCTGTAATACAGTATCTAGTTACAGAAGAATACAAAGTAGTTTCTTTTTCCACTACTGCAGCCCAAACTTACCATCTCAACTTCAGGATCACCCACAGCAAACTCTTGTACTATCACAGGGACTCGAGCTCGAATTTTTTCATTCACACTCTGTTCAAGCGCTGTCACTTGATCTACTGTCATTGACGAGGTGTTTAGCTCAATAGTACTTCGCTGACGGCCCAGCTCCCTACAATGGACAGAGAAAGGCAATATAATATATCCTCCTCATTTGTTAGCGAGAAAACATAGATCCACAAAAAGTCTTCTTGGCCATTCCATTAGGGTGGCATTAGAGTGGAATGAAATGGAGGCAGAGAATTACATAGCTTATTAACCCTTTGCAAATATGAATTGTGGTAAAATCAGTCTTCAATTTCATTCACTAGTTTTACATTCATTCATTCATGGAATTTCTAGGCTCTCCAATTCCAGAACAACTCTCTGAAGATTTCAATAAAAAAAGATAAAAATAATATCAAATTGAATGAACAGTAGCCTGAAGGAAACAAAACCAAAAACATTCATGAATAATAAAAGAAAAGTCCAAAGATACATTGACCCAAGGCCCAGGAAAACAGTGGTTTTTTAAGGCTCATGGACAGAGGGATTGTACAAATACCAGTATCGGTAGGCTGCAGGATGCTATTCCAGAAGACAGGGGCAACAATAGAGAAGGCTGGTTTCTTGAATACTGTTTGATGACTCTTTAATGACACTGCTTGATTGACCCAAAATAAGTCAACTGTTGGATCAAAAGAGACAGGCAGACACTGTAGCTGACAGTCCCTCAGATAACTACCCTCTACACCAGGGCGCGCCAACTTTTCAGACCTCAGAGACCACTAAATTCATAATTTTAAATCCTGCGGACCACTAATATGATTTTTTTAAAAAAATAAATAGTATTTAGTGCAATATAAAAAATTCAAATAATTTTTCTGCAGACCACCAAAATTTTCTCATGGACCTTACTGGTTATCAGTGCAGCTTAAGGAATACAATTGTTACAAGGGCATAGCAACATTTGCCTAGCACTGGAATAGCTGCCATTTCTGTATAGACTTTAAAGGCAGGCCCAAATACAGCACACTGCGAAGTCCACTTGCAAGATGACCAAGGGATGTATAATTATAAGGAGGGCCTCCTGAGCCTTGTACAAGTGCAATTGCACAAGACAAATCTTCACAAAGCCCTTCCTGACCAGAGGAAGGTGCCAGAGGTGCCATTTGCTATTCCAGCAGGACTTGAGATTCCAAGAAAACTCCCAGATTGCTCCAGTCTGAATGGGGCACTGCAATCACATTTAGAACCAGAGATAAGAGATCTAGTGAAACTGGCTAGTCCCAAGAACCCACAGTCACTTGATCTTGCTAAGGTTAAAAACCCCCATCCAGATTCCCATAGCCTCCTGGTATTAGAACAAGACTTTGACAGCATTGCTTGGATAGCTGGAGTCAAGATGTACAAAACCATCATTATTAACTTCTCTTGGTGGCCTCATATAAATATTAAACAAAAAGGATGACAGTGTCAAACCCTATGGCATCCTGTACATCAGGAGCTTCAGACTTGACCTCTCAACTCCCATCAATATTGAGTGGACCTGGTTATGGGGAAATTAGAAGAACCACCGTAGGACAATGTCTTTTACCTCCATTTCTTGCAGGCCAATCTAGAAGAATACCATGATCAACAATATCAAAAGCCACTGAGAAATCCCAGAGGGCCAGAATGGTTGAACCACTCTTGTCTACGCTTCAACATAGATCTGTGATGGTGAACCTACAGCACGTGTGCCGGAGGTGGTACACAGAGCCCTCTCTGCTGGCACATGTGCCGTTGCCCCAGGTCAGATCTCCTTGGCGTTTCTTTCGTGAGCTTCTGTTTCCCTGCAAACGACGAAACAGCTCACGAAAGAAAAAGATCTTGCTGTGCTGCCGGTGTTAGGATGCCCTGCCTCCCGCCGGCCAGTTGGTCTTCGGGTCTCTGCTGTGCATGCACACATGTCCGTACATCCACCTTTCAGTTTGGACATGCGTGTGCACGCAGTTTGGGTACTCGGTGTCTAAAAGGTTCACCATCGCTGTCCTAGAACCATCAGTTTCAGTGATTTATTGTCAATCTGGCAATAGACTCAAGCAGCTCAGGCAGCATAACAGAAAGACCAGCATAGCAGCAAACTCAGTTTGCGCCTCAGAATCCAACATCACTCACAAGGATTCACATCTGTTTACATGCAGTTCAGAGTTCTGAAAGCCATCAAGACTTCCCAAATAATAACTGCCTTCCTAACCCCACCAACTGATGGATACCAAATATAAACCAAGTGAGTACACCTCTGGGAGGAAAACCACTTGGGTCCACCAAGTCTCAGTTATACAGATATGCATATATGTATACAAGACATGTATTTGTCTTGGAAGCAGACAAACTGCTCTACCATTGTTTCTTAACAATAATCATATCCTCTATAATCCTGAAGATAATATTCTGTCATCAAAATTAATAGCAGTGATATATCTATCTTCTATTATTCGTCTAGATTGGTGGGTATCACTAGATTCATATTTTGTCAGACTTTGCAGTTTGATTATGGTGCACGGTTACATATTCACTTTTTTAAACAGATTCTGATTTAATATGAAAGCAAAATATTATTTATTAATCACAATATTTAATAACCATTAGATTTGTGGTTGTATTTTTACATGAGGGAGAAAAAAAGAATTTTTTCAACCTTTTCTTTAAAAATTACTTGCATTTTTAAGACAGAAAATGATGAAATTCTGTTCTTCCCAATGGCTTCAAGAAACATTGAAAGTATATTTTTGTAGCTGGGGGGAGGTGGAGAGGAAGGTTTGTTTTTTGCTTTGTATGTAATTTTAAAAAAGAAAACATAATTCATTAACTAGAATTAGCTAAAGTAACATCACATGCAAGTATGTAGTTTTACAAAATTCCTTAATAGGTTACATGTACAATAATCAGGAGAAAATCTAAAACAGCAAGCCAAAAGTTGTGTCCATGAGATCTCCAATTTATAATCAGTCTGAAGACAGACATGGCAAACTGAATATATCAATTTACATACTGGGGGAAAAGTCTGCTGAATCTAAATTACCTAACTCATTGGGGTGAATAAAATCTTCAAAATTTAAAAACCTATTTTCGGGTATTAGAACCTTACATTCTTTAGCTTCATAATGTGCTCTGTCAGTCATTTCATCAAAGAAAGGTAATTGTCCTAAAATAAAATATTGCCAACTGTGGATATTTATTTTGTAATAAACTATATGGTTATCTGTTCTTTTTACAAAGCATTTTGTTAATAACGATCCTACAGGCTTTAAGTCTGTTAGCATTACCTGAAAGAGTTACATTTCTACAGATTTTGCATCTTACCTCTGCTCTGGTTTTAGAATCCACAAGCAAGACAGACAAGGAGCAAAGTTGCATCCCGCTTACCATGATGTTGTCTTGTATCCAAACATCAGATCTGCAAGTGCTGTGATGAGATGTTGTCCTGAAACAGATAATTATTCATCAGCTATTCAGACCTTTTCTACTGGGTTTCTTTAAGTATTCTGTATTATATCAGCCAAACTGATGGATATCACATGCATCAATTCTTCACCTGAATGCTGCTGCATATGGTCAAACCGCCGATCCCAGTCCAGCACCAGTTGTACCTTAGTTCCTGGGTCAAGTGGTGTTTGGATAAAGTGTAAAGCATCTGGACCTTGTCGGATGACTCTGAGAACAGGGATATCATTAATAAATCCCCGGTCATCAGGCTGGAATGAAGAAATTTAAAGTTACAGTCCCAGCTTCTGAGGGAAAAAAAACATCCTCAACAAAATGTATAAAAGAGACAAACTTAATTCACAAAAACTTTATTTGTGGGAAGGCTCTAGGGAAAAAAGTAACTAATAAATGCTATCCTTTCCATAGATATTCCATAATAAATGTTATTAATACAAGAGCAACACTGAATGACTGCACAAATAAAGGCATTGCTCAACCATTTTAATAATATTGATTAGGTTAAGTAAAAGTTTCAATTATTACCAAAGGTTTTTAGGAAGAATTACAGTCACTTCAGAATTTTCAAAGTACCGTATATAACACAATGTATGCAATCTAAGCCTATCTTTTTATGTTAAAACTGTTTTCAATGGAACTTATTCTTGAATTACCTCATTAAATATCTAAATACAAAAAACATATATAAAAGTAAAAAGAAAATCATGTATTCCTAACAAGTATATTGACCATTTAAATTTTGATTTTAAAAACATAAAGTTAGACTTAATATCAAGCAACATACTAAGAAATATACAATCATTTAGAACTCTAAAATACTTTGAGAACAATTATTAGTACCTGCCCTCCACCCTCTGGGAAAAGAATAGTGTCTTCCAGGATGACATGGAAACCTTGCAAAATGTTCTTTCTATTAATTTCTGTAGATAATTTTGCCGAGCAGCAGGAGACCACCTGGGTGGTAAACTTAACAGGAAAAGGAAGGGATCTTTAGTTTTGGTGGAGGTAACTAACACATAGAAAATTGAGATTAAAGAAGTGAATCATGTGAAAGCCAAGATTGATGAACAATGAGAAAAACTATGTTTTTAACAAAAACCTTCTTCCCTATAAATTCCTGGGGAGAACTGCATGCATTTTGTTACATTCAGCAAATGATGCAACTTTTATCCCAAACTTCTATTTTAATATTTCTGTACATTTGAATTCCATACCATGTATACCAGCTTCATAACCCACAGTAAATCCATTTTATTATACATATACTTTTTAATATGTCCAATTTCACTTCCAGTTGCCTTTTAAAATGCTTCACAGATTAGAAATCTCTTAAAATGAGACCAAATACTATAGATGTGGCCTCTTGAGGCACTTTCCTATAATTACAGTGTGTCATAACTCTGCTCATAAACAAGTTATTCTTGGGCAAAGGGCAGTTTAGCCTTACTCTTCCTTTTTGCTTTCCTGGGCTTTCCTTTCCTACTGACATACAATGTATAATCAACTGATTTTTATATCAGCATATGGTATTATGCAAGTAATTAAATACATTCTGCAATACATTATATTGTCCTATTAGCATTAGTAAGCTCGAGAGTAAGCTATAATAAGGAATGGCAACAATTGCTTGAGAAAGAAACCAGGCCTACAGGAACTATCTGCTATATATAGAACATTATTCTATATTCATAAAATAAAAATATGAAAAAAGAACAATGGGCTGTCCTGGGCTCAATAAGCCCTGTAGATTTCTAAAATTCCGCATCTATTGGATACAGAAAAATCTAACGGGAGGAGGAACCCTGCAACTGTTCGTCTGAATTTGTGCTAGCAAAAGGGGTGTGATTAGGCGCCGTCTTTCCAATTCTGAATAAGGCCGATTGTCTCCAGTTTTGGAGACTGGAAAGATTACGGCAAGAATCCTTTTCCAGAGCAAACGGATGAAGAGCAAAACTGCAAACACTCATCCGCCCCGAATGCCGGCAATGAGCATGGCAGCCATCAGAGCCATCACTCCCACGCCTCCTTCCGCACCTGCTGAACCCAGCTATCCCGCTGGCACATAAACGCCATGCAGTCACTGAAGTCAGCCAACCAGGGGACACGAAGGATCGGCGTCTTTTTTTGCACACACTCTCTCTCTCTCTGAAACAGAGGTCTTCAAACTTGGCAGCTTTAAGACTTGTGGACTTCAACTAGCATAGCTGCTGGAGAATTCTGGGAGTTGAAGTCCACAAGTCTTAAAGCTGAAGACCTCTGCTCTACAACAACGGACATGCGCGGCTGGCGGCCTAAGGCAGGCAGCGAGGGACATAATAGCTAATGTTTTTCAAAGCTTTGCTATGTAGAGAGGGCGGGGCCAACGAGCTGTTTGTGTTTCGTGACCTAAGTATTAACTTTGAAGACCGCGCAGCCGGGACGGGAACAAGGTGGCAGGTCGAGCTCAGTGAAAATGTTCACGAGGCTATATCCTCTCTTTGCGGGGGCGGGGGGGACGGGAGTCTAAAGAAACCCTGGAGGCCTTCTATTCATGCCCCTGTTCAAGCAGGAGATCCTATACTATTTCAGACAAATGGCTGTCTAAGACAGTCTCTTTTAAAAAGTTCCAGTAATGAAGCACATGCAACTTCTGAAGCCAAGAGAGTTGATTGTTTTCACTATCAAGAACTTTCTTAATTCTAGGTTGCTTCTCTCTTTGGTTAGTTTCCAACCATTGCTTCCTGTTTTAACTCCTGGTGCTTTGGAAAATAGGTTGATCCCCCCCCCCTTCCTTATGGCAGCCCTTCAAATATTGGAACACTGCTATCATATCACCCCAAGTCCTTTTCATTAGATTAGACATATCCAGTTCCTGCAACCATTCTATATATTTTAGCCTCCAGTCCACTAATCGTTGTTACTCTCCCTGCACTCTTTCTTAACATCATTTTTATACTGTGGTGACCAAAACTGAATCCAAGTGTGGTCTTACCTAGGCCTTAAAAGGTAAAGGTTACCCTCGCATATATGTGCTAGTCGTTCCCAACTCTAGGGGGTGGTGCTCATCTCTGTTTCAAAGCCGAAGATCCAGCGCTGTCCGAAGACGTCTTCGTGGTGATGTGCTTACTTCCCTCCATGTGGATATAGTTCCATTAAGAATTACTGTGTGTGTGTGGTTTGTCAGCCAATTATGAATCCATCTAGTAGTGATGCTATCTATCCCACATTTTTCTAGCTTACCAAGAAGTAGATTGTGGTCTGCTTTGTCAAATGCCTTAGTGCTTCATATGTTGATTTTGCCGTCACATCCATTATTGTTGTTTAGTTATAGTTATTGTAGTTGCCCACTCCAAAAACTCTGAGTGGCTTACAACATCAAATATACATAATTTAAAATCATTAATGTAAAGTGTAACAGCCTAGACAAAAACAGCAGTAACAATCCACGATTTAGAACAATCTGGAACTGAACACACTCAAAACCGTAGAAATGGTGGTATTAGAAGAAACCCTTTCATACTTCCACCTCTTACAATACTAAACAATACAGTATCAACAGACCTTCAAATTTCTAGGTTCTACCATATCGCAAGATCTAAAATGGACAGCTAACATCAAAAAGTCATCAAAAAAACACAACAAAGAATGTTCTTTCTGTGCCAACTCGGAAAGCTCAAACTGCCCAAGGAGCTGCTGATACAGTTCTACAGAGGAATTATTGAGTCTGTCACCTCTATAACTAACTGGTTTGGTTCTGCAACCCAACAAAACAGACACAGACTTCAGAGGATAATTAGAACTGCAGAAAAAGCAATTGCTACCTGCCTTCCATTGAGGACCTGTATACTGCACAAGTCAAAAAGAGGGCTGTGAAAATATTTACAGACCCCTGACATCCTGGACATAAACTGTTTCAACTCCTACTCTCAAAACAACGCTATAAAGCACTGCACACCAGAACAACTAGACACAAGAATAGTTTTTTCCTGAACGCCATCTCTCTGCTAAACAAATAATTCCCTCAACACTGTCAAACTATTTACTAAGTCTGCACTACTATTAATCTTCTCATCATTCCCATCACCCATCTCCTTACACTTAAGACTGTATGACTGTAACTTTGTTGCTTGTATCATTAAATTGAGCTGAATTATTTAATAATTTTAATTATTTTAATTGATGTTTGTCTTGTGCTTTTAATAGGCTGTACACCGCCCTGAGTCCTTCGGGAGAAGGGCGGTATAGAAATAAAATTATGATGATGATGATGATGATGATGAACATATCTTTTCTTTTATGTACACTGAGAGCATTTGCACCAAGACTAATTCCTTGTATGTCCAATCACACTTGGCCAATAAAAAATTCTATTCTATTCTATTCTATTCTATTCTATTCTATTCTATTCTATTCTATTCTATTCTTGCTTGCTCTTTCGTTCTTATGAAAACATAGAGATCTCACTTCACAAGCTTCCAGCCTTGGGATTAAACAGTACTTTTAGATTGGGAAAGCCCCTTGTTGAGGATGTTATCAGAGATTGATTTTGTATATCATGTAAAAAGAGATTGCTAATAGAAATCACAATTGACTACACTTATATAGCAGGATAATATAATGTGTAGACCTGGGACTGGAGAAATCAGAATTAACTAAATGACAGCAAAGAGTAGAGTTTTATCAATATATTAGTTGTGTCAAGTGATCTGGGTTTTTTGCAGTCCAGATCCATTAGCCCAATAGTTTATGGTTCCTATTTCTGCTGTTTCTGCTATTTTTTGGTACTTAAAAGGTCCTTAAAAGGACTGTGGGATTGTGTGTGAAGCCAGAAGATCCTCGTGGATGTCTGGCTACCATTCCGTCTGTTACTCATTTAGCACCACCCAGGAGGCACGTGTGGCTTAAGGATTGCCACGGACGCGAGTAACTTTGCCTCCCTGTGACCTGGCATTAGCATATAGCTAAAAGGACATCGAAGCTACAGAAGACGTACTTACAGCCAGCCTTACAACTTTGAGCACATATTTCCACCAATGGAGGTTAATCCCAAGCATAAGTAAAACAGTTACATCATATTTTCATCTTAACAACAAATTGGCAAAAAAGTGAACCCAATGTATAGCTAAACAACAAACTGCTCCTATATGAGGCAACACCAAAATACCTGGGGGTCACCTTAGACAGGACTCTGTCTTTTAAAAAACATATTCAGTATATGGCTGCCAAGCTTAACAGCAGAAATAACATTCTACAAAAACTATGCGGAACAACTTGGGGAGCTTCAGCCCCAACTCTTTGATGTGCAGCCCTCGGGCTTTGCTACTCTGCAGCGGAATACTGCGCACCTGTATGTATAAACAGCTCACATACAGGACTTATTGATGTTCAACTTAACCATACAATGAGGCTAATTACTGGGTGCATAAAATCTACACCTAGTTACTGACTACCAGTTCTTAGTCACATACTTCCCCCGCACTTACGATGACAAGAAGCTTTCATTCGGGAGTATAGTAAGATCCTGTTAAATTCCTCTCTACCCATTCATGGCTACATTCCTGATTTCTTAAGATGCCGATTAAAGTCAAGAAATCCACCACTCTTGACAGCACTTAAACTGCTGGCCGATCATCAGAACACCACACAAAAGTGGATGGAAGCGTGGAGTAGCTATTCCCCACAAGATATTTCTGAGCATATTAATCCTAATAGTATACCTCCAGAATTTAATCTACCCTGACACATATGGGTGACATACAACAGAATTAGAACAACTCATGGGGTGTGTACCAACTCCTTGTATAAATGGGGAAAGACACCTTCAGCACAATGTGATTGTGGGGGGGCCCAACAGACTCCAACATATAGTGAGGGAATGCTCCAACAGAAGGTATCCAGGAGATTTTAGGGACTTCCTCTGCGTAATAACGACAGCTACTGACTGGATCTCCAAACTCAACATTAAACTCTGAAATGTTATTTCTGTTTTCCCCTTAGGTTTTCTTACTGCTTTTTTAAAAAAAATGTTTTAATTGTTTTTACCTGTAAAAATGAAGTGTTTTAATATTGTGTGTGACCAGCCATACGCTAAATAAATAAATATGGTTCCTACAGCATTTAGTTTAATATTGTAATCAGGAGAGATGGGCGGCATATAAATTGAATAAATTTGTATAGATCAGTGTTTATCAGCACCCAGTTTTAAGATATGTTCTACTCAAGAGAATGCTGACTGGAAATAGTAGTCCATCCTAAAATTGCTAAATTCTTCTAAAATTAAGAAACCTTTGTATAGACCATGGGTGTCAAAGTCGATCACGTGATGTATTGTGACGTATCGTGACATTTTTTGCCTTTGCAGAGCTGGGTGGGCATGGCCTGCATATGATGCATCCAGCCCACAGGCCACCAGTTTGACACCCCTGGAATAAAGAAAGAATTAGAAGCATGGAGAAACCATAGTTGAGGATTGGATTTCCATTTTAGTTCCCATTTTTAAGACGAGAGAGTTGTTCCTGCTGGCCTCCATATTTGTAGCCCAGATCTGATAATCCTAGTAAAAGAATTCTGCTATAAAATCACAAAAGGTTTAGAACTGTCACCAAGAAGCATGCTAAAGGAAAGATAAATATGCTCCCCAATTAAGCTATAACAAGGAAGCTATATAATTTTCTGCTAGGGAAATGGGTCACTAAAATAGTGTTGTTGTTATTATTATTATTTACTTTATTCATTAAACATAAAACTCAGTCAACTAAACATTTAAAAATGTATCACAAATATTATTAACTGGCATTGATGGTTGGTACGGGTTGTGGCCAGCATCCTAGATATTGACCAAGTATTTTCTTAAAATATACGATGTTCCGAATAGCGCAGTTAGTTCTGCTGGTGTTATTGCAGGAAGCTGCAATTTCTTGATGTACTGTATAAAATTCTTGGACATGGTGCCAAGTGCCCTAGTGACAATGGTGTCACTATCACATTTCATCCATAATCAGGTACTTTCGATGGCCAGGTCATAATATTTTGTGATTTTTTTCTAGTTCTTTTTCTTTGACTCCAGCATCTCCTGGTACAGCGATATCAATAAATTGTTCGCTTCAGTTTTTGATGACTGTGGTATTTGGCGTGTTGTGTTCTAAATGATGATCCATCTGTATTCGAAAGTCCCACAATATCTTTATTTTCTCATTTTCAACAACTTTTTCCACTTTATGTTCCCACGACTTTTTGGATACAAGTAAGTCGTATTTTTTACATAATGCCCCGTGGATTAGTTTAGCAACTCAGTCATGTCTAGCTTAGTAATCAGTTTGCATGATTTTGCTGCACTTACATATTAAATGGGACAGTTTCAACTTTGTAATTGCAAAGTCGACAGTTTGTATTGTTGGTGGTTTTTTGTATCTTTGCTTTTATGGCATTAGTTTGTAAGGCTTGTTCTTACTCCAATTCTATTATTTTCTTGTGCAATTTACCATAAAAATCCTCTTGGTTATTATTTGGTGCATATATTGCCACTAAAAGCATTTGTTTATAGTTCATCATTATCTCCACCATTAGAATCCTCCCTTCCTCATCTGTGAAATTTGTTTAGCCTTTATTGTCTCTTTAATATAGAAGTGCTATACCCCTCTTACTTTGTTGTGGGAGAGAGGCATATAACTTCCCAATTTTCAGATGTTTCAATACTTGATTGTGTTGCTTTTTGATGTAATTTCCTGTAAACAAATTATGTCCAATTTTAATTTTTCTAATTTGCTAAAAGTCCTTTTCCTTTTTTATTGCCTAATTCAGTCCATTTATGTTAATTAGCATTAACTTTATTTCTTCTTCCATGATTTTACTTATAAATGGGTTTTGCTGTTCTAGTCACTCTTATCTCTCTTGCTTCTTTTGGTTTTGCTCCTTCTCTTATTGCTATTTCCTCCCAATCTCTTGCATCTTCTTTTTGTTGTATCTCTCTTTCTCCAATGGGTTCTTCTGTCCTCTTTCCTCTCTCATTCTCTCTTCCTCTTGTGGTCTCAAATACTGACCATAAAATAGCTCGGCCTTCTCTATTGAATCTAGTCTATGTCTTTGCTCCTGCCAAATCACCAATATTCCCTCTGGTATCAGCCATCTAAAGTTTACTCCCTTTTTAATTAAAATACCGTAGTTCAGACCTTCCAACTTCTCTCAACTATTTTTTTCCCTTCAATTTGTGCATCACCTGGTATTTCAATACCAACGAACCAGACTTTTTTCTTTTCCACAATAGTGATGTCAGGCGTGTTGTGGGCCAGATGTCTGTCTGTTTGGATTTGAAAGTCCCACAAGATCCTGACCTGTTCATTTTCAAGAACTTTGTCAATGTGGTGTTCCCAGTAATTTTTGCTGCATTTGAACCCAACTTCTGGCAAAGCTTCCAATGTATGATTTTTGGCAACTCGATCAAGTTGTTAATCTTCAATTTGATTCACAATCTGCGATTAATAAAAACTTAACAATTCAAGTCCCACCCAAGGACCTAAGAGCTGTTAAGATAGCATTGAGTATATAGGCCCGTGATGGCGAACCTATGCACAGGTGGCAGCAGAGCCATATCTGTGGGCATGCGAGCGTTGCCCTACTCAGCTCCAGCGCGCATATGCGCACAGGCCAGCTAATTTTCGGGCCTTCCGGGCCCACCTGAAGTCAGGAAAAGGGCTGTTTCCGGCCTCTGGAGGACCTCCCAGGAAAGCCTCTGGAGCCTGGGGAGGGCGGAAAACAGGCCTACCGGGCCCACTGTGCCATCGCATGCCAAAAGTGGGGGTAGTGCAGGGAGGGGTCAAACGCGCATGTGCAGGGGGTGGGGCACATTGAATTATGGGTATGGGCACACGCATGCACAACCCCCCCGCATGATCCCTACTTTTGGCACGTGACAGCAAAAAGGTTAGCCATCACTGATATAGGCAGTTCCTAGTTGTTTATTATTGTTGTTGTTATTGTTTGTTGTTGTTGTTATTATTATTAATAATCTTCCATTCAATTCACAGTCTGGGACTGGTAAAAACATAACAGTTCAAGTCCTAACCAAGGACCTAAGAACTGTTAAGGTTGTTGTTGTTATTGTTATTCAGTTTATTCAATAGCAGAGTAATTCCAGATGGTTGCCAAGCATGACTGAACTTCAAAAATCAAGTAAGGATGGCCACTCAGTAAAATAGAAGGGGCAACACACAGGTATAAATGTCTCCTTGAAAGTAAAATTAGCTAAAGCTGAAGCTTGTTTTTGCTTATTATCACAATTTTTTTTGAAGAGTTTCTTTGTAATTATCCAGATTACAAAGACGGCTACCTGAGTCTCATTTCTTTCTACACTTAATAGGGAATGGATTACAGCAAGTCTGCTAGGTCTTGGGCCAAAGAGTTGTTTATTAAAGTCAACCAGAAAAATTACACTGCAATAATTTAACACTTCTTGAAAACAAATACATTTGAAACACATTTCCAGATCACACCTGCTTCCTTGTTCTAGGCCTTAGCCAGTATGTGGCCTAGTCCCATGTCACTGCTGACTGTAGCAGTAGTAAACTAAGGTAGCAGTCCAGTCAGAGAGATGTGCCCTTTCAGCTGTCATCCTAAAATTATTAAGCACATACAGAGAAAGATTAGTATTTTCATTGAGAGAGGAACATACCCCAAATTTATGAAATGAAACACTTTTAAAATGTATATATCAACTTCTGCAAGTTCTGGCACAGTGGCTTGAAATATTAGTGAAGCACAAGCCATATTCCATCCCAGCTCTCCAGCCATGTTAACTTATAAATCTGACAGACTGATAGTATGGAGTCAAGTAAGCAGAACCTCAGAAATAGTTAAAGATGCTTTTTCCTACATACTTACATCAAGATCATCCATGGCTGGGGGTGGACCTTTCTTAGTGACTTTTTGCATGAGCTGTAAGGGAGGGAACAAGGGGATTAAAGCAAACAGTGCTGATATTTAATATTGAGAAATATGGAGGCTATTCCTCCCCAAAGAATATAGCTAAATAATTAAGTTATTTGCATGAAAAGGTTATTAAAATATCTATTATTATTCGTGTTAGTCAATGAGTAACAGTATTGAATCCAGCTAACTAGATTTTTGTTATTCTACTATGCTCTGCAAAAAGAGGGCAGGTTAGCGTGTATAGAGAACCCTTTCTGAAATATCAGAACTAGGGAAAGGTCAATATTCTTTTCTCTCTTATTAGAGTCTTTTATTTTTTGATTTTACCTTTTACCTTAATGTGAGCATAAATTTACAATATTCAATACTTCATGTATAAATGGTGCATAAATAATACAAGAATTTATGGCATGTGTAATAATAGCAGCACAATCCTGCGGTCAACTTCTAACCGAATCAGACTGACATCATTTTCACTCTTCTCAGTTGCCACACTGTATTGGAGGGGGGGGGGGGGGAGGTTGGAACACATTGCCAGATGCAACACCGATCTTTTACATGGGGACCAAGGTCATCCCTGCAGGTATCAGATGAAGAAATGGGAGTGCCTAAGGAGCCTGCCAAGCAACTTAATTGAACAATGTGACCAGTGACACTGCAGAGGGGGTCATTTACTATTTTAATTATACTGAAACCCCAGGGAGTATTTAGAGTTCGTTTTGCATTTAAATGTGCCAATAAGATGTACCCAATAAAGAAGTACTTTAAAGAAAATTCCCACCTTGGAGTTCTGATTTTCTCGTTAGTCAGAACCTTGACACCTGCTTTGGTAAATGGCGTTTGTCTTGCTATTACTTGTGACATTGCCAAATAGAACCATTGCATCTTGTATAAATATAAAAGCCTCATCATTCCTACTGTCACTATTAGTTGGCACTATAATTGTGATACAGAATAGCAACTTTCTGCTTTCTCAGACTTCAGTTTTGTTGATTCAGAGTGAGTCAGGTAAGTTTCAGAATTCTGCCTTGATATGATAATTGTGCTCACCTCTGCATATTGTTCGACCATGGCTGCTTCCACCTCTTCATCTCCTTCCCAGTCTCTCCAGTTATCAAAGTCCACTGAGAGCCATGCTGGCTGCAAATAAGATGAACAATTGCTTACAGCATGTTCCATCTTTGCTCTTTTTACTGTTACTAAAAGTAGCATTTAAAAACCAAATGATAAATAAAGCAATGGCGTTCTAATTTTTTCATCTTTTCAACCAAACAGGAAAAGAACTGGTATTAAATCAGAATATATTTTACCAAATCAGCTACTTTCAACTGGTATAAAATCTCAACTAAGTCATGTTAATTGCCCTCTGACTAAAAATCAAAAAGACAAAAGACAAAAAAGTTCTCTATGGATATTGTTAAGCAAGCAGAACTTGGTCTTACTGATATCCCCATTTAATACTGAGATTTAGTAATATAAGTAATCCTTGTTTAGCAACTGCCCACTTTTATGACCATTCATAGTGATGGAGAAGTAACTTTGCAACAGTCCTCATATTTACAACTTTTGCAGGTTTATAAGGCAAAGGAAAGCTGAAGTAAGATCATAAGCACGGTTATGGTTTGCCTTAGAGACCACTTCACTTAATAATAGCATTGTCAAGCCCAGGGGTCTGCAACCTTAAACACTCAAAGAGCCATTTGGACCCATTTCCCAAAGAAAAGAAAACACCGGGAGCCACAAAACCCTTCCCGTGACTATTTCCTAGGCAGCCACAAAACTAGCATATGTAGTTGAATGAAACATTCTCTTTTCTTCTGAAACTTTTCTTTTCTTGGATTTATCCATGGTTGGCCATCGGGTTTGAAAAGCTCAATAAATCGCATGCCAGCGGGTGTCACACATTGGTGGTTGTGACACATATTTTGAGTGACAGGGAGCCGCAGCAGAGGGGTGAAAGAGCCACATGCGGCTCCAGAGCCGCAGGTTGCTGACCTCTGGTCAAGCCCAATTGTGGTTGCTAAACAAGGACTACACGTATTGGTTCCCTAATTAACCAGGGAAGATTAAAGGTGTCCTACCTTGAAATCTTCTTTGGTGAGACGTGACCATGGCACTTTGTCCTTCCATTTGCGTGCAAAGAGTGTGATGGACCTGCCTGAACGTTTATTTTGGGAATCCTGAAAGTGATTACATTGTAGTAGAAAAAAGTCTGAGTTTTATCAGTTAATTCTTCTATAAGTAACTTGTAATTGCAATTAGATGTGTATATTTAAGTTAAGTTAGTCCTATAAATACTGATGCAATCCACATTTGAGGGCCACATTTTTGCTCTTATTTGCTTTGGAAGGTTCTCTCCATCCACAATACTCATGGTAATATCTTTCCTTGGAAATAGAATAAACAAGAAGCCTGAGGACATCCCTGCACCTTTTTTCCATATAGTTTAAATACATTTTAAAACTGTGAAAAATGTTTTTTGTACATCAGATATTTTGTCAATAATTGGGAAAGGAATCTAATGGAGAAAGGGAAAGGCAGAGCAGTACAAATTTGAAAGACCAGAAAGTACTGTTTTTAGCCCATATTTACACTTGTTATGCTTATATAACCCAGCCATATGGTTGCTTTATCTATATAACCAGTCCCAAGCCTGGATAAATGGGGAGAGTTACAAAAAGTAATGGTAAACTACGCTGTAAAAAAATCTCACCTGAACACTTTATGGCAATAGCTCAATATGACTCATATATGGATACCAACAGTGGATTACTGGAGAAGAACATGAACAAGCTTTTAGTAGTCAGGGTCTTTATAATGTTGTTGGAGGAAAGCCTTCACGAAACCCAATAATTAAGGGTGCCCATGATGAAAGAAGTCATCTACACTCTACAAAGTTATATCAAATTGGAACATAGAATGCTAGAGGAAATGCCTTGGGAAATTCAAAATTGTAAAAAGAGAAATGATTAGTGTGATTAGTGTGAACCTAGACATCTTTGGTATCAATGAGTTACATTGGGCAGTTAGTGGTCAAGTCAAATCAGATAGTTTATGCTTTATTTTACTGGAAATAAAGATGAAAAGGAGTGGCATTCTCCATAAGCAAACAAGTGGCTAAATGTTTTGAGAATCATAGAGCATACCGTGATTACATAATATTTATCCAAATTTGAGACAAGCCACTCAACATCATTATACTACAAATCTATGCCCCAACTGGAGACTCAAATGATGATGAAATTCAGCTTTTCTACAGTGAGCTTCAAAGTGCTCTCAAGTAAATACAAAAAAAAGAGAGAATTTTTTATATTATGGGTGATTTCAATGCAAAGGTAAGTCAAGGAGGAATTGCAAGAATAGTAGGCAAGTTTGGGCTAGGTGAATGGAATGAAGCTGGCGATTGCCTAATGCAAATTGCCAGGAAAATGATTCCATCTCAACTCCATGAACATGTGGTTTATTCAACACAAGTAATGTTTATACACATGGACAGAACCAAATGGACAACATCTAAATCAGATAGACTTCATTTTATGCCAAAACGCTGAAATGGTTCAGTTGTATCTGTTAAGACACTTCCTGATTGTAATTCAGATCATCAGCTATTAGTGGCTAAACTGAACCTCAAACTATGCAAAGTGAAAAGGTAATTTCTCCCCAAAATTCATTGTGAACATCTCACCTATGTATGTCATAGAAGTTATGAATAGGGTTTAGTTGCTGAATTTAGAAGGAAAAACCCAAATGGATAGTGATGAGAGATCTGACATCATGGAATCATGGTAACATCATGGAAATTGCTTGGAAGTATGTGTCACATGAAAAGCCAAAGAAAACAAACAAGCAAAACCAAAGGTAATAGGATGAAGTTAAAAAATTGAATACAATTTTCCAATGTAAAGCCAGGAAAGACAAAAATAGGCAGTGGGAAAAGCAGTGTCAACATCTGGAAGAAGCTAATAGGAAGGAAAGGAACATACTAAAATTGCCGTACTAAAAATGATGCAACCCAGATTTTCAGCATACCAAAGAACTGTTAAAGACTGCAATGGGAATACACTAAGTGACCAGCAAAAGATCAAAACAGGTAGAAAGAATATATGGAAGAACTCTACAGATAACAAAGATGACAACCCAATTAATAAAGAACCAAACATCTTGAAAGAAGTAGAATGGGTCATGGAGAAATTGCCAAACTGGAAAGGCCCAGGTATCGATGGAATACCTGCAGAATTACTTAGACCAGTGGCAGTTAACATCATCACTGCTGTGTCAAGAGATATGGACTACATGTCAATGGCCTTAGAACTGGAAAAGATCTGTTTTTATCCAAGTTGAAAAGAAAGCAATGCTAGAGACTACTTCAAATATTGCATCATTGTATTGATTTCTCATGCAAGCAAAATTCTGTTAAAAATAATTAAATCATTAAATGTTATTAATCAAAAGTTACCTGATGTACAACTGGCTTTAAAAAGGGGTGTGGCATTCAATATCAATTGCTAATATTAGATGGATTATGGAAAAAGTATGTGAATATCAAAAGGGGCTTTGTGCTTTATTGATTACAGAAAAGCTTTCGATTGTGTAGAACACAATAAGCTATGGGCAGATTTGTATGATCTTGGTGTCCCAACATGCCTGATTCATCAGATCACTAATCAGGAGGCAATAGTGAAAATACTTTATGATGATACAGATTAGTTCAGAATCAGTAAGAGAGTTAGACAGGGATGTACCATGTTTCCCCGAAAATAAGATCCTGTCTTGTATTTTTTTGAACCCTGAAATAAGCGCTTGGCCTTATTTTCAGGGAGGTCTTATTATTTTGGGGCACATGGAGCAAGATGGGGCTCCTCTTACTGTCTTACCTGATTTCCAGCTCTGCATTTAAATATTTTCAGGGAGGGCTTATTTTCAGGGGGAGGCTTATTTTAGCGTATGACTCAAAAGCCCGATTGGGTTTATTATCAGTCTTATTTTCAGGGAAACAGTGTAGTTTATCACCTTTTTTGTTCAATCTGTATGCTGAAGTGACCATGCAGAAATTAGATCTGGAACTGCTTGATACTGGAGTAAAGACTGAGGGAAGAACCATAAATAATTTGAGGTACACAGATGATACAACACTACTGGATGAAAATAAAGAAGATGTAGAAAATCAAAGATGAAAGTGAAAAAGACATAGGATTGAATCTTAACTTCAGGAAAACAAAGATAGTGACAACAGATACAGATGGATATGAAACATTTAAAATCAACAAGGAGAAAAATGAATTAGTTCAAGAATTTATCTTCCTTGGATCCAAAATTGTTCACGATGGCAGTTCTACTCCTGAAATCAGATGCAGGATAACCTTAGGCTGCACTGCAATAGTTAGCTTAAATAAGATCTGGAAAAACAGAGATATTGATATAAATACAGAAAGCAAGCTAGTTAGAGCAATAGTCTTCCCTATAATGATGCATGTGTGTGAGAGAAGGACACTAAGAATGGCTGATCAAAGACTTGACACCTTTGAACTGTGTCGCTGGCATAAATTATTGTGTATACATGGACAACCAGAGTAACTAACTGACAAGTATTAAATCATATAACACCAGACAGATCACTAGAAACTAAAATCATAAGATTACATCTGATTTACTTTGGCCATGTCATGTGTGCAAATTCATTAGAGAAAGCAATGGTGCTAGAAATGGTGTGGTAGAACAAGAAGAAGGGGCAAGCAAAGAACTCTCTGGCTTGATACCATCACAGCTGATACAAAGTTGAATGTCGAAAGAAGCTGTGCTTGACAGGATGGCATGGAGAGCACTTGCCTATAAAGTCATCAAGAGTCAGATACAACTAAATAGTTAAAACAAACAGAACGTATTTACACATTTTCATTTAAGCAATATTACAGAAATAAAATATTTGTTAAAATAAATTCAAAATAGAGCTCAGCAAAAGGAAATAGTTGAGATATGCAGTGGTATAATCTCAAGGATGGATTCATTCTATTCAATACATCACTGAACAGTTGAATCTACACCATAAAACAAAGAAGAGTAATGCTAAGATCATCACACCTATGATATTATACCACTGTTCTTTTTTTAAAAAACCCGTTCTTTACTGTCAGAGAAAACTGAGAAAATTTGAAACCTACCCACTTATAACTCCCATGAACAGAGCGGCCAAAAGGACAGAGCTAAGGTGGGTAGAGAGGCAAGTGGGAGTGTTAGTAGCAGACCCTTACTTATTGAGGCTCAGGCTGGAAGGGACCAGCTCAGAATAGCTTAGATTGTGGTGGTACTCTCTTAATGATCTGAAATTCTCAATTTATGACCATAGTGGAGAGAATTGGGATTGCTGTCATAAATATGTGCGGTCATATGACATCCTGCTTTATGACGACACCAACTTACAATATAAATTTCAGTCCCAATTATGATTGTAAGCTGAGGACTATCAATATCAAAGAAAAATAGATGTATTCTTTTATTTTAAGCTGGTCCTCTCCATTCAGCTGCTTACCTTGGAATTTACTCGGGCATAAAAGTGAATCTCGTTGTATATTTCAATGCCATCAGTATTCTTACAGCTGCAGAAAGATACACAATAAATACTTATTTGAAATTCTTTCTTTTCACAAATGCTACTGCAGATAACTGGCTTAGTAAGCTAGCTATTATATGTAGTCCTCAATTTACAACCCTTCATTTAGTGACCATTCAAAGTTACAACAGCATTGAAAAAGTGACTTGGAATCATTCCTCACATTTACAATTATCATGGCATTCCCAGGATCAGGGATTAAAATTTGACATGTATTTGGGCACTTGGCATGTATTAATGACAATTGTAGCATTCCAGATCATGTGATCACTATTAATGACCTTTCCAGCTGGTGGAAGCAAAGCAAAGCAAAGTCAGTGGGAGCAGCCAAATTTGCTTAATGACCATTGATTCACTTAACAATAGGCAAAAGAGTTTGCAAAATCAGGCGCAATCTACTTAACAACTGCATTGGGGAATTTCTGGTCCCAATTGTGATGCTACCTGCATATTATTTAAACATTACTAATTTACCTTCTGAAGGCATATTTTCCATTTTTAGAGAAGAAAGCAGTTGTGTGAAGAATTAGACTAATTACTCAACATGTTTGAATGAGAAACAGAAAATCGACAAACTAATACAGTAACACAATCCAATGTATTTTTTTGTAGAAATGAGTTCCACAGGGTTCAATGGAAAATAAAAGCTAGCCACTTATGTTTGCTTATTAACACCAACATTTCTAGGTTTTTTTCCTCTTAAAATAGAAAACTGTTTTTTCTTACCTGAAAATTACTTTGTAATCATCAAGGTCCACTTTTACATCCCTGCTGTCTTCTACGCAGAATTCCAGAAATATGTATCGTGGACGGTCATACCATAGAGTTTTGGCTGGTTGTCTTAAGGAAACAAAAGAAGAATGCACACTGGGATGGCAAAAGTGTGAATGCCATCTCCCAAAAAAATATGGAACGTCAAGTTATTCCTTATTATGGTTGGCTGCACAGTTTAGACTGGATCTGGCATTTTTATCCGGATAGATCCATTCCAGCGATCTAGAGCAGGCAGATATTGTTTGATGGTGAAGAAAGTTAGCACCCACCCACTCCTAGAAGAATGAAATATTTTAGGAAATATTAAAAAGGCAGAATATTGTATTTCCCTGTATGAGAAAAGGAGAAACATGTTTTAAAGACAAAGCAGCTCCCTGCCCCCCACTTCAGCTCCAGGGTAATGGGGTTAAGACATGGCCCTCAGGACATGATAGGATTAGCCCTCTATCCACTAGCAACAGAACTCACCACATGGCACCTGGGAGATTGCATCACTCAGCAAGATTCAACCAAGCCTGGGACTCAAGACAACCTACAAAGTTACTCTTGCATGGCCCATGGGAGTCTGACAACCAATCAGAATACATTTCTTACACAGGAATAGGAAGCTCCAAAGCAGGGCCCAAGAAAGGGTATAAATCTCTCTCACACGCCCATGTGCTCATTTTGCCCAGGCCTCAAACCATGTGGTCCTGTCCACCATTAAACCATCTTTCTAAATAGCCTTCATGTTTCCAATGTGAAACTCCCCACTTGGAACTGAATCCAGGTGGAAATTTCTTCCAACAATTGTATTGAAGGTATTGTCACAGGATGTAAACTATTCCAAGTGAACTGTCTTTTTCACTTGATTGATGGTACTATTAAACAGATATTGTCATAGGATGGAAGCAGTTCCAAGTAAAGCTGCCTTCTGCAACTGACTGATGGCAAATTTGTCAATGCCAATGATGTTCAAATGATACTCCTGTTGTTTTGGGATTGCACCCAAGCCACCTAATATCATTGATACTATCTTTGCTTTCTATTCCCATAGTCACTCAGCTTCTATTTGCAGGTCCTGTATTTTGTTATCTTCTCTAGTTCTAATCTATTCTCCTATCTCCAGGTACTGTCATGTCCACTATCTAGATTTTATTATTATCTCATTTTTAACATATACCTCAAGGCAGTGAATATACTTAATACAAGTAGTCCTCAATTTATGACCACAATTGAGCCCCAAATTTGTTGCTACGTGAGAAATTTGTTAAGTGAGTTTTGCTCCATTTTACTTGCCACATTTGATAAGTGAATCACTGCAGTTCTTAAATTAGCAACCTGGTTGTTAAGTGAATCTGGCTTCTCAATTGACTGTGCTTGGCAGAGGGTTGCAAAAGGTGATCCCATGACCCTGGAACATTCATAAATGTGAGTCAATTGACAAGCATCTGAATGTAGATCATGTGATCACAGGGGTAGTGCAATGGTCATAAGTGTGAAAAATGATCATGTCACTTTTTTCAGTGCAGTTGTAACTTTAAATAATCACTAAGTGAATGGTTGTAAATCAAGGACTATCTGCATTCCTGCCTTTTATTTTCCACACAACACTAACCTGAGGTGGGCTGGGGTGAGAAAGAGTGATTGACCCTAAGTTAGCTAGGTAGCTTTTATGCCTAAGGGAGACCTAGAACTCCTAGTCTCTTAGTTTCTAAGCTATCATTGTAACTACTACACTAAACTGACAAATTATAATACAGAGAGTTTCATTTTAAATTATTACAAGATACTGTATGCTTCATTTTTTATTCTGTTGGTCTTGCAAGAATTTTATGATTCTTAAAACAGATATATGTAAATGCCATTATAAAGCTGCTTTATTTAGAACAGAACCATCTGGTAGCTATTGATCTGTGTAGCTCGACTGATGGAAGAACTACTCATAATAGTCACCACCAGGACCAAATATCCTGTGAAAAAGGTTCTCTTGCTAGGCATAGACTGGGTGAGGCTCATCAAATGGCTTAATTCTAAAGTGGCTCCCACTCCCATGGTCATCAGGACACAGATTAGCTGTTAAAAGAATACTTTAAAAATGATTAGTAAACCACCCAAATTAGTTACAGCATTAAACAAACCCCCATCAACAGTGGTGGGTTCTAACCAGCTTTACTACCAGTTCTCTTTGTGCACGCGCTTTGTGCGTGATCGCCTCTTCGTGCACGTGCTTCATGCGCGATCGCTGAACTGATCACCGAACCGAGAGGAACCCACCACTGCCCATCAAGTGAAACTCCAGGAAAAACATGCGGAAGACTGGGCGTGGCAGATTGTGATGGTTGTCACTTGTTGGGATAATTGGCCTTATATTGACCCTTTCAAATTATTTTCCTCCCAAATAATTTTTCAGTCCATAAAATATAGGATTGCATTGTTTGAAGGACTACATCATTGTTTTTCTTCTAACAATGTTACTTAATGAACTTGTCTCCCTAAAGATGTTTCCCTTTTGAAGTTACAAATAGATGTTTCTTTGTGTTTGTGTGTGTCTATGTGTGTGTGTGTATACCCAAGGGAATTATTGTGAGAAGTTTTATATCCAAATATATTTTATTCCTTATACTGTTTCAATCTTTCTTTAAAAAATTAATACCGTAGAATCTACAATGGTCTGTCTCCACTAAATAATTGACAGTCAAGCTGAAACTAAGTTAATCAACTAAAATTAGTAAATTTCCTCAAATCTCCAAATAAGTTCCTCAGACCTAATCCACATATTAATCCACATATCATAACAGGAATGTTAGACTGAATTGATCATTGAACAAAGATAGCTGCTTGTTATTCTGTAAAATATCAATTACTTCTGTTTGCTCAGTTTCGAAACGGATACTGGGAGGATCATACAATGTAATATAGAATAAAAGTTTTATTGGCCAAGTGTGATTGGACACACAAAGAATTTGACTTGATGCATATGCTCTCAGTGTACATAAAATAAAAGATATATAATTGAAAAGTTCTAACCAATTAAATGTTTACAGCTACAAATATTTTAATACAGTGAATATTAAAGATCAAGCAGACAAGACCATCGATTTTTATTCTGTTTTGAGGGGATCCAGAAGTTAGATCATCAAATCAGATCAGCTGGAAGAGAAAGGCAGAATAAATCCTATCAAAGAGCTGTCGTCAAACCACAAGCACTCACCTTGCCATGATGGCTGTCGTTGTTTTCTATGTCCCCCAGCCTCCCTGCCCTTTCAGGCAGACAGGCTTATTTGATCCTCTTGGGCCAGGCGGAGCTAAATTCAGAGGCTCCCCCTCCCCAGTAGTTGCTGCCCAGCACATTCCAGAATATATCATAGGTGCCATATATCTATTTTAAGTAGGTACTGTAGTCACTTTGATGCTTATAGTTCAGTTGAAACAAAAACTTTCTTGGGTATGCCAGTTTCAATAAGCCAATTTAAGAGTAATTATTTTTCATACTTCGGCAGAAATTTTGTTTTCAAGATAAGGCACGTTTGCTTAAAGGGATTACGTTCAAGATTTCTGTTCAGTAAATCAATTCATTTTATTATAGAAACACACCAAGTTGCAACTTCTAACGTTTTAACTATCCTTGAAGAAAGCCTCCTTGAAAAAAACATTTCCAAAAAAGTGTGAGATTGTTCTGCAAGTATAATGTCTGAATTCTAAAACCTTGTATAATTGCAACATAACTGTTAACTTTCGTTCGTATATAAGTACACTCCTTTCCTTCGAAATAATCAGTATTATATATTATGCAGTTAAGAAAATTCTAGTTAATCTCAGCTGAAATATGTATCCTTTTACTAACATAGCTACGCTCTTTTCTTTTCTACCCGGCGTTCAGATTTCAAACGAAGTCGCTGAAGTTTATTTTAGACAATTGACCGTTATGTTGTTTTGGTTGCTGTTTAGAGGAGACTCACAAATCAATCAAATGTGTTAATCAAATGTGTTATGCGAATTCAAATCTCTTGGTTAACTTAACACTTCAGTGTGTTGTGCGAATCCAGAAAACTGATTTAAATAGCCCCACCCCCTCCAGTCAATCATGGAACATACATCATACGAACGCTGATTTAAGTAGCCTCGCCCCCTCCAGTCAATCATGGAACGTACATCATACGAACGTAGCCACGACGCTACTTGTATGTTCCTGCGCGCGTTAAAGAATTGAAGGCCATATCTACTTCCGTATGACGATTTTCTGTCGCTTCTCACAGGGCCGGAAATGACGTTTCATTTTGCCGGTCCGGTTCCCCGTTGACATTTTATGGTAGTGGTTAGCGGCGGCAATGGAGACTGCTGCGAGTCCCGGGGAGCGGTGGGCGCCAGTGGGCGCGGTAGCCGAGGTCCAAGCTGGAGAGGAAGAAGTCGGGGAGGAAATCGAAGCCGAACCGGGATCCCCGCGGGCACTTAGGGCGGATCGCCGCCGCCTTCACTCGGCGCTCCTGGCTTTGGCTTCGCACTTCGCACAGGTCCAGTTCCGGCTCCGGCAAGTGGCGCGTGCCGGCCCAGGGCAGCAGCAGCGTCTCCTCCGTGAGCTTGAGGAATTCGCTTTTCGCGGCTGCCCCGGCTCCGGCCTCGGCTTTGCCGCGGCGGCGGTGGACGGAGTGGGCAGCGACGCCAAGGTGAGCAGGAGCTGGAGGTCATTGATGCAGCCCTCCTCCGCTGTGATCTTTCAAAGATACATTAGGTAACTTCGTTGCCTAATAAATCTGATTTACTTCATATGCGTTAGATATAAATCCGGAGCCATCGGAGATAGTTGAATATTAAGCTGCTACAAAGATTTATTGGAGCTTGGCTCTGTGCAATGGGAAATTTACCCACCAGTGGAAAATATCCCAGTTACTTAAAAGTTTTGATGTTGGTATTTAAAACCACAAAGTAGATTTCGAGTCCAATATTAAGGGAAACATTACAGTAGTGAAGGATGCAACTGCTCTATTCTTTCAGGAAAAATCGTTTTCAGTCAAGCTATTGAAATCAACAGTTGAGAAGAGATTGTTATTACTGTTCCTATAATCAACTGGCTGTCAAAAGACAGGATTTAGATTACTTTAAGATTTGGGCTCATTCTGCTTTTCCTGATCCGTGTCTTTCAATATAGTTGAAATTTTATAAATTATTATAAAGCCACACTCTGAGTTTTCCACTTCTAAATTTCTGATTTTAATCACTGAAAATATTTTTCAACCAGAGCGAATTAATAAAATATATTGTCCAACAGACTTATAAGACTTTCTCTTTTCAAAATTCTTTTCAGAATTAGTACTTGAAGGTGTATTAGTCCACTTTGTTTTTATAACTTTGTGATTAGTAAATAAGGAAGTTTAGTAATATAGAATTACAAAATTTTCAAGCATTTTTACTATATGGCATTTGATCGAAGTATAATGGAGGAGCAGAAATATATAAATAGTATTCATATAACCAAGGCAGCAAAACGTTTGGTGTCTTCAGTATCATGCCAACTAATTTCTGCTAATCCCTAACAAGTTACTATTATCACAAAGCAATTGATCT
The DNA here is from genome assembly GCA_012654045.1 of Ptyas mucosa. Taxonomy (NCBI): domain Eukaryota; kingdom Metazoa; phylum Chordata; class Lepidosauria; order Squamata; family Colubridae; genus Ptyas; species Ptyas mucosa. Next base: position 35,897 of record WNWU01012893.1, on the reverse strand, counting down.
AATTAAATTTGATATATTGTCTTTGGCAGTCACTGACAGTAGATACCAAAAGATTCCATATTTTGAACACCTCCCACATGGTAATGTGGAACATGCTGTACAGGTAGTCCTTATAATGTACTATTCACAGTTATGATGATGATGAAAAAGTAATTTTATGGCTGGATAATCTTTTAACCTTAAACTTTTCACAGCATAAAGCTTAAGGAAAAGTGAAGAAAGTTTATAGGTACAGTTGTGGTTTTATTTAATGATCCCTTAATGACCAAATTGCCATTGCCAATTGTCACTTAGCAAGGACTACCTGTTCTATCCTTTATATGGGGATATAATTAGTTCTCTCCTAAAAGAGTTCCTAGGTAGAGGTGTTAAATGGCACATTAATTTTTTTCTAATATACCATACAATTGTTACCAAGATATTGTAAATTTTGTCTAGCTGCTAGGAGGCCACAGCAGTGAATACAAGTAGTCCTCATTAATGAAAACAATTGAACCTGGAATTTGGATCAAAAGTTGTTGTGGTTTGAAGCAGGTCACCATGTGGCATGACTTAAATCATATCAAAATGTGTGCCTGAAACTTCTCCAAGATCTATAAAATCTTCTGAGGTTCTTGTACCATATCTTTTTTTAAAAAATGATTACAAGTAATCCTTGACTAACCAGTTGTTTAATGACTGTTTAGTTATGATGGCATCAGAAAGAGTGATTTATGATCTGCAAAACATTGTAAAACCTTGCACTGTCATCCCCGCCTCCCAGGGGTGAAATCTAATTTTTTTTGCTAGCGGTTCTGTGGGCATGGCTTAATTAGTGGGCGGAGCTTGGTGGTAAGGTGACTCTTTGCCCTTTTTTAACCTACAAAACAAAACACAACACAACACAACTGGCTCACGCACAATGAAAAAGCAGCTGTGCTAGACCCAAAATGGCCCCTGCAACAAGCAGGAACTCACACAGCCACAAAAAGCCCAAAAAAACAACGCACACTTTATACA
>WNWU01012893.1:23409-34498 GCA_012654045.1 Ptyas mucosa | reverse complement strand
GTCAGAACCATTTAAAAGGAAAAAAGTTTTTTTTCTTTTAAATGGCTCTGGCGATCCAAGCTGAGTTGCCTGATTAGCAGGCAACTCAGCTGGATCATCAGAGCTTGGTTCAGTCAGGTGGCTCAGCTGGGCATGGGGGGCGGGGGCAGGGATTTTTGCTACCGGTTCTTCAAACTGCCCGCCGCCATCGCTACCTACTTGCCCGAGCCGGTCCGAACTGGGAGCATTTCACTCCTGCCGCCCCCCACCCCCCTACATATGCATATTTGGGCACTTGGCAACCTCTTCACACTTACCAAGTGATCACCATTTGCAATCTTCTTTGTTGACTTCCATAGAAAGTCAATGAGGAAACAGTACGAAAGATTGCAAGCTGCTGTTGCCCATGAAAAGGACTTTCTCATCTTGGCTACCTGCTGAGTGTAGCAGAACTACTCTGCTGGACTGCAAAAATGGAACTCAGATGGTAGAGATTGAAGCTCCATTTCTGCAGCCCTGTAGAGGCATTTTTTTTCTGCACATGGGGAGTGAAGTTGAAATCCATCTGCAGGCAGTTCTTTTGCTCCATTTGCTTAACAACTTTGCAGATCACTTAACAATGGCAACTGGGACTGCTAGGATTGTGGTCATTGAATGAAGCAGTCACATGGGCATTTCACTTAATGACTACTGTGCTCAACAACTGAGATTCCAATCCCATGTAGTAATAAATTGAGGACTTGTGTTAAAAAAAATATGTAAATGACTTTGCTTACCTAACAAGTGTCTGCTGTATTCTGCATCTCCTTATACTGTGTTTCCCCGAAAATGAGACCGTCTTATATTTTTTTGAACCCTGAAATAAGCGCTTGGCCTTATTTTCGGGGAGGTCTTATTATTTTGGGCGCGTGGAGAAAGATGGGGCTCCTCTTGCCATCTTATCTGATTTCCATCTCTGTGTCTAAATATTTTTCGGGAGGGCAAGCGCTCAAAAGCCTGAGTGAGCTTATTATCAAGGGATGTCTTATTTTCGGGAAACCAGGGTACTTTTTATATGTTGAATTAGAAAGGCATATAAAATGCCTGTCAGGAGAGTTTCTTTTTCTTTTTTTGGAAAGGTTTTTTAGTTTTATTTCTTATACACATACCATATATACTCAAGTATAAGCTGACCCGAATATAAGCTGAGGCCCCCAATTTTACCACAAAAAAACTGGGAAAACTTATTGACTCGAGTATAAGCCGGGGTGGGAAATGCAGTGGCTACTGGTAAATTTCAAAATAAAAAAAGACTGGTCAAAAGTGCGAGGACCTGTCAGAAATCACTTTTTTCAGCCCTTTAGGTAGTCCTTTTGTGCATATGGACTACTCAGAGGGCTGAAAAAGTAATTTTTGACTGGTTCTCGCACTTGTGACCAGTCCTTGAACTTACCACTGTCCTCACATTTTATGTTTTTGCCCTATCTTATCACCATGGTGAAGAGAAGCAGCTGTGAAATGAGTGACACGGTTGTTAAGAATGCTACAATGGGCATAAATGATGACCAGTCATAAGTGCAAAGACCGGTCAAAAGTGCGAGGACCAGTCAAAAATAACTTTTTCAGCCCTCTGAGTAGTCCATGTGCACAAAAGGACTACCCAGAGGGCTGAAAAAAGTGATTTCTGACTGGTCTTCGCACTTATGACTGGTCATCATTTCTGCCCATTGTAGCATTCCTAAAAATGGTGTCACTCATTTCACAACTGCTTCTCTTCACCATGGTGACAAGATAGGTAAAAACGTAAAATGTGAGGACAGTCGTAAGTTCAAGAACTGGTCAAAAGTGCAAGGACCAGTCAAAAATAACTTTTTCAGCCCTCTGAGTAGTCCATGTGCATAAAAGGATACAGCAATAGAGAGGGATGAAGGAAGGGAAGGGAAATTAGAGTAGGAGTGAGGTTAAGAGAGGGAGGAAGAGAGGAGGAGAAGAAGAAAGGAAGAGGAAGTATGGAGGAGAAGAAGGGGGAGGAAGAGAAAGTAAGAAGGAAAGAAAAGAGAGAGGTGGTAGGTTTGAGGAGAAAGGTTGCTGTACAATAAAAAAGATGAAAGGGAAGAAAACCAACCCCAAACAAATATAAAGATATTAATATAAAGAATGAATTGTTAAACTTTAAAGAATAAAAGAGAACAAATATGAATAAATAGCAATAATTAGAAACACACATACAAACATACAATGTATTTTCTTTGAACAGAGTATTTGGCCGGTTCACAAATTTAAACAGTGTTTAGTCATTTCACTTAAATTTACAATTTCTGTATTTCCTTTTTTCCATATTTATTCCTCATCTATTTTTTAAAAAAACCAATATTACCCTTCATCCTCATCTCTAATCTTAATCAAATTCAATTTTTCACTTCTATTCTATATTATACCCCTTCCCGTTGTCATCTATTTTTATATCCATCCTCACATTGGTTAATTATGTAATATTACAGTTGTTCAATACAAATTCAACATTTTAATATAAATCAATTAGTTATATAACTATCTTTTTTGTATATTAATCAATATGAACATGAATATTCCAATTATTTCCATGCAATCCAATTTCTTACAAATCAATTAATTATATTTACCAATAATAATAAACCAAATAATTTCCCCCATCAGTTGTGGTTCCAAACCACAACTTAACCATTTCTGCTTTCAACACAATATACAATTAATAGTATCTCAATTATTACAATTCCCTAGTTAAATAGAGCTTTTTTTTCTTTTGTTTTTTAAAATCTTGAACTCTCCTCTTTTGCCATTTGCCATAAATTTCCCATTGTTTGCACCTACCTTTTTTGATGAGGAAAAAGAAATCTGCCTTTCCAACATTGCAAGCAAAGAGCAAAGCCAACAACCTGCTTTAGTTTCGTTTTCGTTTTCAGCTTGAATTGCACAAGGAGAAAAGAAAAATTGTGCTCCAGCAGCACTTTTTGCAGCTAGCAAAAGACTCCTGCCCAAAACAGCTGAGAGCAAATCAGCTGAGAGTCGGGAGGCTGTTCAAATCAACTTATGGTAATTAACCTATACTGAAGCTGAAAGGGGCTGTTTTTTCTATTTTTGCAGACACGGTCTACTCATTTGTTTTCTTTTAATACTGATCAGCTGTAGGGCGGCCCTTTGAAGCCCCTGGCAACAATTTAAATAGTTTTTTTTTCCTTCTAGCCATCAGCTGGGACTCAGGAGGCAGCAATAGATTGGGAGTGGGCGGGGTAAGCAAACCCCGTTCTCCCGCCATTCCCTAGCTTGTCCTGCATTCTTTCCAATAATCGGGACATTTTTAAAATCGGATGTCTGGTCACCTTAGGAAAAAGGCATTTTTTGGTGACTCAAATATAAGCCGAGGGGGGCTTTTTCAGCCTGAAAAACGTGCTGAAAAACTCAGCTTATATTCAAGTATATATGGTAATATAAAATGTATATTTTCTTATACATAATTAATCCTACATATACATGTTTTCCTTAAAGAAAGCATTAAAATAAGGCATTTTAATTACATTCGGAGTTGCTCTTCTACCCTTTCTTCCCTCATTTCGCAACAACCCTTCTTCTTCTTCTCCTCTTTCCCTTCCCTCCCTCTTCTCCTCTCCTACTTTCTCTTCCCTCCTCTCGGGAGAGCTTCTAGGTCATAACTGGAGGGCATCTTTTCCCTATGGCCCTTTCCAGTGATGTAATCATTATGGATTTTCTTGAGACTAATGAATTGTGGACAGAAGTAAGAGCTGGAGAAAGATGCTCCAAAAGACTTGCAATTTCAATTCAAGGTTGACTGTTTTATGCAACAAGAGATAGCCATTAGGTCTGGACACACATGGTTCTTTAAGAACTTTATTTTAATTTTACTCTTAAAGTCAATAGGAGTCTGATAGCGCCTTTTCTGATTAACAATTATATAAAAAAGCATAGGCTTTTGGAAGTTGCAACTCATTTTATAAGCTGCATGGCCACTCTGAATTTGATTAATTGAACTGCAGCCCCTGAAAGCTAATGCCTTTTAATAAAAAAAAAATTAATCAGAAAAGGTGTTATTAGATTCCTCTTAATTTTTTTGCTCCCATTGACTAGCACAGCTCTCCTCCTACAATTACTGTACTGTATACAATATGACCTTTTTTTCTTCATTTCAGAATGAATATGAGAAGCAAGAACAGGTGGAAGCTAGAAAGGAGAAGCAACGAGAACTAATTCTGCAGCTTAAGGCACAGTTAGATGACTTGGAAACATTTGCCTACCAGGAGGGTAGCTATGATGCATTGCCTCAGTCTATGGTCATGGAGAGACAGCAGGTAAGGCTCATTGGTATATAGTCAGACATAATTTTCTTTTGCCTATAAAGGGACACCTTTAACTGAGACATTTGATTTTTAAACATTTTGGAAAGAGAATCCTTAGCAAGAAGTGAGATTAACTCCTGATTTATTCCTACTGTGCTTCACAGGTGATTATTGAGGAGCTAATCAAGAAATTGGACATGAACTTGAGTGAGGACATTGCCTTGCTGTCCCCAGAAGAGTTGCGTCAGCAGGTGGATGCTGCTGTGGCACAAATCATCAACCCAGCACGTGTAAAGGAACAGCTGGTGGATCAGTTAAAAACCCAGATCCGGGACCTTGAAATGTTTATCAATTTCATCCAGGGTCAGAAAATATACATATCTTGCATACTTGGTACAATACATGGGATCAACTAGGAACCAGATCTGAAAGGGACTATGAAATGTATTGAATAACCTGAAGTTTTGGACTGAATTATGATACCAAATTGATATAAATATTTAATTCATCTTAAGAAATTAATAAGTATCACATTTTGTTCTTACCAAAATTTGCGGGACAAGATGACAGATAAAGTCCGGTTTAATAATTTTTCAGTGGGGTTGGTTCTTCTGTCATGCAGGAAAAATAAACAATTTCTGTAGAACCTGAACATCCTACAAAACTGATTATAGCATCAGCTTTCTTAGGCTAGAGTCCACTTCATTAGATCCTGTTATCCATTTTCACAGATATATTAGATTCTGTTACGTTGTCTGAAAAGATAAGGAGAACCTGCTCGTACCAAAATTTGTTACAAGTCTACTTATCTATCTATGTGGTTTGTTGAATGGTTATTTCTGGTGGCTGTTTATAAACAAGGCCCATGAAAGTGGACTGTTGTTGTCTGGGAAGAAAAGTTGATCATTACTGATACTTAGAGTGATTTCAGTTATGAGCTCTTGCAGGATTTAATAACATTGGCCATCACAATAACAAGGATCTATTCACTTCCACATCCAGTGTGATACTTGCTTTCGGTTGGCCTTCTGCATTCTTTCTGCATTAGAGGTTTTCTATGAGAAAGAATAAAAAGACAGAAATGTGATATCTGAAAAAGCAGTGTTTAGCAACAAATGTCATATGATTTCAGTTTTCTAGGAGGATGTTATAGACCAGAGGTTCCCAATCGTTTTCGGTTCGCGGCTCCCATAGCAATCCGACTTGCAACTGCGCATGCGCACTAGACGTTTCAGGAATGGCGCATCAGCGTTAGACCCAGCGGGCGGAATATTTCGCGGCGCCCTTATGACGATAGCGCGGCTCCCCAGGGAGCCGCGGCGCACAGTTTGGGAACCACTGTTATAGACTATTAAAATCACTCACTCAGTCCTTATTTAAACAAATCTGTAAGACTTGACTCTTCTCCCTGGGTTAATGTTGATGGTGACCTTTGGGAGTTGTCGGGTGGTGATTATTTTCTTCTGACATTCTTTTTCTTTTTTATGAGTGATATATTTCTATATACTATTATGTATGTACGTATTTATTTATTTATTTTCCCATGTTTATCATTTTTATATTCAAAACAGCTGTTTTATATTCAAAAACAGCTAACATATCTAATACTCCTTCTTCCTATTTTCTTCACAACAACTGTATTGTGAAGTGAGCTGTGCTGAGACACATTAGCCTATCAAGATGACTTTCAGGGCTAAGGCAGGATTAGAACTCATAGTCACCCAGTTTCTAGCGTGGTGCCTTAACCAATAGATCAAGCCAGGTAAGGGTAGCTTAGAAATGTAAATAAATTAATGTTAATAATTAACATAAGCCATGGGGCTCTGAAATCAAGTGAATGGCAGTTTTAATCACTATATTTCCACAGAACTCTTTATATTTCTGTTCTTAACAAAGACTCTGATGACCACTCAACGTCTATTATATAATTACTACATGCCAACTCCAAATTTTCTATCTTACCAGGGAAGATTCTGGAAAAGATAATCAAGCAACGAATCAGCAAACACCTAGTAGCAAACAAAGTAATAACCAAAAGCCAACATGGATTTGTCAAAAACAGATCATGCCAGACAAATCTTATTGCATTCTTTAACAAAGTGACAAAATTAGTGGACCAGAGGAATACTGTCGATATAATTTATTTGGACTTCAGTAAGGCATTTGATAAAGTAGACCATAACCTACTACTTGATAAGATAGAAATGTGGGTTAGATAGCATTTCCACCAGATTGTAACTGGCTGACCAACTGCACTCAATGTGTAGTACTCAGTGGAACTGCATCTACATGGAGGAAAGTATGCAATGGAGTACCCCAAGGCTCTGTTTTAGGCCCAGTACTCTTCAACATCTTCATTAATGATTTGGATGATGGGATAGATGGAGAACTCATCAAATTTTCAGATGACACCAAGCTAGCAGGAATGGCCAACATTCCAGAAGATAGGCTTAAGAAACAGAAGGATCTTGACAGATTTAAACATTGGATGATATCTAACAAAATGAAACTGAATGAAAAAAATAAGGTTCTACATTTAGGCAAGAAAAACAAAATGCACAGGTACAGTATATGTGGTACCTCATTCAGTGATAGTAACTGTGAGAGGGATCTTGGAGTCCTAGTGGACAATCATTTAAACATGAGCCAGCAGTTTGCTGCAGCTGCTAAAAATGCCAATTCAGTTTTAGGCTGCATAAACAGAGAAACAGACTCAAGATCACGTGTTAATACACTTTATAGTGCCTTGGTAAGGCCACATTTAGAGCACGGCATCCAGTTTTGGTCGCCACGATGTAAAAAAAGATGTTGAGACTCTAGAAAGAGTGCAGAGAAGAGCACCATAGATGATTAGGGGACTGGAGACTAAAACATATAAAGAACGGTTGCCTGAATTGGGTATGTCTAGTTTGATGAAAAGAAGGACTAGGGGTGACATGATAGTAGTGTTCCAATATTTCAGGGCTGCCACAAAGAAGAGGGAGTCAAGCTATTTTCCAAAGCACCTGAGGGCAAGATAAGAAGCAATGAGTAGAAACAAATCAAGGAAAGAAGCAACCTAGAACTAAGAACAAATTTCTTGACAGTTAGAACAATTAATCAGTGGAACAACTTGCCTCCAGAAATTGTGAAGGCTCCAACACTGGAAATTTTTAAGAAGAGATTGAATGCCCATTTGTCTGAAATGGTATAGGGTTTCTTGCCTAAGCAGGGGGCTGGACTAAAAGACCTCCAAGGTCCCTTCCGACTCTGTTATTCTATTCTATCTAGAAATTGGGATAACCCTTCTTTACGAAGACTTGTACAGAACTGAGATATCCTCAGATGATTGCACTGAATGTGGAAACAAAGAGTATAGAAATAATGCATTGCAACTGTTCATCTATATAAAGATAGCTGAAAGAGAAGTACTATTGCTGGGATGAAGCTAGGCCTATGATTTACTATATATATTATGTGAGCCAAAGCCGAGCTCTTAGTTTTATAAAGGTTGGTCAAAATCTTTTTTCTTTCTTACAGAAGAAGGTAGTCCTGGCAAACCAGAGGAAGGACATTGTGACTGTTCAAGCGGACAAACTGGAAGTGGCACCTGCAAGCCAAACGTGCAGCAACATCATAGAAGCAGCAGAGGTGGGTATCTATCCAAGCAAGAATTTGTTTGCATATCATACCAGTAGTTAAAAAGGCTAGTTGAATAAAAAATTGGTAGAGTACTTTAGCTTGTTAGAGAAATGGGATATGGCAGTTTGGAATAGGTTATTGAGAGGAATGGGAATTACAGAAGCCTTCAATCACTGGCTTATCTGCCCTAATTCTTATTTTTCTATTCAGCCTCTGAGATCTTGGCAGCCACTGATATTTTGTTTATACTATTGTGGGGAAAAAATCATCACAAATCTTTTGGAAAGAGTTGAGTAGAAATTGGTTATCCTGCTCAGTTGAGCTTTTTCCAGATGCCCATTTGTGGGCTTGATTTCTTTCCCATCAGTGGAGATATATTATTACTGCCTTATACTATTTTCTTGCTTGAAAATCAGATCACAGGCATGAAATGACCCATCACTATAAGGAAATCAGATTTCTAAATATCAGACAGCCAAATGTCTTGGGGGGAAGGGGGGAATTCTCATCATGAAAAATGATATGGCTGCAAGAGTATATCTGGTACTTAGTACATACCAGGCTCATGGAATATGGCGTGAGTTATGTGAATGCTGTAAAACACATAGAGATGAAAAAAACGGCTTTACTGTTTCTTCCTTCAGATTTGGACAACCACATGGGCATGCCTCCTTTTCATTATCTGCCCAAGTTGTTCTGTTGAATGTGTCAACATGAATATTACTATCGTCTTTCATCACCCATATTACTGTAGTGGCACCCACCAACCTAATTCTCAAGTTCTGTTCTTTTTCCAAAACTATATAGAATGTTGCCAGGTTAGCCCTACGTACAACTGCAACCATTATAGTCTCTCTCTTCCTTCTGTCCTGTCCTCAGACTGTGACATGAGACTACAATATGCAAGTATATGCAACTGTATTAAAAAAATATTCACTTTCTCTCTGCAGTGAACTCAGAAGAAGCCCAGAGGATGCGAGAAACAGGGCTGCATCTCATGCGTCGGATGCTTGCTATGCTACAGATTTTTGCTTTGAGCCAATTTGGTTGTGCAACAGGTCAAATCCCTCATCAGTTATGGCAGAAGAATCAGTCTGACAAAGACTATTCCCCTTTAATGAACAAGCTAGAGATGGCCGTGGCCCATGTCAGGCAACTTGCTCAAAAGTACCAGTTGCGAGAGACAGAACATGTCATCAGCTATTCAGGTATCCAGGACACTTCCTTGGGTGGACGTGATGAACTAACACTGGCAGTACGTAAAGAACTGACAACTGCTGTGCGGGATCTTCTGGCTCATGGTCTCTACACCCCATCTCCTGGGATGAGCTTGGTTCTAGCTCCAATTGCCTGCTTGCTTCCTATCCTGGGTTCTTCTCCCCAGCCAATGCATCCATGGGAACTCTTTGTGAAGTATTACAGTTCAAAGAACGGCCGTGCCTTTGTGGAATCACCAGCTCGCAAACTCTCCCAGTCTTTTGCCCTTCCAGTGATGGGTGGGGTACCTACCACCCCAAAGCAGAGCCTGCTGTCAGCCATTCACACAGTATTGTCAGAACATGATCCATTCAAGCGTAGTGCAGACTCAGAACTAAAGGCACTGGTATGCCTGGCACTTAATGAGCAGCGTTTAGTCTCATGGCTCAATCTTATCTGTAAGTCAGGAACTTTGATCCAAGTCCACTACCAACCCTGGAGTTACATGGCCCAGACAGGCTTTGAGGGAGCCCTTAACCTCCTTAGCCGTCTTAGTAATCTACAATTCAGCCTACCTGTGGACTTGGCCGTTCGGCAATTGAAAAACATCAGGGATGCCTTTTGAATGGCTTGGCAAGTGGAAGTTGTTTCAGCCCTGGGGTTAGCTGGTGGGAAGGATACATTTGTTGTTCTGACCAGGAGGCCACATTGGTGTGTTCCTACAGAAGAAAATATTGTTAGTTGACTAGTCTCCTGCTGCTATTGGCGATTCCAATTACATGCATCAGGATCCTGACTACATGGACAAAATTTGACTGGAGTTAGAGAACATATCACTTGCAAATATGGAGGGGAATGTTAGGAAGGTTTTGTCCTGCCATGGAACCAAGGTTATATTTAAACATAGCTAATATTTTAGTTGCATCACAGTTTATATGTTCTTTCCCTGAGGTATAGGGTACTGATACCTATATTTATAATTTAACTTTTAAATATACTGCCTGGCTTCTCACATTTGAAGAAGGGACTTACTATGTGCCAGTGGCCTTAAACTATTTGATACTGATGCTGCAGAGCCAGTTACTTCCAGGGAAATGTGTTTGTTTTTTCCAATTGAGCACTTTTGTGCTAGGAAATAGAGTCCATTGTATCCTTACAGGTCAATATTGCTCAATATTTTCAGCTGGGTTGCTTGATAAGAAAATACATTGTTTAAGTAAATACCAGTTTGCTTAGATTCCAACCAAACATAAGGAGAACAAAAAATTCAATACATTCAGGTGTTGAGAGATTATTTTGTGAATTAAATGGAAAGAATTAGAGATGATAATACTTTATAGGATAATTTAATTTGGGATTTTAATTACTTTGACAGAGTAGGATAAAATCTTAACTTGAAGTCAAGAATGAAAAAGCTATTAAGCTTGAACATTTAAATCAGCATCTTCCTTGAAAGAACAAATAATTTGATGCTAGAAGTCTTCTCAATGGCAGACAAAATAGCCTCCTTTGATTTGGTTATGCACAACCAATCGAGCTGCTGTTTTTGAAATTCATACTGTCAAACATTGAACCTGAACCTATTGATTCTTCCATTAGATCTCTTAAAGCAATGCTTGGCTATAATGTTCTTCTTTTGAATTATGTTTCTTCAAAATAGTGGTAAAAGATGTATCTAAAGAATGTCCATTTCAGATTGTGGCACTCTTATTCTTTAGATGAATAGTAATCTTTTAGTCTCTGTATATGCAGCAATTGTAACTCTGTATAGTGTCTCTTAAGACTTCATGTATGAGTAAGAATGAAGACAAACTACAGTCTCAAAGCTGATCATGCTATTGTTCAAAAGGACAAGCACAGGGGGCTCATTGACTTCTTGGCTACATAAACTGCAGTTTTGTTTTAAACTAGTTGTGATCTCTCTCTCTCTCTCTCTCTCTCTCTCTCTCTCTCTCTCTCTCTCCCTCCCTCCCTCCCTCCCT
>WNWU01012893.1:0-17231 GCA_012654045.1 Ptyas mucosa | reverse complement strand
GGGGCATGAGTTTGCAACACAAGAGGAAAGTAGATAAGAGTAAACGGAAGAGTAGCTTTAATTTTTCCAACACAAGTTCTTAAAATGAGTCTTGCATTCTAATTCCTGTCACACTTGAATAACAGTTACTGAATAGGAAAAAGTTATATATTGCTTTTTTATGTACAAGATAAGAATTAGAATTACATATTTTTCATGGTTTATTGCTTTTAATGTAAATCCCTGAAAGTCGGCTGGGCAGCAAATAAATGTGGATAACCATTTGAAATGGTATAGGGTTTCCTGCCTAAGCAGGGGGTTGGACCAGGAGACCTCCAAGGATCCTACCAACTCTATTTTCTGCTCTGTTCTAAGACGAGATTGGATAAACTAAAGAACAAGAAAGCGCTTCTTAGCCAGCTAACCAAGCAAATCGAAGTACAGCATCCATTTCCTGAAGTTTATGATACGGCTCCGATGTTGGGGCAGAAGTGGGTTTTCCGGAAAGCGCATGCATATAAATTGTCCAGCCCGAACTGGATAGGTTTTCGGATTCTTCCGAAATAGAATTTGACTGAGATCTTTTTGATTAAAGCCCCGCAGGGCTGAGGACCAAAAACAGCTTTAGAATAGTTCTGATAAAACACGCCTCCTTTCTCGATCAGCTGGGAATTTTGCTCGAAAGACGGGGCTGACGGGAAAGAGTCGAAAGTCCTTGAAATCGAAAGTGGAAGCGAACTTCGAGAAGCGAGCACCACGAATTTTGGAGGTAAACAGTTTGGGGACGGGCCAAGAACCAAATAGTAACTTTCTTCCCTAAAGTTGCGAAGATCTACAAAAATCACGCTTTTCTTTTAATGGAGAATTGCGTTCCGTGACCGCGACAGTGTTACCCTCTCCTCCAGTCATAACAAGCCTCCCGGAAAGCAAGTGCTCGTGTTCTTAGGTCAGAAGAATTTGGGAAAGAAAGATGCTGTAAACAGTTTCGTTCGGGGGTGGGGGGTGGGGGGAGGGGCTGTCTTTGGCGCTGTCTGAGCTTGATTGTCCTAGAGGTGCTGTTCAAAAGCCAAGTGGACTTACTTTGTTTTTTTCCTTATGTTTTTTCCACTTATGACTGTATGACTGTCATAAGTAACCTTGTTGCTTGTATCCTTATGATTTATATTGATGTTTCCTAATATGATTTGATTACTCATGTGTACCCTATGACTATCATTAAGTGTTGTACTTTATGATTCTTGACAAATGTATCTTGTCTTTTTATGTACACTGAGAGCATATGCACCATGACAAATTCCTTGTGTGTCCAATCACACTTGGCCAATAAATAATTCTGTTCTATTCTATTCTACTTCTTGAAGACATTTTGCTTCTCACTCAAGAAGCTGCTTCAGTTGTCTTCAAGGAAAAAACACAGAAAGTCCAGTTGCCTTTTGAAAAACATCTTTAGGACAACCATGATCTGGATGACTGAGAATCTCCTGGATGACTGAGAATCTCAGTCTTGAACTTGTTTTCTTGCTGTTGTTTCATTATCCAAAGTAGGTAACATAATCAGTGGTAGCTCTGAAGAAACTACCCAGTCTAAGTAATGAAAAGTCGGCAAGAAAACAACCAAGCTCAGACAGCACCAAGAACCCCTCATTTCAACCCTGAGCTACAAATACTCTCCTTTATGAGTTTCATCCTCAAGAACAGGCTTGATTGTGGTGTGATGTTAGGATACCAGTTTACAAGCTCTGGAATTTAGCCCTTTCTTATGAGAAAGGAAGGGGGAGAGGTTCACATTTGGGTTGGGACTTCCTCTCTTCTCTTGCCCAAGGCAAGGATGAAATGGGAGAATATTCCAGGGCAAAAAGCTTGCTAATCTGAAGTGGGTTTTTTTAATGCTCATTTTTAGCTAGCCTGCAAGGCATGGATTATTGGAATTGCAGAACAACAATTAATAGACTGTTTACTAACTGTTGGGCTCAGAGTTTCTAGAGTTGCTGGGTTTTTAACTCAGATTTAGGTTTTTCACTCCCTGTCTGAATTTCTATATTTTAGGAACTGTTTTTTAAGATTTCTAAATCTTACATTATACTGTATGTATTAAATAAGTGAAATAATTTAAAATAATTTATTGTATTTTTGGTTAGCTGTGGTTTTTGTGTTGAATCTTGGTTTATTGAGCCTGAAATCTCATTTTAAGACCTCCTGTTCCAACTTTGATAAATAGGTAAAAATAATTAAATTTAAAACTGATTTATTGTCTCTCTGTGTGTGTGTGTGTAGAATCTGGATTTATTTTAGCGCAAGACCTTGAGTTGTTTTTTAGGAAACCCTGCTGGCAACCTTGGTTGTTTTTAGTTCTTGGTGAAAGGAACACAAAACAGCCAGAAAACATTGGATAAGTTTACAAAAGATGATAAGTTTTCATACACAGATGTCTCAGATGAGACAAAAGTATGATCAGGGGCAATTGCACACTGTCCAGCCCCAATTTTTAGCAGCTGCTTGAGAAGAGGTCATGCCTCAGAGACCAACAGTTAATGTCACTGTGTTTGGGAGTCTTATTTGCCACAGGGGATACTTTTTCTTCCTTCCATTCTAGGATATTTTGTCTTATCTCCATTTACCCTGCTGCATTAGATAGCAATGCCATTGACATCAGTGGTTTCATAACAGATATGTTTTGCGTTCTCTGGGTACAAGTTAGCACGAGAAGAAAACAAATAATACAAAAAAAATGCTAGTTTCTCATTTACCTGAAGAACAAACTCTGCCTCAAGATGTTACTAGAGCAGAACTTGAGAGAATCTTTGCCAATACTCAGAGACTGAGAGACCACCCTTGGAAGGAATAAGGCAATTAGAGAGGATGACATAGCAATCAGACATACAAATTGAATGGGATGTTTAGACTAACAATTGGAGGACAGATGATAAACTACCTCAACAGTTAGATTTCATACACCATTTGTCCCAAACTCTGAATGAGCACAGACAAAGTAAGAGCACTATATCCAGCTATGTTAATTGTGATCTCTTTTGCCATGAGAGGTAAAATTATTAAACTTGACAGGATAATAACAGACTTACAACCTATAATGCCCCAGGTTGCACACTTGCTAGATAGAGGTGATATTGTATTAACTTGTAGACATTTCAGGCATCTAGTTGATGATTATTATTTTATTTTATTTTTTGCTTTTTAAAAAAGGTTGACTGATGTACATACTAACTTCTGCTAAAAGGCTCAAATTAGTTCCAAAAAAAAACAGCATATTCAGGCTTAACATTGCTAGATACTATTATTAGAGCTATACATGAACATCCTGACTTCTCTTGGTCTCTCATTATCAGATTATACCAAAATGAATAAGACAGTGCCTTGATCTCTTTAAGAAATAATAATTATATTTTAGTTATTTTAGAGATTTAACACAAGTAAGATCAACTCTCTACAAAATTTGACCTGGATGTGTGGGAGATTGCTGATTATGACAGTAGATAAATCATTGGGCAATTACCAAAGAGTTGTTGAAGACAAAATTAATAAGATCAAAATAACCGACCTGATAACAGCATATACTAACTCTAATAGACTTGAGTAGTGAGATAACAATTGAAGAGCACCACCTTTTCTGTGAAAGTCCATTGTTGGTAGAAGAATATTGAAGAAATATTCAAACAAATTTGTAACTATAAGAATACCTGCTGATCCTGATGAATAATGGGATGGAGCTATGGCTTGTCTAGCACCATCTCAATATCCAGGATCCTAGGCACTGTTTATTATTTCTCACCTGAGTTTACTTGAAAATCATAAAGTATCTACTGTTCTCACCTTGGCTTCCTGAGACAATAAAAAGCACACAATTAGTCCCAAAAATCCTCTTTTTATTTGAACGGCTGTGAATTCTATTCATTCACAACCTGTGATGAGTCACAAATAGTTTGTAAAGAGTCCAACAGAACTTCAGGATAAGGCTGATAAGCACCCACCTTTATCTCCCTTGACACACTGCCAAAGACCTAATTGGCAATTAGCTTTCAAGGCCACACGGAGCACAGAGTCAAAACGGAGCTTCAGAATTTAAACCGACCAGGATGAAGTTGTTTCCTGCAAAGGCTCATGTGCCTTTGCTCCTCCTTTATATCTTATAGGAAGGGCCAATCATTTCCAAGGCTTACTCCCAAATCACCCCTTTTGTCTTAACTGTTCTTGCTTTCTGGTAGGTCTGCCCAAGCGCACACTGGGAACAGACTCCCCCTGTTCCTCTGCCTCGCTGACGTCAGACTCTGGAGGCTCCGGAGTCAGTACATCTCCCAGATAGCCCTGGCCCCATCTCTTCCTCTGACTCAGAGCTCTTGTCTGATCCTTCCCCAGAATCCAGGACTGGCCAACATTCCTCCCCAGCCTCTTCACTGTCCGACTCGGCTCCCCAGGCTGCCAATGAACCACAACATCCACTAACTAGTTCACTTGTTATAAGTATTCACTGGTTGTTGTTTTTTAAAGATAATTGGCATTTCCAATAGTTACATTAATGTAACGCTTGAAATATAAAATATGGTTGCTTCATAATTATGGTATCTCCCCTGCCAACGATGTAGTGGAAAAGAAGACTATGTACTTACATTGTTAGGTATTTTTGTTAATTTTTACTGAATCTGCTGATAAGGAGAGTTGAAGATGAGAGATGACATAATAGAAAATGGGGTGAGGTATACAATCAAGATATATTTGGTTGCATTTTAAAAGACAGTGATAAATTGTTAATGTTGAATATATTTGCTAGGGATGAAGGGAGAAGATTCTTTTCTTACTGTTTTCTTATGGAGGGGATTTCTTTTTTTTTTCCCCACAGCTTTTTTCTTTTTTAAAATGTATTTTTGCATTGGGTTTTTAATATTAGTTTTATCTATTTAATAAAATTGTTATTAAAACTATTGGGAAAAATATGTGATTTAGCTCATCTAATTATTGCATGTATCTAGTCCCAGAGATTTGTAATGCATGCCAATTAAATTCCTGAAAAGTGCAAGCCAAGTCAGCAATGTATAGTTAACTACAGTTAGCATGATGTCTGAACTCAAACAATACTGTGGTTTTAGACTTATTAAAACTGAAAAATGGGGGGAAAGGAGGAGGGATATTGATAACCAGAAAGTCTTCCAGTGGTTAAAAAGTGGGGATTTTAGATCATAAGCTTTCTCTATTTCTTATGGTCTCTTGAAGCAGATTAAATTGTGTAAAAGTCACATACAATTGCAGAATGACTTGAGATTTTCCACCATGAAATGTAATCTAAATGCCATCCTTCAATTTTTTTCTTCCAGGATTATCACCACTATGGATTTAACTACAGTAACCACTACAACGCGGTCCCCTTGCGAAGTAGTAAAGGTAAGTAGAACCCATTCCTGTTATGCTTCCACATGAGGGAGATTGCTGCCTTCTCCTCAGCTCTCTTCCAATTCCTTTGTGATCACCTTCATATTTCTTTGTAGGAAGAAGGCTGTGAAGCATCTTTTGATCCACAGGAGTGCTTCATCCATTTGGGTAGTGGCAGCTTTGTTGCAAGTGGACCTTGCAAGATGACAAAAGACCAAATCTTAAATGAGATTAAGAAATACCAGGTATTTTATTTGGAGAAGAGGATTATCTTTAGTGGTTCAAATGAAATATGTGGGTGTTCAGTCATTCTTCAGAAACCCACATCTACACTCCTACTTATATGTCAAGTTTGAGTGCTTGGTAACAATTGAGGTTCACTAGACATGCCCCATCATTAATATTCCATCATTGATTCCTGTTGTTGAACCAGGAACATACAGTACTATTGTTCTTAATATATTCTTTTTAGCCTTCCATTTAAATTAACTTTGTCTCAGTTTAAGCTTAAGAAAACATTTCTGATTACTTTTTGGTTGTCTTTTCAACTTCAGGATATGTGCGAAATTTGTGAAGGAGATTGCTTATCCTTGAAGGCAAACACAAGGGCAAATGAGCAGGACTTGGTCAAATTCCAAGAAGAATATGAGCTTCTCAGTCGAAATATTCTTGAACCTGAAAACGAGGGCCAGGAAGCCTCTTTCCAGGTCTGACCATTTTAAATCCAGAATTACATATAACCTTTCTGTAAATTTAGATTTTTAGAATTTAGATTATAATGGAAGAACATATTGACTGCATCATTATATTACTTCTGATTGCCTACAGAAATCTCCAGGAAATGAAGATGAGGCCCACTACAGTAGCTCTAATGTGCCACATTTTAAAAATAGACTCTCTTATGTTTTTTAATTTGAAATAAACATTTTGACAATGCTTGAAAGAAGTTAGATGTTGTAAATTATATGCTTATATTGTTTCAGTTAAGCCTTACATTGCCTATTTTACACAATTTCTTTCTTCTTGCAGCCACTGGGTGAATAAATTTGAAGTAGAGACTTCTAAGAATTTGATCATCTCGTCTGTAGAATTTTTCTTAAGAACTTTGGCCCAAATTAGAATTTTTCCCAGTTATTGCCATTGTACATTGCAAGCTTTTACTTGGGTAAAATCCAATAAGATGAACTGTGCATGCTATGCCACGTCTAGTAACTGGACATTCCAGTTGGCATATATTAGAAGTCACAATTTCTAATGTAGAAATGAAACTGTGCAGCCCTGTAGCAAGGAAGATGTGCCACCTTCTGTTTAATAGCAGAAAAGCTTGATCAACCTCATATTCTGAATAACTGTGTCAGCCTGTGTTTAATCACTTGCCTGTGTTTAATCATGGCTTGCTCAACCCAGTTTTTTAGGTTCAAAGGACTCAATAAGCCAATAAATAAGACACAATTAAATTTGCCAAATACACTTAACTAAAATGTACTTGGTTAGTTTATAATGCAGAGTATTGAGGCAAATACTGCCATTGTTTCCCACATTCTGTTATCTTCAGAATTGTTCCTGCCAGATTCCCTAGGCTCAGGCCTCTTGTCACAAGATGAAACCCTGGAGTGGGTTTCTGCTGTAGTTGTCTAGAAGTTGATAGACTGTCATCTGTTTTCTCAGAGAAAACAGTAGTGCATCTTTGGACTGCCATCCAATGGCAAAGAAATGCCACTTGTTCAGATTTGGTGACCTACCTTCTTCTCTGCAGAAAATGCTTCAGTTGGAAAAGGATTCAAACCAGCTAATACAAGAAAAACAGGCATTGGAAAATGAATTGAAATATCTGGAGCAGCTCCATGCAACCCAGGAAGAAATTCTTAAGGTATCAGGACAAATGGGTTTAA
This sequence comes from Ptyas mucosa, assembly GCA_012654045.1. Lineage (NCBI taxonomy): Eukaryota > Metazoa > Chordata > Lepidosauria > Squamata > Colubridae > Ptyas > Ptyas mucosa. Next base: position 9,981 of record WNWU01012893.1, on the reverse strand, counting down.
AGATTTTTAAAAAATATGGCTCTGCAAAGCCATATTATTTTATTTAAATTCCTATAGGCAGGCTTTGGCTCAGAGCTATACAAATCATTCAAAATCTCAGCCAGAATTCTTTTTCAAATTTCTTCATTTGGAAGAATTCTCTATACCACTTATTTTTCTTTTTCTCTTTTTCTATTAAATATTTGTATTTATCTCAAAGATAAGATGTTACTTATAAAATAAAAAGTTACAAAGACAATAAAAAGAAAGACAAAAATTACAGAGAAGACAAAAAAAGTAATAATAAAAATGTGCACAACATAAATAGAATCAACATTAAATATAATTGACCATCTTAATTGAATGTTGAATGTTGAGAGATATATCTCAAATAAATTTGTAAATTCCCCCCCTTGCACAGTGCATCTACAAATAATTATAAACTTTCTCATCTATACTTGCTATATTTGGTATATTGCTATTGCTTCTTAAAAAATATGTCAAGTATAGAAATCTAATATCTATCAATCAGGTCGACCTGATACCCATTTATTGGGCCTTGACATGATGTCAGTCACATTTTCAGCCTTATAAACCAACTCAGGAGGTAAAAGCATTTGGTGTAGGTACATTTGTGTCTTGAGTCCCAACTTGTGTGCAAGGAACTAGTAAGCCTGTTACACAGGCGAGAGTGTTTCAAGATTCCCTGTTTGATTCAAATTAAAATCATTATTGTCAGTGTACAACATATGTACAATGAGATTGGTTGAGCTCCTTCAGTGCAGCCCCCAACAGAATACAATTCACAGTCAAGACAAAAAATCCCTAACCCAATAAATCATATTACCACTCAGTCCTATTGCACCAGTGTGAACATGTTACACATTGCGCCAGCCCTGCAAGTCCATCATACTACATAGTTATGATGTTATTTCGCATTCAGGAGTCTGACAGCTCACGAATATAAATTGTGCAGCTGGCTATAATTCTATAGCACCACATCTGGGCCTGCAGCTTTGATAGCATTCACAGTCTTCAATACAACTGTCATTTGGTGTTCGTAGAGAATGAGTATATAATGTATATAAGTATATAATTCGATGTATATAACTTTGCATTGCTCAGGTGCCAGCTGCTCTTCCTGAGAGAGAAATGGTGTTTAAAGGTCATGTGGAAGAGGGAAAGATGGAAAACTTGCCAAAAATTCTGAGTTTCCTGCCCCAGATCCGATACCCTATACTTGGGGGATCAGCTCTTATCACTTTTGAGGATCCTGAAGGTAGGAACAACCACTTTAAAAGTGACATTCTCATTCTCAGCATGATGGCCAGTAGTTGTGAATCATAATGGAAGTAAAGAATATGAATTTGTTTAGAGGGGGGGAAATCAAAATACTATAAGAATAACATGATTTATATTGATTTCAAATCAGTTATTAGTTCAAGCTTACTTTGCCATGGGGGTCTTTATTTAGCCTTAAGTAGTAAGGCTCATTCCTTTAAAATTGGAGAAAAATATTAAGCAGAAGAAATGAAAGGGAAGTATTACATGGATATTAATAGTCAGCTCTTTTAATCTGATCTGTATCATTTTAACCAATATCTTAACTGGTGACATTTCTCTAGACCAAAACAACAAAATAAGAAGAAGAAAAGCTCTCCTACTTGTAGAAATGACGCATTGTAGCCTTTCATTCAATCAACTTATTTTCTATTCAGAGGAAATTATCTTGCCTAAAATACGGAAACAATCTGTAACTTTCAGTAAGAACTGAATGTGATTAGAGAATTTGGGAGGGATATTTTGATCAAGGCAGTGACCCCTTTACAGGTCCTGGGCACCACTGCTTGATCTTGCACAGTGATCCAGATATTTTCCAAAGGTTTTTTAAAAAAAGAATCAACAAAAGAAAATGTTTTTAAAGCACAAGTTCTAACTTCAGGAATCCTCCCTTTTGTATTTTTGGCACTACCATCAGTGGTGGGTTCTAAAATTTTTTACTACTGATTCTGTGGGTGTGGCTAGGAAAGTACATGACTGAGTGGGTGTGGCCAACGTGATGTCACTCATGCACTCAGTCACATGATACCCCCCACAAAGCCAAGCCCACTGAAACGGTGGTGAAAATTTTTGGGACTTTTTGACACATTTTTTTTGACACTCCAACCCCATATCCAGGTTGGGATGCAGTGGGGTGGCGGTGGTCATCTCAGCTTTCCCTCCATTGCCTTTCCTGGCCAAAAAGTGACCCTTCTCACCTCTGACGTACCTTCCCCATGATTGCAGCCAGAGCACCCCACTCCTGCCGGCCGGGTACTGTCTGCAAGATGAGCGTGTAGGAGAAAGGCTTCCCTCTGGACCTCAGGGGCAGCTTCACCCAGACCCCCAGTCAAGAGGGTGAACCTATTTCCGCAACCCGCCAGCCATGGCTTTTTGGCCGGGAAGGGGAATGGAGGGGAAGCATCAAGTAGCTTCCTTCTCGCCGGCCGACCGGAGAACTTTTTGGCGTTGTTGTTGCCAGCTCCTGGAAAGCCACATTCATGCTAGCCCGCATGAGCATGGAGCTAGCCGGAGGCGAGCCGGGCAGGCCAGGGACGATGGCAATGTCAGAATCCGGCACTCGGGGAGGGCAAGGTTAGCATGCTCCCAGCCGCCCCTGCGCGGCCTCCACTGGCTCAGGGCAGTGGACTCAGCTGCTGCCCAGATGAGCCAAGGAACTGTGAGGAGCCTCCTGCGTGTTGCAACCCTGTCCCAGCCTTCGCTGTGTCTCTGTGCTATTTTCGGGCACCCAGCTTACTGGCCTGCCCCCATCCCTGTTGTGGCTCCAACGGCTTTGGGAGACTTTGGAGGCACAGAGGCACAGGTGAAGACTGGGAGGGAGGTGCAGCACACAGGAGACTTCCCGCAGTTCTTCGGCTCATCTGGGCTGCAGCTGAGCCCGCTGCCCTGAGCTGATGGATGGAGGCACCCCTCCCAGCCAGTTCTTTCTGAATTTGACTTGTAGGAAAGCGCAGCTCATGACTGCTACATTTCCCTGTGTTGCATTAGCAAAGGGGAAGAAACAGCCAATGGAGAGCACACAGAGCTGCTCCAGTCCACATGTTCTCCAAGTCAGCGTCTGTTTCTCTTCTTCATTGCTCTTTATGAGAAAGCATTTGGCGCAGCACAGTGAAACTTAGCAGCCATGAGCCGTGCTTTCCTCTAAGCGCTGTGGGCAGCAGAGGGAAACAAGTGCTTCTCTCTGTACAGAGCTTTTTGGATGAGACTTGGAGGAAAGTGCAGCTCATGGCTGCCACATTTTGCTCCAACAGTGAGTTTGGCAGAGATCCAAGGAAACGTGTTCCAGATCTTCACAATCAAAAGAAGTGGCAGCAGAGGTGACAGGCATGTGTGTGTGTGTGTCCCTCTGCAAGGATTTGCAGGCAGACACTGCCCCTCTGAGATAAAGAGGTGGCAGCGAAGCCCTGGCTGTCCCCCAGGAGAGGACCGCGGAGGGACACACATGCCCTTGTCGCAATGAGTTTGGTGGAGATCTAAGGAAACGTCTTCCAGCTCTTCAGGATCAACTTTAAGAGTGGCAAGAAGCCAACAGCAAAAGAAGCAGCAGCGGAGTTGACGGGCATTTGTGTGTGTGTGTCCCTCCGCAGTCCTCTCCCGGGTGACAGGGCTTTGCCGCTGCTTCTTTTCCTAAGAGGGGGGTGTCTGCCTCTCTTCACATGTGATGCTCTTTTGCAGCAGCCCTGAGACATCCGCCTGCCCTCCTGCAGCACCGCCACTGCCACCGCCCCTCTCAGCTCCAGTGCAGTGTTCCGTCTCCCCAAAAGGCCGCCCACCCACTCACTGGCCAGACTGGAAGGCAGGCAAGCATGGCAGGGCCACCGGGAAGGGAGCTAGCTAGCCGGGTGGCCCTGACATGCTTGCCTGTCTTCCTGGCAGTCCCCATGGCCAGGTCCACTTGCCTGCCTTCCTCCCTACCACTGCCTCTTGATTCGGCTGCTTACCTTCTGTGGCAGCTGGTCCAGAGTCAGGAAGGCAAGGTGACCCAAGTTTTCTGCAGCCCCAGCCAGCCGCCGCTGCTGGAAAGTGGCTGGCCAGGAAGCCTCCAAAAAGGCTTCTTTGCCAGCCACTTTCTCTTCTGGCTGCCAAAAACTACTGGCAGGAAAAGATGCTGCCATCGTGGCCATGTTCTTCGTGCATGCACATCCCATTGGACTTACAAGACAATGGGATGTGCATGCGTGAAGAACATGGCGGTGACGAACATGGCAGCTGGGGCGAGTGAGCAGCAATGGAGGGACCAGTTTGGGGACATGGCCAGCCAGCCATTTCTACCGATTCTGCAAGTGATGACAGATTTTTGCTACCGGTTCTCCCAAACCAGTGCGAACTAAGAGCAACCCACCACTGACTCCCATCATATACTTTTTTAGAAATTGTTTTTTTTTTCACTCCATCATGTATTGAATTCACTGGTAAAGAACTCCAAATCCTGCACACTCATTCAAGCAATGAGATTGTTAAGGTCTGGGCAAGAATGGAGGAGAGGCCTGAGTGATTTCTAATAGTTCTTCATTCCATACTGCCTTTGTGGCCTAAACAAACCCTGGCTGACACAGCTCCTTTTATATGAAAGTGATCAGCCAAACAACCAATTAGGAGCAGGGGTGAAATGCTCCCAGTTTGGACCAGATTGCCCGATCCGGTAGCGATGGTGGCGGCTGGTTCGGAGAACCGGTAGCAAAAATCCCTGTTCCCCCCCCCCCCCCCCCCCACACTCCCCCATGACCATCTGAGCTGCACGATCATCAGAGGCTTTTCTTTTTACTTTTAAAAGCATTTTTTCTTCAGCCAAAAAATGTTTTTAAAAGTAAAAAAAAAGCCTCTGATGATCATGTGGCTCAGCTGGGATCGTCAGAGCCTTTTAAAAGCATTTTTTCTACAACCTCTTCAGCCAAAGTGGTTGTTAAAAAATGCTTTTAAAATGCTCTGACGATCCCAGCTGAGTTGCCTGATTGTCAGGGGCTTTTAAAAGCAAAAGTCCTGAAAAAATGCTTTTAAAAGTAAAATAAAAAAAGCTGGCCATGCCCACCCAGTCACATTACACCTCCCCGCCAAGCCACGCCCACAGAACCGGAAGTAACAAATTTTACATTTCACCACTGATTAAGAAAGAGTATTTTCCTGCTCTAACAGAGGACCAAATGAGAACTTCAACTGACAACTATGTACTATATACAATACATAACAGAGATGGTCCAAAAATTCTGAATGAGAAAATTAATTAGGGATTGTTGAACTGGCACAAGAGTTGCAGATAGAAAAGACTGGTTTGGTTTGAATATGTCTCTTCCATGGCTTTTCCCCATCAGTTGCCAGGAGGATCATCCAAATAAGACAGCATTGCATTCAGCTAGATGAATTCAGCTACATGCATGTGAAGGCTGAAGCTATGACATTGTTGCTGCCCTCATTCTTAAAGGTGAGTTCTGTAGCCTTTGATCGTAGAGAAGTGCATGCATTGGAGGGTCTACTGTAGAAAGGGACTCTAACTTGCAAGTAATATTATCTTCCCATTGTCTTTTCATCCAATCTACCTCAATCTGTAATTAAAAATATCCCAATCAATCCTGTTTATTGTTTCAGTGCCTTATTGGAGGGGTTGAAGCGGGAATGTTGGCAGGCACATCTAATCATATGGTGAGATATAAGAGTTTGAAAAAAAGTGGGCTTGCAGTTCAAATTAAAATGAAGCAAAACATTCCCCTTGCATTTTCAAATGGCAAAGTTACATACTTTCCTTATCACTTGCACAACTTGTTTGAATTTTAATTTTTAGTGACATATTTTCCATGAATTACTTAAGGAGGAAGTCAAGGATTGTGAACATCTAAAAACAGATAGCCAATTGTAAGACTCAAATAAATTACAATTTCTCACTTTTTTGGAGCCAGATTACTGGAATATTGACGATGTAGTAGTTCCATGGGCAGAAGCAGAACAACAGTAGTAGTAGATCCATGGCCAGATCATGGAGTAGAGCAGTAGTAGTTCCATGGCCAGAAGCAGAACAATTGTTTGAATTTGGTGAAATTTTTAATTATGAAATTAATATGAACGATTACAGAGATTTCATAGAAAATGTAGAAGATTCAAAGAACTATGCAATTCCTGACAGTATTAAAAAATACTGATATTTTAAAAAGCTACATATATTGTCAGAACAATTTGCTGTGAGTTCAGCAGAGGTGGAGAGGGGGTTTTCAAAAATGAACCTCATATGTTCAGAACAAAGAAGTTGCCTAACTCCCCATTTCCTCTTTCATGGCAGAATTAACCCCCAGGATAGGAAAGACAAAAGACTTGGGACAAGATTAACCCAGGTAAACAGGAAAAAAACACCCAGGGCAATCAGAAACACATCAAAACCCATTAAGTTGCAGGAGCTCACAAAGCTGCACAAAGCTGAATATATGAAAGCAGCTATTGAGTCACATAAAATGTGGTTACTGCAAGAAGCAACCACCTCACAAAAATTATACAACCTCAAAAATCAGTTACCACACTTACACACAAAATCTCACAAAGCTTGGGCAAATCTGAACAAATGAAAGCAGCTAAAATTTACTAAATTTTATGTATTTCCCCCCCCAAAAAACATTTCCTAAAAAGAATAACATTACAAGATAAATCTAGAAGAGAAAGATAAATCAGCTAAATGGTTGAAATGTCACCAGTTATTAGGTTCTTATTACCATATGTGGTGGACATGTCATGAAACTAAAAATTATTGGAATAAAATTAAAATATGGCAGAAGAAATGATATAACAACATATTGATTTAAAACCAGAATTGTTCCTAATGGGTATCCTGCCAGAAAAAATTAGCAAAGAAAATTTGCTAAAAAAGCAAAGAATATTTATTTGATTCTACATGTAATAATAGCTGCAAGAATTGTTTATGCACAACACTGGAAAGCAGAGAAAACACCTTTGGAAGGAGATATAATTTAAAAAATTTTAGATTCTGCAGAAATGAATAGATTGACTTTGATGATTAAAGAAAGAGAAGATTCAGAATACTTTAAGACATGGAATCAATTCTACTCTTGGTTAGGAAAGAGATACAGATAAGTAAATTAATAGTTATATATAAAAATCCTATAATCAGAATACTTTGTTAGTGATAAACTGTTGTAATTGATTCGATGAGAATGAAGACAGAAGAAATAAAGAAAAACGATTGGAGACAAAACCAAGATGTCACATGGTGTTCTGTCCCCTCCCACGAGTGGCCTTGCAGAGGCTCAAATAGCCCGGCAGTAACAAACGCAGGCTAGAGAGAATGAAGCTGGTCCTTTAATAAATAGTTCTCTTCCAAAGCGTATATCAGTCCAATAGTTACTGGGCAATGTTCCAAAGGTCTTGGCAGACGGCCAGCAGGTTAATGTAGGAATGCAGACTCTTATCAAAAAAACTCCAAACCAACAGTTGTAAATCCACTACATCCAAAAGGCCAACAAATTGTTCAACACGCCTTTCCAGCCCAGTTACATCCTTTTTATACTTTGTAGGGTGTGGCCCTACGTCTCTTGACCACACCTCTTGGCACATGGCAATAGCTGTTCTCTACGACGTCTCCTATGTCTCTCTCTTGCATCCAGTAGGGGCTCCCCTCGGTGTTACTGGCCTCTGTTTCCTCCTCAATTTGGCTGGGGTCCAGAGGCACAACAGCAACTGTCAGTTCTTGCTGACTCACCAGACGGCCCCTCCAGCACATAGCTTGTGACAACTTCCTCCTCCTCCATATCATCCTCCGACTCAGCATGTGAAGATAAATCAGCCTCCGGGTCCGGGGTCACAACACATGGAAGAAATGACTGATGTATTAAATATTTGTTTGTTTAAAAAATGAAAAACTTAAAAAAAAATTCCTTAAAATAATAACATTCCCCAAAATAACATTACCTAAAAAGAATAACATTCCCCCAAAAAATTTTTCCTAAAAAGAATAACATTCTCCCAAAAAAGCATTTCCTAAAAAGAATAACATTCCCCCAAAATAACATTTCCTAAGAAGAATAACATTTCTCTAAAAATCATTTCTCAAAAGAATAACATTCCCTGAAAATAAATTTCCTAAAAATAATAAAATTTCCACAAAAAAATTCCTAAAAAGAATAAGATTCTGCAAAAAAGCATTTCCTAAAAAGAATAACATTTCCCCAAAAAGGTTTCCTAAAATAATAACATTCCCCCAAAATAACATTTCTGAAAAGAATAACATTCCCCCAAATTAACATTTCCTAAAAATAATAACAGTACTGAAAAAAAAACATTTCTCATCAGTATAACATTCCCCGAAAATAACATTTCCTAAAAATATTTCTGCAAAAAAAAATTTCCAAAAAAAGTAAAATTCCCCCCCAAAAAAACTTACCGTAAAAAGAATAACATTCCCCCCAAAAAATCATTTCAGAAAAGAATAGCATTTCCTGAAAATAACATTTCCTAAAAAGAATAACATTTCCTAAAAAGAATAACATTTCCAGAAAAAAATATTTCCTGGAAAGAATAGCATTCCCCCAAAGAAACATTTCCTAAAAAGAATAAGATTTTGTTAAAATTTTGGAGATGATGGGATTAAGACATTTTATATCATCTCTTCATGATGACTTAAAACACGAAATGAAAGAAATGAAAGCCATGATTGGGAAAAATAAAGACACATTGTAAACTGCCCCGAGTCTCCGGAAAAGGATGGCATATAAATCAAATCAAAAAAAGAAAAAAGAGAGAGAATCCCGAAAGTAGAAGAAAAAGCAGAAATGACAGAAAGGAAAGTTGAGAAATTAGAAGAAAAATTGGTACCAACTGAAAAGAAAATTATTATCTTGGAGATGGAGCGTTCTGAATTTTACTTAAGTTTTCAAAATATAAAGAAGGAAAAAGGGGAAAATTTACCTGAGATGATTGCTGAAATATTATCAGAACTTTTGGAACAATCCAAGGAAAAGATCTTAAGCAAGACTGATGAAGCCTTCAGAGTATACACTAGATTTGCAATGTGGAACAAACTACCAAGACAAGTACATGTAAGATTTATGAAGAAGGCAATGAAAACAAAAATATTACAAACAACAAGAAATACAGCACTGTTCTGCCCCATCTATGGACTCCAAAGAATGCAGCACGCACTAACTCATTACAAAGCTTATTTACTCAAAATAACTTAATCTTTATCATTCAAAGGCTTTTAATGAACTGTCTTAACAGCCTACCAGAATTCTAAGATAAGGTAATCACAGTCTTACTAGAGTTGGCAGAAAGCCCAGAAGCAGTTTTGCAGACAAGAAAGAGAGTGAACTAAACTTGTTCTCTACAGATTGTTGCAAGTAGTGCTCCTTCTTAAATAGGAAAAGGGAGTGGCCAATTAACCCCAAGCCTTACTATCGAGGAGACCTCCTCCTGAGAAGGCACTCCTGCCTTTTGGCAGCTTTGCGCACCCATGCATTGAGAAGAAGCTCCTCCTCTTCGTCCTCTTCACTTAAAGGAGCTTCTGGAGGTTCTAAAGGCCCTGGCTGAATCCCTGCCTCTGGCACCACATCTTCTCCAGTCTCCTTACTGTCCGACTTGAGCGCCAGCTGCACAGGCTGCTGGCGCAGCACCACACCAGTCTCTTTGTAGTCAGAATAGTCTACAATCTGCACAGGCCGCTGACGGACCACAACAAGCACTGAAACACAAAGATAAAGAAATTGTGGCATTAAGACAAATACCTAGAAGAGTTAAAGAACTGAGGAGATAATATCAGTTTCTAGCAAAGCTCCTAATACTCAAAGGAGTGAGTTTTAGATGGTTAATACCAGAAGGAATTTTGGTGACATGGCAAGAACAAAGACACAGACTTGACTATATTGAAAAGCAAAACTATTTTATCAACAATTTTGTGGACCAATAGAAGAATATTTGGGAGGAATAGGAGAGACATAGCAAAAAGATGAA
>WNWU01012892.1:17044-32649 GCA_012654045.1 Ptyas mucosa | reverse complement strand
TCACACACACTGTGTCTTCCTATTTACTTTTATATTTTATCTTATAAACTAATAAAAAATGTTAAACTGGAAAAAAGATGTGTTTATTATTTCAAGGAGGAAATTTTCTTATTTTGTTCTTTATTTTAGGTAGTTTATTTTTAAGGTAGTGTTTTAAAGGTTTGGGATCAATATCAGTGTTTCTAAACATATGTGGCTTTTTCCTTAGATGTTTGAGGCTTTATAGAACTTCCCTACCACTACTCAATTGTTTTTGAAATAGCAGAGTTTAGATCTTCCTCACATCCAGATCTGCAGTACTGCCTCATCAATGTTGGGCAGAATTTCCCTGAGAGGAATGAGCAAAGAATGTCATAACTGAATGGAGTAGGTTAATCATCTCTTGTGACATTTCATCTCGTGGACTTCCATGGTAAACTACGCTATTCCATAAGATCTGTGTGCACAGACAGTCTCCACAGGAATCATTCTATCCATGCCCAACATCACAATCAAATTTCTGTAACGAGGACAAGTTCCCAGTAACGTCATTCAAGGTGTGCCAAGGTATGACAGTCATCAAAGTCAAGAGGCACCTAGAAATCACAGAGTCCTGTGACATGTAGTCATTTAATCCTGGGTAGTGCACAATTGGTATGTTGAGGATAACATCTCCATTTCCATCAGAAGGCCTCTCATGTGGGAGATAGAAACAATGGAGGAATGTGTGCAAATTGGCCCATAAAATAGCAAACTCAAATTCTCTGGTTTTCAATAAGCTTTATCAAAATTTCTATGGCAATCTAACTGAAATACTTTTTTATTAAGACAATATTTCTCTGTTGAAGACAATAACACTAGACGAGTGGCACCATAATTGATAGTTTGTTAATTATGAATAGGTATGCTTACATAATCTATTCCTTATGCATATATCATTTTCTCCTTCTTTCTCAAATGTATGAATATGAGTGCAATCTTTGGTCTTCAAGAGTTCCTCCCACTATTCTCTGGAGAAAATTTATCCTGGGCACACTCTTAACAAGCAATACTGCTGTGAGACTTGATTAGTAGTTTTTGGTCCAGCATTTGAAGCCTGAAGGCTTAAGCAGTTGTCAGAGCTGCATAAACATGAGAGATAGTCCTTATTTAGTAACAATGATGAAATAGTAAGACAGTAAGAGGCTCTAGGTCAGATCTGCCATAAAGGATGAGATGGGGGAGATAGGGAAGGGGGGAAGGACAGGAAACATAACAGGCAACCAGAGACAATGAATGAACGATCCAAGGACAGAGGCATGGGAACAGAACACAAAGGGCCATCAAACAGGCCTCAAACTTTAGAAACCAAGACGACTAATTTTAACCTCATTGGACACTAACAAGATGACATATGGGGGAGGTGAAATTACATGGTTTATGCAGGAATCTTCAGATTTGGTTTTGCTTACGCTGTAACCACTTGGCTTTTAGTGAAAGTATACCCAACTCTACAAATAGAGTCAAGATTTTTCTTTCCTAAATGTCTAAACTGGGACAGGCCTGACATTCTGTCCACCAGCAAGGCCAGCAAAGGCATTATGCAACCGGTGGTCCCAACTGGAGAGCCATAGATGATGCTTCCTAAATTAAAGGCTCTGTCACTCTGGAGAGATTGAATTTTTTCCCCCTCCCAGATAGTTGTATGGAGAGCACAGTCCTGCCCTGCATTGACAGCAGGCTATAGCTTGTGGTCCCCTTTTTGCAAATTGGACACCTCAGGCCACGGAATTGATCATCAAAGTAAAGCACTGGATTGGCTGCTGCATGGTGGGGACAGAAGCTGCCTGGCCCATCTACTCACCCTTTGCATTGAACCAAAGTGGGGCAGCTCAAAGGGAGTCAAAAGGCCATCATGATCACTCCTGCCACAGCCTGGGGTATCCAGTTTGCAAAGAGGGGAGCGTCAACCATAGCAGCTAGGGAGGGGGGAATGCCATGGGTCGGCTGGGGTGAGGGGGCTGGGATGAAGTGGCCGTAGCCAATTGTCCTAGACTACACATTGACCATGTTCACAGGTCTGTAAAGCATGAAGAAATGATTTTCTTCATCAATGTTGGGACAGATTCACTTAGCAAGCATTTCCAGCATGATTTTGGTGGCAGCCACCAGTGGCCTCATTCAGTTTGTGGTCCCTTGGAATATGGTGGCTGCTTCTGTCATTGCACCATGTGGCCTTGTGACAAAGTGATTCGTTCTGCTTCCCTCTGGCTGTTTTTGCAGCATTGCAGAAAACTCTGGAGCTCCAGTGAAGGTGAAGTTTCAGGTTGGGGTGAGTCACAACAGTGATTTCAGTTATTTATTTTATTTTCCGAGTGCAGAACATCTTACATTGAAAGGAGAAAATGTGGTATTTAAAATTGGCCTATTGATCTAAATAAAACAAGAATCAAAAACTATACAATAAATATAAAAATTAAACACAGAAGGAGTTTAAAACCCTTATCTGACATTATACAGGCCATCCTCATTCCAAGTTACAAAGGCACTGAAAACAGTGACTTATGACTGTTTTTCACACTTACGACCGTTGCTGCATTCCTATGGGCAGGTGATCAAAATTCGGGCCCCTGGCAACTGAATCATATTTATGACGGTTGCAATGTCCTGGGGTCACATGATCCCCTTTTGTGCCCTTCTGACAAGTCAAGTCAACAAGGAAGCCAGATTCACTTAACAACCGTGTCATTAATTCATGTAACAACTACAGCAAGAAAGGTTGTAAAATGGGGCCAAACTCACTTAATAAATGTCTCAACATAAATTTGGGGCTTAACTGTGGTCGTAAGTTGAGGACTACCTGTATAGCCTTTGAGGTGCAGGAAGTAGAGGTCTAGGCACCGACAGCTGGGATCAGGGAAGACCAAAGCTCCTTGCCTGTAGGGGAATGTGGACAGCAAGAGGGGAGGACAAGAGGAGGAGGTGGCAATTGGGGGCGTCTCTCAGGAGAACTACTTGGAGAAAGGCAAGTGGCTATGGGCGTTCTTAGATGACTTGAGACTGGAGGAGGCACCTGAATTTTATTCTGCCATATGGAGTCATGCCACCTCCTGCCCAGAGAAAAAGGGGAAAGACCACATGAATCAAGATGGGAGGGGACAAATCTCATCTCAGGTGGCAAGATATTCCATAACAAAAAAGATTCTCTTTCTAAACCTTACCAGCTGAAACTCTGACCCAGAGGGCCTGCAGTATGGCCCTTCTGCTGAATTGAGAGGAATGGGCCAAAAGCATTGGGTGAGATGGTTCCTCAGATGCAATCATAGGGCTGGAATGGACCTTGGAGGTGTCGTAATCCAGCCCCTTTCCCAAGGCAGGAGTCCTTATAAATTCTGAACCAATGGCTGTCCAAACTCTTCTTAGAAACCTCCAGTGATGGAGCACCCATAACATCTAGAGGCAACCTGTTCCATTGATCAATTACTTTCTCTATCAGGAAGTTTCTCCCCCATTCTAGGTTGGGTATCTCATTCATAAGTTTCCAACCATTACTTCTGGTCCTTCCCTCCAGTGCTTTGGAAGATAAATTGACCCCTTCTTCTCTGGGACAGCCCCTTAAATATTGGAAGAGTGATATCTATGTATGTTTGCCATGTGACCATGCTGGCCACGTCACCACGGAAATTGTTTTCAGACAACACTGGTTCTCTTGGCCAAGAACCAGAGATGAACACCAAGCCCCAGAGCCAGACACAACTGAAAGGAAACCTTAACCTTTTTGCTATCATTTCAACCCTAACCCTTTAGTATATTTCCCTTAAATATACATCATATGAATTCATGTCCAGGCCAAAATAATAGTAAATGGAGAATTAACTGAGAAAGTCAATATAAATAAAGGGGTCACACAAGGATGTCCACTATCCCCTCTTCTATTTATCTTATCACTAGAAGTGCTGCTAACACAGTTTAGACAGAAACAGGAAATAAAAGGATTAAGAATTTAAAAAGAAGAGTATAAAACACAGGCATTTGCAGATGATCTGGTCTTTTTTATAGAAGAACCATTAGAAACAGGAACTGTATTATTGCCGGAAATAGAGGATTTTGCCAAAGTAGCAGGCCTAAAAATAAACAAGGAGAAAACAAAGATAATAACCAAAAATCTTACACAATCAGAATGAGAAACTGGAGGGGTAATTGGGAATCCAAATAGTAAAGAAAGTAAAATATCTTGGAATTTGGCTGACAGCAAAATGTTCTTCTATAAAAGAAGATAATTAAACCAAATTATTACAACAAATTCAAAAGGATTTGGAAAATTGGGCAAAACTTCATTAATTGGAAGAATTGTGACAATAAAAATGAATATTTTACCTAAAATCTTATTTCTATTTCAAACAGTACCAATAAAACTTGGGAAAAAATATTTTGTAGAACTAAATAAAACAACCTTAAAATTTATTTGGTTAAGGAAGAAAGTCCGAATAAAACTTAAACTCTTACAGGATAGTAGAAGTAAAGGAGGATTTGGACCATCAAGCAGCAGCCGTAACGTGGCTTAAGGATTGGATAACTCTTAAAAATAAAAGAGTACAAACAATAGAAGGCCATGATTTACAACTTGGCTGGCACGCGTTCAACTGGGAGGGAAAAAATAAATTTCATACGTATTTTCAGAGACATCAGGTAAGAGGTGCCTTGTTAGACGTGTGGGGGAAAATCAAGAGAAATTATTACACAAAAATCCCAAGGTGGAATCAACCATGGAAGCAATGATTTACCCCAATGTATTAGACTGGAATAAGGTAGTGACATACAAGGAGTTATTGGATGGGCAAGGAAAATTTAAATCTAACCAAGACTTAAAATCTTAAGGAATAGAAATAGATTGGTGGCCATATTTACAAATTCAGACAAGATATAAAAAAGATTTAGAAAATTTAGGCTTCCAGAGAAAACAACAAGAATTGGACCAAATATTATTAGGGACAGAAGAAAAAAAATGATAACCAAAACTTACAACTCTTTTTTAAAATTCAAAATGGAGGAGGAAACAGTGAAAGGGACGATGATAATCTGGGCCAAAAATTGTGGATATAATACCAAATTGGAATATTGGGAAAAATTATGGGGAAAAAATTATAAATTAACGATGTTGGCAGTTTATAAGGAAAACATGTACAAAATGTTTTATTGCTCGTATCTACCTCTGGCAAGGATGGCGAAAATATTCCCCAATAAACCAGCAAATTGTTGGAGAAGTAACCACGAACAAGGGACATTCTATCACATGTGGTGGACATGCCCAAAAGCTAAGAGGTATTGGATGAAAATTAAAAAATGGTTAGAAGAAATTACAGAACAAAAAATTGAGATGAAACCGGAACTGTTTTTACTGGGTATCATAAAAGGAAATATAAGTAAAAAGATTCAATACATCATACTCCACATCATAACAGAAGCCAGAATTTCATTTGCCCAGAACTGGAAACAGGAAAACATGCCATCAAACGCAATGATAATGAAAAAGGTGCTCGGTTGCGCAGAAATGGATAAATTAACCATGGAGTTAAAAGAGAGAGAGGAAACAGAGTATTATAAGATCTGAAGCATGTGGTATAAATGGCTAGAAACTAGATGTAAAATTAATGCATAGAATATATATAGAAATCATGTTAAAGTGAAAACCGTATATATTTATGAATATGATAAAGGATGTTAAAGGTTAAAGGGATTATGTCAGTATATACAAGTTTATTTAATATATAAAGAATTTATAAAATGTAGACTAACGGTGAACAATTGTATAACATAGCAAAAGGTTTTATGTACTTAGATGTATAAAAAAAAATTACATAAATGTATAATACAATAGGCCGTAAACGGAAAATATGTAATTAGAATTGATACTGACAACTGAATGCT
Source organism: Ptyas mucosa (assembly GCA_012654045.1). Classification (NCBI taxonomy): domain Eukaryota; kingdom Metazoa; phylum Chordata; class Lepidosauria; order Squamata; family Colubridae; genus Ptyas; species Ptyas mucosa. The sequence continues at coordinate 26,763 of WNWU01012892.1, read as the reverse complement.
GTAAAAGTGGAAATGTGATTTTAAAACTAAAAAACGTTGAATAAAGATTATTTTTTAAAAAAAAAATTCAAAAAGTCTTCGGGGGAAAAAAAATTGAACTTAATATCCTGTCTGAGATACTTTCTCAAATTACATTTCTGCCCTGTGCCACCGTATCCAAGTAGCCCTCATATTAGCTGACCAAACTATGGCATAAGCCAAAATCCATCTTGTGTGCAGAGGCTCAGTTTCATGTAGGTCAAATTCACAACTGCCCCATGAGTCCATCTGCTCTGTGCATTACAATAAGGGACACAAACATGTTTTCCATTGTGCTGTTTGAAGAGAAGCTGTTGCTAAGTGGCTAGGAGAATGGATTTTCCTTGCAATCATCAGAACAGTAATTCTTAAGGGATTCCCTGTGGATTTCTAGCACAAAAATATATCAAGATGAAACTTGTTTTAAAAATATCTCTGGAGTCCTCCAGAGGGGAGCAGTCTATGCCACCACACCTGGTCTTGTAAAGAGCTCACTCCTGGGTTTGAAGAGACTCACATGGATTCCTTGCCTCTTTGGTCACAAACCAAACACAGGTAAGAGGAAATTTTCTTGGTATAAATTTGTCCTGAAGCCATCCAGGCGACACAGGTGGTGTCTGCTCTGCTAAAGCTCTGCTGAGATTTCAAGAACTACCTGCAATTCAGTTTCTGCACAAAACTTGATTTCTGTTCTAGGAAGGCAGGCGAGAAGACTGACTGGGCAGGAGTCATGCTACTTCTCATGCTGATGCTCTTCTGGCTCCTGGCTCCAACGTCTGTGAAGAGACTCCAAACTGTATGCGTGTTGAAGAATTATTTCAAATTTCAGGAAAATTACTATAGGCCCGGTAATCTCATTATCGGTGGGAATTTGCCCTTGGGAATTATTGATATGTCTGCTGTCCCAGACTTTCAAAAAGACCCATTGGAGTTTCTTGTGGAAAATGGGTAAGTTTCAGCTGGAGGAGAAAAATGCAGATAATTGTTCTCTTTGCTTTAAATTCAGGGACCCCTTTCGGAAATATTTCTTCTAGTATTTTGCACTGTCCTAGCGTAGTGCACATTTTCTGCTTTTCTCAATAAACTACCAAGATGTCAAAATAGTCTGGATTTCTCAATCTCTTCATCAAGAAGTTGATTAAAAAATGAAGATGGAAACTGTGCTGCTCTAGTGAAGAAGTTGAATTATAATATTAATTTGTAGAGTAGTAATGGAAAACGCAAATAAAACCTTTTTCCAGTGTTCAGGAGTTACAAAAATCCCTCTCAGTTTTGGAATCAGTATTGCTCATGAATCCTGGCCTTCAGTAAATCTATGAGGTAACACCACCACCCCACCTCCTGTAGTCCTGGGCTCAGCAATGTTTACCTGGAGAAGCTGCTCCAAGAGAGGCCTGAAAGAATTACGGTGAAAGGGGAGCAGTTGGAAAGGATTACAGCCACTGCAGCAAAGTGAATATGGGAGGGATGATAGGGACTATAAAAGAGCCCATGATATTTATGGAAAGGCTTGTCTCCTTTCTCACAAAGCCATCCAAGTTTAGCCGAGGAAGATACTTTAAAAAAATGTTTGCTGCTGGACCACAACTGATTGGGGAGGAAAACCCAGTTGAGAAATTCACAACAAGAAGATCCCAGTCCATCTTCTGAGAAGGAGACTTCATCTCCAGCACTGTTGCTGAACTGCACATTTATATATTTATTTATTTATTTGTTCAACTTGTATGCTGTCTTTCTCCAAAGAGTCAAGGAAGCATTCCTCAAATAGGCAAGAATCTGAAAGAAAGGAGACCTTCAGAAATGGGAGGATTTAGGTTGTGCTCCAGAGTTGCTGCTGCAAAAATCCCCCCACCCCAAAAACAAAGCAAACTCTACCAGCATACATGAGCTTTCCTACAATGCTCCCCACTAATGTTTTTCTCACTATAGGCTCCTCACAGGTAACTACCAGCAGTTCCTTGCACTGATGTTTGCTGTCTCTGAGGTCAATAGGGATTTCCTTCTCCTCCCTAACATCACACTTGGCTTCCATATGTATTCCCATTTCCAGAGCGAGATGTTTATTTCCTCAAACAGCCTCTCCCTGCTCTCCTCACAAGACGAAGTGGTTCCAGGCTACAGATGTGACCAGCAAGACATTCTGCTGTCTGTCATTGGTAGTCTCAATGCCAAGTCCTCAAGGCTGATGGCCTCCATCTTCAGCATTTTCAAAGTCCCACAGGTAAGAGGTCCCCTTGGATACAATATTCAGTAGACAAAGGTAAAAAGAACACACAGAACTGAAAGATGAAACCAAAGGTAGTTTTTGGGGAGGGGGCATATCATGAGCTTGTGATGCTTAGTTTATATTTGATAAAAGGGTAGTCATTATTTTAGTGTCATTCATTCTCTGTATCAGGTTGATAGTTTCTTCTCTTGTACCACAACCAATAAAAATGGGAAACCAGTGCCACTCAAAGTGAGTCAGCCTGATAGATGGGGCCATTACCACACAAGGGTGATACCCTAAAGTCAACATCAACCTTCATTTTGTCTTTGAAAGATGAATCTCTTTTTCTCCAGCTCGGTGTTGGCTTTGAGTTCTCCCAGGGAGAGAGAAGAGTTTATCCTTCCTTCTTCTGGATTAATCCCAAGGAATCTCCTCAGTATGTGGGTTTAGTCCAGCTGCTCCTTTATTTCCAGTGGAACTGGGTTGGACTTATGGCCCCTGAAGATGACAATGGAGAACACTTCACTTCAACTCTGACGCCAATGCTCAAGGAGAAGGAGATCTGCCTGGCCTTCACTGAAAGGTTGAAATTGGAAGATACTCAAATTACACTGAAAAAGGTCCTTCAAAATGTCCTTGCTTGGTCTAAAACAGAAGTGTTTATTCTGTTTGGAGACTTCACTGTTACTAACAGTATAATAGGGGCAGTAATTTTTTATGAAAAATTCATAAAGGTATCATTTAGGAAAGTTTGTATCTTCACTTCCCATTGGAAACTTAGTATGGATGAATCTCAAGACACATTGCAATTTATAAAACCTTTCCATGGAGCCTTACATTTGAGGGACCACTCTGGGGATGTCCTAGAATTCAGCCGTTTCCTCCTGTCTTTAGACCCCTTGAACCCCCAAGGAGATGTTTTTCTCCCTCCATGGTGGGAGAATGTCTTTGACTGCAAGATCCACAAACCAGGCAAGAGTCTTCTAAAGGGGGAAAAACGATGTACAGGAAAGGAGAACGTGCTGGATCTGCCAAATTACACTTTTGAAACAAGAATGACAGGTGAAAGTTACAATGTCTACAATGCCATTTATGCTGTGGCACATGCATTACATGCAATGTATGGATTCAGAGTTGGACCGACCATGAGGAGGCTTGGAAAGACGATCTCAAATGTCCAGTCATGGCAGGTATTTACTTTTGCTTGTTATTCAGTCCACATATGTTTAGAGAGGAAGTTCCCCATATAAATTTTTTCAGTTACTGATTCATTGTCTTCATATTCCCCTATCAATCCATCTCAAAGAATATTAAAAAAAGCAATGATTGAAAACAGTTAAGAATAATGTTGCATTGAAAGTCAGTGGGATTATTTATTCATTTCTAAAATCCATTTGTCCATTAACAAGACCTTGGACCAAAGTAATTATTTGAAATTGAATGTAGCCAAGAATCACAATAGGAAAATCATATAATTAAGCTTTGGATCCGGAACAAATTTTTTGTATGTCTTGTATTTTGATGAAATGGAGTTGGAAACCATGCTCTGTAATAAAGGGAATTGTTTCTGGTTTCAGAGTTAAATATTTGGTGTTATTACCAATTCTTCAGATTTCCACCAAGAGAACTCAACATAAACCCATCTACTCAAGATAGCCATCAAGATAAAATAGAAGCCATGATGTCTCTTTGTAGCTCTAGCCCAAAATCTCTGATTTTTGAAGGTCTCCTTTCTTTCAGATTCTTCCCTATTTGGGCAATGTGCAGTTCAACAACAGTGCTGGAGATGAAGTCTCCTTCTCAGAAGATGGACTGGGATCTGCTCGTTATGATCTTCTCAACTGGGTTCTCCTCCCCAATCGATCTTTTGTCCCTATGAAAGTTGGGCAAGTAAATCCTGAGGCTCCCCCATGCCAGGATTTCACCATTAATTCTGATGGAATCCTCTGGGTCACAAAGGTGAGGTGCAAGGAAATCTTGTAATTTGAGGGAAAGATTCATTCTCTTCCTGAGATGCAGAACAACTTTCTACCTTGAAAAATAATCAGTTGAGTCAGAAATCATGGCAGTCCTTTGGTGAAAAATCTGCTTTGGATGTAACACATTTGATTTGTGTCATTCCACAAAGGGATAGGCTTGGGAACATCTCTGCTTGAAATGCAGAATGCAATTAGAGCAAGCAACAGTGATTTCCATAGACCATTGATGCTCAGTTTCTGGTTCTTTCTTTTAGAAATGCTGTAGTTCAGTCACAAGCCTTCCTCTGCAGGCCAAGATTCCAATTCCAATTTCCCATGTCCATGGGTATGTCAGGAATGCCACTGGCCTGAATCCCTCAGGAGCTGTTCCTGATTTCTGATAGATGGTGGCAATCTATTTCCTTAGAAAAGGATCTAAACAGAAGTAGGAATATGGAAGGGAAATAGGAATGGGGACAAAATGAATGCATCAGGTTGATTGCTTAGGCCATCTCAAGTATTTCTTTTTTCTCTTTCAGAAGGTGCCCTTTGCCAGGTGTGGAAGGAAGAGGTGCCATGCAGGAGAGAGGAAAAGTGTTCCAGAGGGCAAGCAGGTTTGCTGCTACCAGTGTGATGCTTGTCCTGAAGGGACCTTCTCTAATCAAACAGGTAGACAAGACATGAAATTGAAACCTTCCAAAATAAAGGAAGACATTCAATAAATTAATATGTTTTTGTTATTGTGTCATTTTTGATTAGATTGAGATGCACTCACACTTTTCAGGAGAACTTTCAGTTTAAAAATCTAAACTGCCCTGGCCACAGAGGCCATCTTTCCTGATCCTCATCAAGGATAGTTTGAGGGCAGAATTTATCAATCCCCAACTTCCATTTCTGCTTCTACTTTCACATCCAGTTGGGAAACCAACTTTCAATCTTTTCCTGAGAAAAGGGGTAGCTTTAATTTGGTCATTTAGAGTGAGCTTCTTCTGGCATCTCAATCAACGTCTGAGTAATTAGACCTGCCAGAGAAAGAGGAGATCCGTACATTTACATCTCTTTGATAGAGCAGGAGGGAGGGGAAAAAACCTGAATAAACAGATATGACATACAAAGCAAAGAGGTTAAGGCAGGGATAATGTACACACAAACAAAACACCAGCATTCCTGAATAACAGATCTGTTGGCCTTCTGTGGGTTTCAATATAAAGAGAGGGGAAAAACAGTCAGGAACCTCAAATTGTAAGCCACATTACTCCTGGAAGTGCAAAGTGAATGGATAGTTGGAACTGAATGAATCCTCATCACTGGCTATTCAGGATCATCATAAATGAAGAATGATTTGCTCTTTTTGATGTCCCATAAATTGCTCAGTGAGTTATTTCATTATTCCCCTTGATGGAAGGTGAACAGCAGAAAAGCTACAAGCATATCATCTTTGCAGGAAGGATACTGTGCATAGTAGTTGCTTAAGAAATCCTTAGACAAAGACTTTTGATTTCAGATGCAGCTCACTGTGAACCCTGCCCAGAAGACCAATTTCCCAACAAGGACAAGGACCAATGCATTGCCAAGAAGATCCACTTCCTTGCCTATCAAGACACCCTGGGATACACGTTAGTTTTTCTTGCTCTTTTCCTCTCTGTGACAACATCTGCAATCCTGATGATTTTCTATAAACATAATGACACACCGATTGTCAAGGCCAACAACCGAGATCTCACCTATATCCTCCTGGTCTCCCTCCTGCTCTGCTTTCTCTGCTCCTTCCTCTTCATTGGTCAACCAGGGAAGATCACTTGTCTCTTCCAACAATCTGCCTTTGCCATTCTCTTTTCCCTGGCGGTGTCCTCTGTCTTGGCAAAAACTGTTATGGTGGTTCTGGCCTTCATGGCTACCAAACCAGGGAACAAGACAAGGAAATTCTTAGGAAAACCACTGACCAACTCCATTATCCTAGCCTGTCCCCTGATCCAAGCAATGCTTTGTGCCACCTGGCTGGGAACCTCTCCCCCATTTCTTAACTTGGACTTCCACTCCTTGTTTGGAGAGATCATCTTGGAATGTAAGGAAGGCTCAGCTGTAATGTTTTACAGTGTCCTCTCCTACCTAGGACTTTTGGCCCTTGTCAGTTTTACAGTGGCCTTTCTAGCTAGGAAATTGCCTGACAGTTTTAATGAAGCCAAGTTCATTACTTTTAGCATGCTGGTCTTTTGCAGTGTTTGGATCTCCTTCCTCCCCACCTACCTGAGCACCAAAGGGAAGTCCATGGTGGCTGTGGAGATCTTCTCCATTTTGGCCTCTGGAGCTGCTCTCTTGGCTTGTATCTTTTCCCCCAAATGCTACATTATTCTGCTGAGGCCAGATCTGAATTGTAGGGAAAATATAGTAAGGAACAAAAATTTCTAACTAATGGAACAGCTGGCCACATTTATATTTGTCTTTGAGGCACATTTAGAATGTGATAAGATTTCTTATAAATATTAACATGAAGGAGGAATTTGTCCATAAAATAATTCTTTATCAAGTACTGCAATTGGTTACAACATGTTTTTCATGTTTTTAAAGTTTCCTTAGTGAGGCCCAGTGCCCCGTATAGAAGGAAAACCTGTTGTCAAAGATGCATTTTTTATTTTGGATATTTCTAGGTTTATATGACAAAGGAAAAAACCTGAAATTAGATACAAGTGACTGCAAGATGCTAAGGAAATAGGAGGTTTGGGTTTTCCGGACCTGAAATTGTATTTTGGGGCATGTTGTCTGGCCTGGTTAAAAGAGTGGGTGAACCTCCAGATTAAGAGGCTACTTGAATTAGAGGGCCAAGAATTAAGGTTTGGTTATTTATGGTATGATAAAGTTAAACTTAATGTTGATTTTAGTAATCACTTTGCTAGACGTGCCATACTAAGAGTTTGGAACAAATATAAAACAAGGTTCTATACGAAGTTTCCTCTTTGGATGTCCCCCCAAGCTTTTATAAGAAAAGAAATGGTGGCGAAGGCAGACCGCTGGACATACGGTAAAATATTATCTTTCAATTCTGGTGAAGCTAAATTAAAGTTGAGGGAAGCAGTTGAATTAGGTTTATCATTGGTTTACATATCAAGAACTGAAAGAATGGTTTAAATCAAATAAAAAGAGTTGTGGGTTTGATTTGGCTAAGAATGAATTGGAAACCTTACTGTGTGGTAGTGATGTGCATATTATTGCTAAGATTTAGAGAATGTTATTGAAATTGAATTTGGAAAGTGAACATGTAAAACATTGTATGATTCTCTGGGCAAGGAATTTTGGATATAATGTGATGCCTGAACAATGGGAAACTATGTGGATGAAAGGTTTAAAATTTACACTAAACTATAATTTAAAAGAAAAATTTTATAAGATGATATATCGCTGGCATTTAATACCAGATAAGTTATCTAGAATGTATAAAGGGATTTCAAATGAATATTGGAAGTGTAAAAGAAAGAAGGAACTTTTTCCCATTTATGGTGGACATGTAATAAAGCAAAGAACTTTTGGACTAAGATTCATATTATAATACAGAATATTCTTCAAATGAAAATAAAAAGGAAACCAGAAACTTTTCCTTTGGGTTTAATGGGAAAAAATTGATTATACACACAATATTATACACACAATATCATACAGTATTATACACACAAAAGTGGAAGGACCCTTAGATTCCCACTATGGATGAATGGCTGCAGAAGCCGTTGGAGTTGGCAGAAGTGGCAAAATTGATCATTTTGGTTAAAGGAAAGAATATAAGTACCTTTGTTTCCACATGGAGAAATTCTGAACTTTGTGCTTAAGGTGGGAAAAAATGAAACTTTGATTTTAGGTTTCACCGATTAGATTGATATGTTTTTATAGAAATAGCTAGTTTATATTATTTTGGAAAAACAAAAAGTTGTGGTTTAATATTAATGCTTTTTTTTACTGCAACAGAGGGAGTCGGAAGTCAACGTTTCTTCTTTTCTTTCCCCCAATTTCTCCTCACTTTTCTCTCCCCGTTTCCCCCTCAACACACTGTGTCTTCCTATTTACTTTTGCATTTTGTATTTTATCTTATAACCTAATAAAAAAACATTAAACTGCCGAAAGTTGTGTTTGTTATTTCAAAGAGGATGCCATGGAGGACCTTCAATGTGATAACCCAAACCTTGAGTTGGACACGGATGCAAAGCAGAAACCAATGCAGCTTGTAAAACAGGGCTATGACATGGGCCATTCTAGGGGTAGATAACATTGTCCACCCTATTTCATTCAGCACCAGCTGCAGCTTCCAAATGCTCTTCAAAGGAAGCCCTATGTAGAGCACATTGTATCAATTCAAAGGGAAGATGACCAGGGCATGAGTGACTGAGCCCAGGGAATCACGATCCAGGAAAAGGTCCAACTGGCACACTATAAGAAATTATGCAACTAGAAAGAGTTGTGAGTCCAGGAGGGTGAGAAGGCGCCATTCCCAAGAAGCAGCTGGAACTCCCCTCCCCATCTGCCCCACCTAAACCCAACTCCAGAGCTGACCCACATGCCCTGCATTCATGTATTTTGGGCCCCTGCATCCAGGCCACCCCCACTTTACTTCCTGCCTTGCCTTGCAGCAGTGGCAGCAGTGGCAGCAGCAACAACCAGGATCAGGAGGCAAGCAGGCCCCTCAGGGAAGTGAGGCTGGGCAGTAGAGTCTGGTGCCCTGGGAACTCTTGTGTCGGGTGCCCGCTGCAAAGGGCCCCAGGAAGCCCATGCTGCCATCCAGGGCCTGCACACATGGCCTGAGAGGGTCGGTGAGGCTCCTCCAGTGGATCGTGGCCTAGTGCCCACCATGGTCCCACCCCCAACACAAGGGACATTGAGCTGGCCATGCCCACACTGTCCATGCTCACCCAGGCAGCTGATCATCATCATCATCATCATCATCAGGCCATGATCTGGCCAGGACAAAGAGGACAAGGACAACTCCTCCTTAGATCAGGTTGGAAGTGATCTGCTTTGAGTTGATCCAAGAATGATGGTGGCCATGGTGAAATGCCTCTAAGGCCAGGCCCAGAGATGGCAAATGGATATCCCTCAAGACCATCAGGCTCGGGAACCCCACAGCAACTGTGAAATGCCCTCCAGAGGCTCAGAGTGGGAGGTTGCTGTGCAGCAAGAAGGTTGGTACAGTAGTAATAATCCCAACTGGTCCTGTGAATGAAACTTCAAGGAAAGAATTTCAGACCTGACAATTTGGGGAGCAGCACCCCGAAAGACCAAAAGAGAGACCCAGAGGGAGAAATAAGATGTTATAGTAAGAGATTAGGAATCAAGGGCGGATAGTGATATTGTTTATCTATTGAGAAGAAAATAAGATAAAGAAGTATGGAAAGAGAATATTATGGCTGAAATTGGAAAGAGAGATGTGATGTAAAATGGATTTGAAATTAAAAAAAGAACAACATGGCAGAAGCTGAAATAATAAGATACGGTGAAAAATGATTAATTGGTGATAAAGGATTATATAAAAGAGATGACTATGGAAAAAATGG
>WNWU01012892.1:0-16944 GCA_012654045.1 Ptyas mucosa | reverse complement strand
AGAAAGAAAGAAAGAAAGAAAGAAAGAAAGAAAGAAAGAAATTTGCAAGTCTTGCAAAAAAAAATGCAGTTAATATCCTGAGATGGTTCCTCAAATTACATTTCTGCCTCGTGACTCTATTCACAAGTATCCCTCATATTATCTGACCCAACTAGGGCATAAGACAAAATCCATCTTGTGTGCAGGGTTCACTTTCATGTAGGTCAACAACACAACTTCCCCATGAGTCCATCTGCTCTGTGAATGACAAGAAGAGACACAAACATGTTTTCCATTTTGTAGTATGAAGAGAAGCTGTTGCTAAGGGGATAGGATGATGGCTTTTCCCTGCAATTATCAGAAGAACAGTCATTTTTCATGTATCCCCTGTGGATTTCCAGACACAAAGATCTTCCAGGATAAAACCTGCTTTAAAAAATATCTCTGAGTTCACCAAATGGGGGGCAGAACGTGTCACCTTAGCCTGTCTTGCAAAGAGCTCTCTCCTGGGTTTGAAGAGACTCACATGCCTTTGTTCTCTCTATGGTCACAGCCCAAAGACAGGTAAGAGGAAGCATAGTTGCTATAAATTTGTCCTGGTGCCATCCAGGTGGCACAGGGGGTGTCTGATCTGCTAAACTTCCAGTGAGATTTCAGAAGCAACTTTCAAATCAGTTTCTGCCTAAACCTCGATTTCTGTTCTAGGAGGGAAGGTGATAATTATGACCGGGCAGGAGTCATGCTGCTTCTGATGATGCTGATGCTCTTCTGGCTCCTGGCTCCGACTACAGCAAAGAGGCTGCAAACCATTTGTGTGCTCAGGTGTTATATCCAGTTAAATGAAAGCTACCATAGGCCTGGTGATCTCATTATTGGTGGGAATCTGCCCTTGGGAACAACGTTAAAGTCTCCTGTCCCAGACTTTAGTACAGTGAAATTTATTTTTGATAATGTGTAAGTTTCAGCTGAAGGAGAAACGTGCAGATAATTGTTCTCTTTGCTTTAAACTCGGGGACTTTTTTCAGAAGTGCTTCTTCTAGTGTATTGAAATGTCCTGGTGTACTGCACATTTTGTGCTTTTCGTAATAAATTAGAAAGCTCTTAAAATACGCTGGAATTCTCAATTTCCTCATCAGGAAGATGACAAACAAGAAAATTGAAGGGGGAAGCTGTGCTGGCCTAGTGAAGAAGTCAAATTATAATATTAATCTGAACAGTAACTTCATGTAGAAAATTCAAATAAAAGCTCAACGCTCTTCAAGTGTTCAGGAGTTACAAAAATCCCTCTCAGTGTTGGAATCAGCATTGCTCATGAATAATGGGCATTCAGTAAATCTATGAGGTGACCCCCACTATAGTCCTGGGCTCAGCAATCCTTACCCCACCTGAAGAAGCTGCTCCAAGAGAGACCTTAAAGAATTACGGTGAAAGGGGAGCAGTTGGAAAGGATTACAGCCACTGCAGCAAAGTGAAGATGGAAGGGATGATAGAGGGTGTAAAGGAGTCCATGATATCTATGGAAAGGCTTCTGTCCTTTCTCACAGTCATCCAAGTTCAGCCAAAGGAAATCCTTTGAAAAAAACTGTAACGTTTTTCTCACTACAGATTCGCCATCAGTAACTACCAGCAGTTCCTTGCATTGCTGTTTGCTGTCTCCGAGGTCAATAAGGATTTTCTTTTGCTCCCCAACATCACCCTTGGCTTCCACATCTATGGCCATTTCCAGAGCGAGAAGATTATTTCCTTAAACAGCCTCTCCATGCTCTCCTCACGAGGCCAAGTGGTTCCAAGTTACAAATGTAACATGCAGGACACTCTGCTCTCCATCATTGGGGGTCTCAGTACCAAGTCCTCAAGGCTGATGGCCTCCATCTTCAGCATTTTTAAGGTCCCACAGGTAAGAGAGCTTCCTTGGATGCATTATGGAATAGATAAAGATCAAAATCACACACAGAAGCCAAACATGAAACTAAAAGTAGTTTTTTGTGGGATGGGGGCATATAATGAGCTTTTGACTCTTAGATTATTCTTTATTAAAGGGTAACCATCATTTTAGTGCCATTTATTCTCTGTATAAGGTTGTTGATTTCTTCTCTTGTCCTGTGACGTACCACGAACAATAAAAATGGCTAAGAAGGGAAGAAGATAAATTTGCCAGTCAAAGTGAGTCAATCTGAGGGCCATCAACCACACAATGGTCACAACTAAAGTCAACATAAAGCATTTACTTTGTCTTTGAAAGAAGAATCTCTCTTCCTCCAGCTCGGTGTTGGCTTTGAGTTCTCTCAGGGAGAGAGAAGAGTTTATCCTTCCTTCTTCCGCATTAATCCCAAGGAATCTCCTCAGTATGTGGGTTTAGTCCAGCTGCTCCTGCATTTCCAGTGGAACTGGGTTGGTCTTCTGGCCCCTAAAGATGAGAGGGGAGAACGTTTCATCTCAACTCTGATGCCAATGCTCCAGGAGAAGGAGATCTGCCTGGCCTTCACTCTAATGCTGGAATTGGATAGTATTCTAATCACTCAGGACAAGTTTATTCTCAATTTCCATACCTGGTCTAAAACAGATGTGTTTATTCTGTTTGCTGACTTAGTTGTTACTAGCAGTTTAATAGGGGCAGTAAATTTTTTTGAAAAAATCATAAAAGTATCATTTAGAAAAGTTTGTATCTTCACTTCCCATTGGAAACTTGGTGTGGAGGAATCTAAATACATATTGCGATATATAAAGGTTTTCCATGGAGTCTTGCATTTTAGGGACCACTCCGGGGATGTCTCTGAATTCAGCCACTTCCTCCTGTCTTTAGACCCCTTGAACCCCCAGGGAGATGTCTTTCTCCTTCCATGGTGGGAAGCGGTCTTTCGCTGCAAGATCTATAAATCAGGAAAGATCCCTCCAAAGGGGAAAAAACAATGTACAGGAAAGGAGAATCTGCAGAATGTGCCCAATTACACTATTGAAAAAAGAATGACAGGTGAAAGTTACAATATCTACAATGCCATTTATGCTCTGGCACACGCTTTACATGCAATGGATGGATCCAGAGTCCGACAGACCATGATGAGGCTTGGAAAGAGGATCTCAAATGTCCAGCCATGGCAGGTAATTTCTATGGCTTTTGACTCAGTCCACAGACGCTTTAATTGGAAGCTCCCCATATGAGTTTCTTCAGTTACTGATTCAATGTCTGCGTTCTCCCATACCAATTCATCTGAGACCCTTCCCCCTTTTTTTAGTTTACCATTTGTTGTGCTACTCAGTTTGTTGTGTGAAAACAGCTTCTGATTAATAATGGATGAAAACTAACCAAGGAGAGAAGCAACCTAGAACTAAGGAGAGGTTTCTTAAGGGAGGGTTTACCTTTAGAAGTCGTGGGTGCCCCATTGCTGGAGTCATTGAAGAAGAGACAGGATAGCCACTTGGACTTGTATAAAATTATAGAGGGTCTGTTGCTTGAGCAGGGGGTTGGACTAGAAGACCTCCAATGTCCCTTCCAATACTGTGATTCTGTTTCTATGACAACCACAGCACAGAGGAAGATTCAAAGTGGTCCTAATGGGTTCCTGGTCTGAAATTTATCAGAATTTCCTGCATCAAAGACTAAAATGTTGGACCTCTCTGACTAGTGAAGTGACCAACCAGGTCAGATGCTTCCTTCCACATGGCCCAGTTGATCAAACCTGGTTCCTGCATTCTGCTGCCTTTGACAATGAGCCAGAGAAAACCAATGGAATTTTCCATGATTCTTTTAGAAATGGTTTATTCATTCCAAACATTCATTTATCAATTAAAAAGACCATGGGAAAAAGTAACTATTTGAAAGTGCATGTACCCATGTATCACAAGAGGAAAAGCCTACAATTAAATTTAGATTATGGAACTAAAATTCTTGCATTTTGCTCAAATTGGAGTTGGAAACCATGTCCAGTGATGAAGAGAAAACTTTTAGTTTCAGAGTTAAATATACGTGATTCCTCAGATTGCCAGCAAGAGATGGAACTAGATTCTCAAATATAAACCCATCATCTCAAGATGCCCTTTATGTGATGATAGAAGCCATGATGTTTCATTTGCAACTTTAGGTCAAATACTCAAATTTCTGAATGTCTCTTTTATTTCAGATTCTTCCCTATGTGAGTAATGTGCAGTTCAACAACAGTGCTGGAGATGAGGTCTCCTTCTCAGAAGATGGACTGGGATCTGATTGTTACGATCTTCTCAACTGGGTTCTCTTCCCCAATCAATCTTTTGTCCCCAGGAAGGTTGGTCAAGTAGATCCTGAGGCTCCCCGAGGCCGGGATTTCACCATTAACTCTGATGGAATCATCTGGGCCACAAAGGTGAGATGCAAGAAAATGTTGTAAGTTCAGAGAGAGATTCATTCTCTTCCTGAGATGCAGAACATCTTCCTAACTTATAAAATAATCAGTTGAGTCAGAAATCATGGCAGTTATTTGGTGAGAAATCTGCTTTGTATGTAACACATTTGTGGTTTGATTTGTGTCATTCCACAAAGGGTTAGGCTTGGGAGTGACTTCTGCTTGAAACACAGGATGAAATTATAGTAAGTAATAGTGATTTCCATTGACCATTGTCACTCAGTTATAATCTCATGGTTCTTTCTGTTAGAAATGCTGAGGTTCAGTCACAAGCCTTCCTCTGCAGGATGATACCCCAGTTCCACTCTCCAGCATCTGTTGATGTCTTAGGAATGCCACTGGCCTGAATCCCCCAGGAGCTGTTCCACATTTCTGATAGATGGTGGCAATGTATCTCTTTAGAAGAAAATCTGAACATAGATGTAGGAGTAGGGAAAAGCATGAATGCAGCAGGTTCATTGCTTAGGTCATCTCAAATATTTCTCTTTTCTCTTTCAGAAGGTGCCCTTTGCCAGGTGTGGAAGGAAGAGGTGCCATGCAGGAGAGAGGAGGAGAGTTCCAGAGGGAAAGCAGGTTTGCTGCTACCAGTGTGACCCTTGTCCAGAAGGGACCTTTTCTAACAAGACAGGTAAACAAGACTTCAAATGTTAATCTTCCAGTATCAAAGAAGACATCCATTAAGTCATTTTCGTTATTGTTATTTTTATGAGATTGTCATGAAATCATATCCTTCTGGAAAACCTTTGCTGAAATCAGTTTCCAGATGTAAACTGCCCTGGCCACAGAAGCCACATTTCCCAATCCTCAGCAGTTCCATGCAGGATATCTTTAGGGCTGAATTTATGAATGTCCAACTCAGATTTCCATTGCTACTCTAACATCCAATTGCAAAAACTGCCTTCCAATCTTACCTGAGGAAGTGGGGTGTGAGGTCCAAGCTTTAATTTTTATTATTCAGAATATGCTCCTTCCGTCAGCACTATCAACCTCTGAGGAAATAGACCTGCCAGGGAAAGAGGACATTCATCTATCTATGTCTCTTTGATAGAGTAGGAGGGAGCAAAAAAGGTCTGAATGAACAGATTTGAGATACGAATTAGAGAGGTTAAGGCTGGGCAGGGGTGAAATCCAGTAGGTTCTGACAGGTTCTGGAGAACCGGTAGCGGAAATTTTGATTAGTTCAGAGAACTGACAAATACCAGCTCTAGCTGGTCCCAGAGTAGGGTGGGAATGGGGATTTTGCAGTATCCTTCCCCTGGCACGCCCACCAAGCAACACCACACCTACCAAGCATTACAATTGCTTAATGTATTGTAAGCCACCCTGAGTCTCCGGAGAAGGGCGGCATATAAATCGAACTAATAAACAAACAAACAAACAAACAAACAAATAAACAGATAAATAGATAAATAGATAAATAGATAAATAGATAAATAGATAAATAGATAAATAGATAAATAGATAAATAGATAAATAGATAAATAGATAAATAAATAAATAAAGCAACACCCAAAGAACCAGTAGTAAAAAGTTTTGATTTTCACCACTGAGGCAGGGATAATATACACACAAACAAAACAGCAGCATTTCTGGATAACAGATCTGTCTGTCTTCTATAGGTTCCATTATAAAATGGTAGGGAAAAAAGGTAGCAATCTTAAACTGAAAGCCACATTACTCATGGAAGTGCAAAGTGAATGGAAAACTGGAATGGGATAAATCCTCGTCTCTGGCTAATCTATCCCCAAGATCATCGTAAATGAAGAACGATTTGCTCTTTTTGATGTCCCATAAATTACACATGGGTTCTCACAACACGGCAACAGCAGAAAGGCAACTCTCATAGGTTCTCTAAAGTAGGGATAATGGACATGGTAGATGCCCCTGAAATGCTTAAAAAGACTCTTGATTTCAGATGGAGCTCACTGTGACCCCTGCCCAGAAGACCAATTTCCCAACAAGAACAAGGACCAGTGCATTGCCAAGAAGATCCACTTCCTTTCCTATCAAGACACCCTGGGATACACGTTAGTTTTTCTTGCTCTTTTTCTGTCAGGGATCACATCTGCAATCCTGGTTATTTTCCATAAACACCATGACACACCGATTGTCAAGGCCAACAACCGAGATCTCACCTACATCCTCTTGGCCTCCCTCCTGCTCTGCTTCCTCTGCTCCTTCCTCTTCATTGGTCAACCAGGGAAGATCACCTGTCTCTTCCAACAATCTGCCTTTGCCATTCTCTTTTCCCTGGCAGTTTCCTCTGTGTTGGCAAAAACTGTCATGGTGGTTCTGGCCTTCATGGCTACCAAGCCAGGGAACAAGGCAAGGAAACTCTTAGGAAAACCACTGACCAACTCCATTGTTATAGCCTGTCCTCTGGTCCAAGCCCTTCTTTGTGCCACCTGGCTGGTAACCTCTCCCCCATTTCTTAACTTGGACTTCCACTCCTTGTTTGGAGAGACCATCTTGGAATGTAAGCAAGGCTCAGCTTTCATGTTTTACATTGTCCTCTCTTACCTAGGACTTTTGGCCTTTGTCAGTTTCACAGTGGCATTTCTAGCTAGGAAATTGCCTGATAGTTTTAATGAAGCCAAGTTCATTACCTTTAGCATGCTGGTCTTTTGCAGTGTTTGGATCTCCTTCCTCCCTACCTACCTGAGCACCAAAGGGAAGTCCATGGTGGCTGTGGAGATCTTCTCCATTTTGGCCTCTGGGGCTGCTCTCTTGGCTTGTATCTTTTTCCCCAAATGCTACATTATTCTGCTGAGGCCAGATCTCAATTGCAGAGAAAATATAGTAAGGAACAAGAATTTCTAACCAATGCAAGGAGTTGCCTCTTTTATAATTGTCTTTGTGGCATGTTTAGAATGTGATAAGATTTCTAATAAATGATGATGTGAAGGAAGAATTTGTCCATAATGAATTCCTGATCAAGTTCTGCAACTGCTTACAATATTCCTCTGGTCAGTCTTCTGTTTTTCACGTTTTCAAAGTGTCCTTAGTGAAGTCCAATGCCCTGTATGGAAGGAAAACTTGTGAAAGATTTGTTTATTATTTTGGATATTTCTAAGTTTATATGGCAAAGGAAAAACCAAGAATTAGATATAAAATACTGTAAGATGCTAAGGAAAAAGGGGGGTTGAGTTTTCCAGACCTGAATTTGTATTTTGAGGCATGTTGTCTGGCCTGGTTAAAAAAGTGGGTGAACCTCCAGAATAAGAGGCTGCTTGAATTAGAGGGCCACAAATTAAGGTTTGGATGGCACCGTTATTTATGGTATGATCAAGTTCATGTTAATTTTAATAATCACTTTCCTAGATGTGCCATATTTAGAGTTTGGAATAAATATAAAACAAGGTTCTATATGAAGTTGCCTCTTTGTATGTCCCCACAAAAAGCTTTTTAAAGAAAAGAAATGGTGGCGAAGGCAGACTGCTGGACGTATGGTAAAATATTATCTTTCTTTTTTTTCTTTTTTTTTAAACAAAACATAAAACATAAATCCATCTTCCATTATAATTTCAAACAGTATGTCGATCAGTTACAAATCTTTTGTGCTTCATCTCCATATTCAAAATTTACTAGTTATTTGGTTTCTCATATTTTCAAACAAATAAACATCCTCATTTATCATTTATTTAACAATGGTTTTACCTATAATCAAATAGGTTTTGTGTAAGGTAGATACATGTCAGACATAGTTAGGAGAGTTTTAAATATTATAAATATTGCAGAGTATAATAAGGATAGAATAGGAATATTAGCGTTAGATATTTTCAAAGCATTTGATTCCATTCAATGGGAAACGATCATAGAACTGATTAAGGTTTTTGGTTTTGGAGATAAGTTTATACACGTTATTTCAAAATTATATCAAAAAGGGGTTGCCAGAGTAAAAGTGAATGGGATATTAACAAAGGATATAACTTTAGAAGCAGGTACAAGACAAGGGTGTCCTTTATCTCCAACATTGTTCTTATTAGCCATGGAGATCCTAGCAACAAAAGTAGAGGAAGATGAAGATATTACTGGATATAAAGGTGTTAAAACTAATTTATATGCTGATGATACCCTGATTGTAATGAAAAATCCAGAAAAAGATATGGGAAAGGTTAAGATGCATTTAAAAGAATTTGAAGATCTTACTGGTTTATCTGTAAACTGGGCCAAATCTGAAATACTATTAACTTGGGATGCACAAAAGGACAAGGAGACATTCCAGAATCAATTTGGTATAAAAGTTAAAGAAAACATAAAATATCTAGGAATTATATTATCAGCAAAAACAAATGAATTGAAAAAATCGAACTACGATAAATTGATAAGAGAAATTGATGAGAAAATTAAGAATTATAAGAAATTAACATTATCCTGGTTTGGAAGAGTTGCATTGAGTAAAATGATGCTATTACCAAAATTTAATTTCTTATTTGAAATGCTTCCAATATATATTTCTGAGAAAGACAGAATCCTATCAAAAGAAAATTGATGACTTTTGTAATGGGGATAAAAGACCTAGATTAGTCAAAAAGTTATGGTATCAAACTCAAAAGAAAGGGGGTCTCGGAATACCTAAATTGATGAATTATTATAGGTCCTTCCATGCAAAGACGGTAGTTAAAATAATTCTTGGTGGAAATGAATTATGGGGGAAATTAGAATTAGGAGAAATTGAAAAATGGGGAAAAATATATTTTATGGAGAATATAGTGGGGAAAAATAAAATCAAAAATGATCTTTTAAATAGTTTGTTAAAAACCTGGAGTAAAATTGATAGAAAATTGATTCCAGACAGATTGCAATTGGGAAATTTGGAAGATGGGGACTTTCCTTTAAATTTAAATAGGGAAAGGAAACAGATATTAATAGAGAAAAATTTGGAAGGAATAAAAGAATGGATACATTTGGTAAGAGACAACCATAAAAAAGAGGAAATATATGAAAAATGGAAGCTAAATTGGTTAGAAAAGATACAGATCAATAACTGGAACAAGAATTATAAGGATAGACTGGGGGTACAAAGGCCAAAAATGGAATTTGAAGAAGTAGTATCTCAAATAAGAAAGGGAGAAATTGGAATAACAAGATTGGTTAGTAAAATATATAAAATAATTAATTTGGATAATAACTCACAAAACGTGATGAGAAGTAATTGGGCAAAAGCTTTAAAAATAGATATTTCAGACCAGGACTGGAATTTAAATTGGACCAGTAGAATAATGAAGGCCTTATCGATTAGAATAAAGGAACATAATTATAAATTTGTTTGGAAGTGGTATCTGACCCCAATAAGATTATACCAAATAAATAAAGAAGTTAGTAGATTGTGTTGGAGATGTAAAGTGGAGGACGGGACATATGAGCATATGTGGTTTGGATGTGGTAAAGTTAAAAAAATTTGGTCCCAGATAGAAATTGAAATCGGTAAAATATTTAAAAAGGAAATTAAATTGGGATTAGGTATCATTTTCATATTAAAAATAACTGATAAGATGCTAACAATTGAAGAAAGGGAGTTTGTACGAATATTGGTTATTATAGGTCGAATAATAATAGCGAGATTTAGATATTGGAATTTAGATATTGATTATAATTTGGCCGAATGGTATAAAGAAATTTGGAAATTTGCCCTTAATGACAAGCTAACATGTGAGTTAAAATTCAGGAAAGGTTTAATAAAGGAAAACTCATTCTGGAAGATCTGGCAACCGTTTGTGGACAGTGCTATTGAACATTTGGAAGAGACGACACCAGTACCTACTCAAAGAGACTTTTGGAGGAACTGACAACAAGGATATGAACTTCTCTCTTTCCCTTGTTTTTTGTATTATACACTGGGTGATGTTTATTTATGTTGTGTTTTTTTTGTTGTTGTTTTTGTTTATGTATTTTGAAAAATTCAATTAAAAAACAAAAAAAAACAAAACAATGGCTTTATCGCTTCATAAAAATTATTTTCAACTATTATATTGATAACATTCATTTCACGTTTCATATTTCATTTCCATGCTTTCTTATCTAGCCATTGGTAAAATAAATCCCATATCTTATAATATTGTTTATTTATTTATTTATTTATTTATTATTTAATTAGATTTATATGCCGCCCTTCTCCAGAGACTCAGGGCGGCTTACAATGCATTAAGCAATAGCCTTCATAGTTTTGTATATTTATACAAAGTCAGCTTATTGCCCCCACAAACTGGGTCCTCATTTAACCTACCTTAGAAAGGATGGAAGGCTGAGTCAACCTTGAGCCTGGTGGGATTCGAACTTACAGTAATTGTAGACAGCTGGTGTTAATCACTTTGCTTTTAGTCTGCTGAGCTAAACCAGGCTCGTAAACAGGAAGTTTATCTTCTTGTTCTCTAATTTCAAATGTCAATTTACTCATTTCAGCACATTCCATAATTTTCTTAATAACTTCATCTTCCGTTGGCATTTTCTCATTTTTCTAGTTTTTCGCAAACACAATTCTAGCCGCTGTTAAAACATTCACAATCAAATATCTCAATTCTCTACTGTATATTTCTGGCACAATTCCTAATTAAAAAAATCTCTGGCTTAAAGTCTATGTGGTTTTTTATCATTTTTTTCCAACCATGTGTGGATTATAGTCCAGTATCTTTTAGCTTCTACACATGTCCACCACATATAGTAATATGAGCCCGGAGTCTGATGACATTTCCAGCACTTTTCCGAATTGTTCTTGAACATTCTGGCTATTTTTGTTGGGGGTAGATGCAACCTGTAAAACATCTTATACAAATTTTCCTTATATGCTGTTGACATTGTCATTTTATAATTTTGCAGCCACAGTTATTGCCATTTCTCTAAATCAATCCCATAACCAAAATTTTCTCCCCATGCAATCATTGTGGTAAAATATTATCTTTCAGCTCTGGTGAAACTACATTAAAGTTGAGGGAAGCACTTGAATTAGGTTCTGTTTATCATTGATTTACATATCAAGAACTGAAAGAATGGTTTAAATCAAATAAAAAGAGTTGTGGGTTTGATTTTGCTAAGAATGAATTGGAAATCTTACTGTGTGGTAGTGATGAGCGTATTATTGCTAAGATTTAGAAAATGTTATTGAAATTGAATTTGGAAAGTGAACATGTAAAACATTGTATGATTCAATGGGCAAGGAATTTTGGCTATAGTGTGATGCCTGAACAATGGGAAAATATATGGATGAAAGGTTTAAAATGAACTATAATTCAAAAGAATTTTTTATAAGATGATGTATCGCTGGCATTTAACACCAGATAAATTATCCGGAATGTATAAAGGTATTTCAAATGAATGTTGGAAGTGTAAAAGACAAAAGGAATCTTTTTCCCATTTATGGTGGACATGTGATAAAGCAAAGAAATTGTGGAGTAAGATTCATATTATAATACAGAATATTCTTAAAATGAAACTAAAAAGGAAACCAGAAACTTTTCTTTTGGGTTTATGGAAGAGGACTTGGAGAAAAAACTTGGAACTTGTGTTAAGGATATTGATGTTGTTTTACCAACCAGCAGAGTAACTGCACAAGGAAACGTTGAGAGCAATGAATAAGAAAACTGGTTTAGCAAAAGTGTACTTTATCATAGGAAAAAACAGTAGCGTAGTCATAAACAAATCCCAAGTCTTCACCAATAAATCAGTCCAGTAAATCAGTCCAAACAACTCACTCTAGTTAACAAACCACGATGGTAGCAGATCCATCAACAGATAGCAACTCCTTCACAATAGCAGTTCATAGCAGTTCAGTCACACTAGCAGTTCATAGCAGCAGCAGCAGTTCCCAATAGCAGTAGCAGTTCATAGCAGCAGCAGGAACTGACCAGGTTACCATACTTTGTTTAAATATACTTCCAACTAGTCATTATCCAATTACAGCATGACTCAGCAAGAAGGTAACATTTACAGCTTAAAGTTACAGTATATATATATTGCCTGGACAACTGGTTCTAACATTATATATACCATATAGAATCCTAACAACTTGGATCTTATAAATGTTGGCCGCAGCAAGATTATTACAGACATGAACGTGGAAGGACCCTTAGATTCCCACCATGGATGAATGGCTACAGAAGCTGATGGAGTTGGCAGAAATGGCTAAATTGACCATGTTGGTTAAGGGAAAGAAAAGAGGTTCTGTTGCTTCCTCGTGGAGAAATTCTGAACTTTGTGCCTGAAGTGGAAAAAAAAGGAAACTTTGATTTTGGGTTTTACCGATTAGATTGATATGTTTTTATAGAAATGGTTAGCTTATATTATTAGGGAAAAACAACAAGTTGTGGTTTGATGTTAATGCTTTTTTTTTTACTTCAACAGAGGGAGTCGGAAGTCATTTTTTCTTCTTTTCTTTTCCTCAATTTCTCCTCACTTTTCCCTCCCTGTTTCCCCCCCCCCACACACACACTGTGTCTTCCTATTTACTTTTATATTTTATCTTATAATCTAATAAAAAATGTTAAACTGGAAAAAAGATGTGTTTATTATTTCAAGGAGGAAATGTTCTTATTTTGTTCTTTATTTTATTTATTTTATTTTTAAGGTAGTGTTTTAAAGGTTTGGGTTCAATATCAGTGTTTCTAAACATATATGGCTGTTTCCTTAGATGTTTGAGGCTTTATAGAACTTCCCTACCACTACTCAATTGTTTTTGAAATAGCAGAGTTTAAATCTTCCTCACATCCAGATCTGCAGTACTGCCTCATCAATGTTGGGCAGAATTTCCCTGAGAGGAATGAGCAAAGAATGTCATAATTGTATGCAGTATGTTAGTCATCTCTTGTGACATTTCATCTCATGGACTTCCCTGGTAAACTACGCGGTTCCATGAGATCTGTGTGCACAGAAGGTCTCCACAGGAATCATTCTATCCATGCCCAACATCACAATCAAATTTCTGTAATGAGGACAGTTTCCCAGTAACGTCATTCAAGGTATGAAAATGTATGACAGTCATCAAAGTCAGGAGGCACCTGGAAATCACAGAGTCCTGTGACATGTAGTCATTTAATCCTGGGTAGTGCACAATTGGTATGTTGATGATAACATCTCCATTTCCATCAGATGGCCTCTCATGTGGGAAATAGAAACAATGGAGGAATGTGTGCAAATTGACCCAAAAAATAGCAAATTCAAATTCTCTGATTTTCAATAAGCTTTATCAAAATTTCTATGGCAACGTAACTGATATACTTTTTTATTAAGACAATATTTCTCTGTTGAAGATAATAACAGTAGAAGAATGGAACATAATTGATAGTTTAATTATGAATAGGTATGCGTACATCATTTATTCCTTATGCATATATCATTTTCTCCTTCTTTCTCAAATGTATGAATATGAGTGCAATCTTTGGTCTTCAAGAGTTCCTCCCACTATTCTCTGGAGAAAATTTATCCTGGGCAAACTCTTAACAAGCAATACTGCTGTGAGTCTTGATTAGTAGTTTTTGTTCCTGCATTTGAAGCCTGAAGGCTTAAGCAGTT
Organism: Ptyas mucosa; assembly: GCA_012654045.1. NCBI lineage: Eukaryota > Metazoa > Chordata > Lepidosauria > Squamata > Colubridae > Ptyas > Ptyas mucosa. The sequence goes on along the minus strand of WNWU01012892.1, from coordinate 3,085 downwards.
GTAATAGCTGCATAAACATGAGAGCTATTCCTTATTTAGCAACAATGATGAAACAGTAACTTTGCAACCCAACACACTGATGGGAATGGGAAAATTGGCTGCAGTCACCTTGCCCCGGCCACTTCACCCCAGCCTCCCCATTTCAGCTAACCCACCACAGCCACCCCTCCCCATCAGTCCCTCCCTGATATCTCCTCCCTATCAGCCCCCCAGCTGATTCTCCTCAGCCACCCTCCCCCACTGCCTCACCCTGGCTGATTCACTGTGGTACAAATTGCCCTGGCAGATTTGCAATGTGGGACAATTAGCCCTGCGTGTCTCAACTCTTCCCAGAACAAAACCATTCCCAGAAGGTCCTTCCCACTGCACCAAACTCCTCCTTCTCTACGGGCTTCTAAAATTGGGGCCTATTCCCCATTTTTTTCATCTCCTCCCACCTGAGTATCACTCTCAGCAAAAAGGGATCATGGCCATGTGGGCTGCAGATGGTAAGAGGCTCTAGGTCAGATCTGCCATACAGGATGGGAGTGGGGAGATAGGGAAGGGCGGAATGACAGGAAACATAACAGGCAACCAGAGACAATGACTGAACGATCCAAGGACAGAGGCATGGGAACAGAATGCAAAGGGCCACCAAACAGGCTCAAACTTTAGAAACCAAGACAACTAATTTTAACCTCATTGGACACTAACAAGATGACATATGGGGGAGGGCCTGGGACTAGGTTAAATCACATGGTTTATACAGGAATCTTCAGATCTGGATTTGCTTACACTGCAACCACTTGACTTTTAGTAAAAGTATACCCAACCGTACAAATAGAGTCAAGGATTTTTCTTTCCTAAATGTCTGAGCTGGGACAGGCCTGACATTCTGTCCACCAGCAAGGCCAGCAAAGGCATTTTGCAACCGGTGGTCCCAACTGGAGAGCCATAGATGATGCTTTCTAAATTAGGGGCTCTGTCACTCCAGGAGAGATTGAAATTTTTTTCCTCCGAGATAGTTGTATGAAGACCACAGTCCTGCCCTGCGTTGACAGCAGGCTACAGCTTTTGGGCCCTCTTTGCAAACTGCAAACCTCAGGCCACGGAAGTGATCATCAACCTGAAGCACTGGATTGGCTGCTGCATGGTGGGGACAGAAGCTGTCTGGCCAATGTGCTCACCCTTTGCCTTGAACCAAAGTTGAGCAACTCACAGGGAGTCAATATGCAAGCATGATCACTCCTGCCACAGCCTGGGGTATCCAGTTTGCAAAGAGGGAAGTGTGAACCATAGCAGCTAGGGAGGGGTGAATGCCATGGGTCAGCTGGGGTGAGGGGGCTGGGATGAAGTGGATGGAGCCAATTGTCCCAGACTACACAGTGACAATGTTCACAGGTCTGTAAAGCATAAGAAACTGATGTCATTCTGTAAGTTTTGGGACAGACTCGCTTAGCAAGCACTTCCAGCACGATTTTGGCTGCAGCCACCAGTGGCCTCATTCAGTTTGTGGCCCCTTGGAATCTGGTGGCTGCTTCTGTCATTGCACCACGTGGCCTTGTGACAAAGGGATTCGTTCTGCTTCCCTCTGGCTGTTTGTGCAGCATTGCAGAAAACTCTGGAGCTCCAGCGAAGGAGAAGTTTCAGGTGGGGGTCAACAACGGTGATTTTGTTTCTTGATTTCATTTTCCGAGTGCAGAACATCTTACACTGAAAGGAGAAAATGTGGTATTTAAAATTGGCCTATTGATCTAAATGAAACAAAAATCAAAAACTATACAGTAAATATAAAAATTAAACACAGAAGGCGTTTAAAACCCTTATGGGCCATTATACAGGCCATCCTCGTTCAAACTTACAAAGGCACTGAAAAATGTGACTTATGACCGTTTTTCACACTTACGACCATTGCAGCATTCCCACGGGCATGTGGTCAAAATTTGGGCCCTTGGCAACTGGCTCATATTTATGACAGTTGTAATGTCCTGGGGTCACATGATCCCCCCCTTTTTTTCTAATTTGATTTATATGCCGCCCTTCTCCGGAGACTCAGGGCGGCTTACAATGTATTAAGTAATAGCCTTTATACAAAGTCAGTTTATTGCCCCCACAATCTGGGTCCTCATTTTACCTACCTTAGAAAGGATGGAAGGCTGAGTCAACCTTGAGCCTGGTGGGATTTGAACTTGCAGTAATTGCAGGCAGCAGATGTAAGTGGATGTTAATCACTGCCTTAGTATTCTGAGCCACCAGAGCTCGTCACGTGTCACGTGATCCCCTTTTGCGACCTTCCAACAAGCCAGGTCAAGGGGGAAGCCAGATTCATTTAAATGTTCTGTCCCCGCCTCCCACACCCACAAACAAATTGCCGGAGAATAAACACAAGCTGGGTCTGTTATCAAGACTTGGCAGCTATACGTGAACCAGCTGCCAAATGCTTTTACTTCAACAAAGGAGGGGGAAGTTCCTTCACCAGATAACAAGCACACATATACACACCGAGTGGGGAGGGGAATAATCCAAGTCCAAAAGCCTTTTTCCAAAGTTCAGCTTTGTATCCAAGAGAATGGCAGAATTAGTTTTTGTCCGTCACAGTGACTCAGCCTAATCCCGGGCACACCTTGTCATCTGCTGTGATCTTTTCTCACGCCGACGCTGGTGTGGATCCAGCCACAACTCATCTCCCTCCTGGTCGCTCTGATCAGAGACACCTGGCTCCTGGCCACTCTCCTCTCCTTCGGCCAGCACCTGAGGAATTGCCAGAGAGGAGGGGCCTGGAGAGGGAGGCCTGGCCGGCTCCTCTCCTTCATGTTTGGAGCCTTCTTCCTCTGATACAATGAACTCAGGGGTTGGAGCCACAACATTAACAACCATATCATTAAGAGGAAGGCATGGATCCAGTTCACAGGTGGTCACAACTACATCCCATGGACACTGCCGACATCCTTGGGATCAACCGGATCAAACTGTTCCTAGATAACTGGGTAAGTCCTTTCCCCAGCCTTCTCCATAGGATCCACACCATGCTTGGCCTCCAACTGGGAAGAGATCCAAGCAATTTTATCAACCAGAATTCCTCTGTGAGGCCTGAAGGAAAACCTAC
>WNWU01012890.1:0-13389 GCA_012654045.1 Ptyas mucosa | reverse complement strand
CATGCAGGATTAATTAAGCCCAGTGAGCTGGTTCAAATATCTAAGAATGGACGTTGTCTTACCTGAACGTCCTTTTTCGGGGCACTGCGGCTCCACTCCATCTGTGGGTTAATCCTCCTTTCTGACAGCAACTGAGAGAACTTAAATCGATAGCTCCCACTCCGTGCTCTAGCCACGCCTCCCCTTAATCCCCAGTCTTGAACGAAGACTCAGCACCAAGGAAACAACAAACTTTATTCAGACCAAAAAGACACAATCAACAACCAACAACAGCAGGACGCCAAAAAAACAACAAAAGGGGAGGGAATGGAGTGGAGCCGCAGTGCCCCGAAAAAGGACGTTCAGGTAAGACAACGTCCATTTTCCAGAGCACTGCGGCTCCACTCCATCTGTGGGACATACCCAAGCTCAAACCACAGGGCCGGGAGGCGGACTGCTCCCCCCTGAAGACCCCGGCACAACACTCTGCAAGACCCTCCTGCCAAACGAGGCATCGGCCGAGGCGTAAGAGTCAATCCGATAGTGCCGTATAAACGGCGACAACGAAGTCCAAGTGGCAGCCCGGCAAATGTCCAACACCGACGCCTGCGTCGACCAAGCCGCAGAAGTAGCGGCACTCCGCGTCGAATGAGGCAAAATCCGCGACGGAGGAGTCCTCGCCTGACGTTCGTAAGCGGATGCTATACAAGCCTTAATCCACCGACCCACCGTGGCCGAGGAAACCTTCTGACCCATGGAGGTCGGGTGAAAGGACACGAGAAGGGCCTCCGACTTCCGAAAGGCCGCCGTCCTGCGGATATACCGACGTAAGGCCCTACGAACGTCCAGAGTATGCCAAAGGGCCTCGCGCTGATGACGAGGCGAAGGACAAAAATCCGGCAAAACGATCTCCTGCGCGCGATGAAACCACGAGTTCACCTTGGGTGTAAATGCCGGATCCAAACGAAGCACAACCGTATTAGGGCGGAAGATGCACAAGTCCTCCCTGACCGACAATGCGGCAAGCTCCGAAATCCTCCGCGCCGACGTGACTGCCAGAAGGAAGGCTACCTTAAAGGAGAGAAACTTAAGCGAAACCGACCCCAACGGTTCAAAGGGCGCAACGGTAAGCGCCTGCAAAACCAACTGCAAATCCCAAGTAGGATAACGGTGGACCACCACCGGGCGCAAATTCCGAGCGCCAAGAAGAAACCCCCGGATCCAGGGATGATGCGCCAACGACTGGAAAGGAGGAACCGAAATCACAGTCGACAGAGCCGCCACCTGGCGACGCAACGTAGCCGGGGCGAGTCCCCGCTCAAACCCCGCCTGAAGGAAACCAAGTACATCCTGCACCGACGCCGACGTGGGATCCACGTGACTCCCAGCAGCCCAACGGCAAAACGCCCGCCAAGACGCCTCATAAATCCGCGTTGTCGACGGTCGACGAGCCGCCTGGATAATGCCAATGACAGGATCCGGAAGCCTGCCCTTCCTCAGGAGGAGCCGCTCAAATCCCAGACGGCCAACTGGAGCCACTGCGGCTCGGGGTGATAGATGGCCCCTTGGCGCAGGGCAATTCTGTGAGGGGGAATCACCCACGGGTCGGAAACCGATAGCTCCACTAGGTCCGGGAACCAGGGCCGGCGAGGCCAGAACGGGGCCACAAGTAACACCCTCGCTCGTTCCGCTATGATCTTCCGGACGACCTGCTGGATCAGCGTGACCGGAGGAAAGGCGTACAGCAGACCCGCAGGCCAGCGGCAACGCAGAGCGTCTGTGTCTTCGGCCATCGGCGAAGGATAACGGGAGATGAACCGAGGAAGCTGGGCGTTGGCCCGAGTGGCGAAGAGATCTACCACCGGATCCCCGAAACGGAGAGTCAGTTCTCGAAACAGACGAGGATGAAGCTGCCACTCTGCCTGGTCGATCACCTCCCTGCTGAGCCAATCTGCCTGGACGTTTGCTGTGCCGGAAATGTGGTCCGCCCGAATCGATGACAGGTTCCGCTCTGCCCAGCTGAACAGCCTCTCCGACTCGAACATCAGGCTCCGGGACCGGGTACCGCCTTCCCGGTTCACGTGCGCCTTGGCCGACGTGTTGTCCGTGAGGACCAAAACGTGTCGCCCCCGAATCTCCGCCTTGAAATGACGAAGCGCCAACCTGATCGCCCGCAGTTCCAGCAGATTGATGCTCAGGGCACTCTCGGCCAGGGTCCAGACACCCTGAGCCACCCGATTGGACAAGTGAGCACCCCAGCCGTGAAGGCTGGCGTCCGTGGTCAAGACCACCCGGTCCAGGCCCAGGAAGTGACAACCTCTCCGAATGGCCGCCGATCTCCACCAACGCAGTGACAGCCTGACCTGGGGGGGAACAGGAACCTTCCTCAACGAACTGGCTCGCCCCGCCCGTTGAAAGGGAAGGAGAAGCCACTGCAGCGGCCGCGAATGACGTCTCGCCCAAGGGACGATCTGGTAACAGGAGACGAACTTCCCCAACAGTCTCGACAGGGTCAACAATGGCACCGATCTCTGGGAGACCACCTGGTCCAGCAACAGTGAGATGTCCCTCACTCTGTCCGGAGACAAAAACACCTGTCCTCTCGCAGAGTCTATTATGGTGCCCAGATGCAGAATCGACGTAGACGGAACGAAGTGACTTTTTTTCACGTTGATCGTGAACCCATGCGCCCTGAACGCCTTCAAGACCAGGTCCATGTCCTGAACCGCCCGGACCCGGGACGACGACAGCACCAGCACATCGTCCAGGTAACACAGAGTCCGCACTGGAACCGAGCTGAGCGAAGCCGACACCACCGCAACCAACTTGGTGAACGTCCGTGGGGCGGAGGAGAGCCCGAACGGCATCGCACAATATTGGTAATGCCTGCCCGCAAACTCGAAGCGCAGAAACCGCCGATGTGCCGGGTGGACGGGAACATGGAGGTACGCCTCCCGAAGATCCACGGACTGGAGGAGATCCCCCCGCCGCACCGAAGCAAGAATAGAGCGCAGAGAGTGCATCTTGAAACGGCGATAACGCACTGCCAAGTTCAACTGTTTCAAGTTGAGGATTCCCCGGACTCCGCCCGAACTTTTGGGAACTAAAAACAGAACTGAATAAAATCCGGTCCCCCACTGATCCCGAGGCACCGGTTCTATCGCCTCTATCTCCAACAGGTGCGAGATCTCCTCCAGCATCAATTTGCGACGTTCGGTTGTCAACGGAACGGGACAACGGAGGAATCGCCCAGGGGGACGATCCAAGAACTCGATCGACAACCCCTCTGCTACCGTGCGCCGAACCCACAGGTCCGATGTCGACAACTCCCACTGATTCCGGAAGAACCGAAGACGACCGCCGACCGGCCCTGCCGGCGGTGAGTCATTTGCCCCGACGGAAAGGTTTGGGGCCGGCTCCCCTGAATGGCCGGGTCGAAGACGCCTGCTTTCCACCTCTCTCACGGAATCCACGTCTCCCGGAAAACCGATCAGCTGCTGGGAATGGCTGACGATAACTGGGGGACCCGCCGGCCCCGGGATACTGACGAAAGGGCTGGCGAAAGGAATAGGGCGTGAAACGCCTATCTCGCTTGTGAGAAGACGACGGCATAACCTTCCGCTTATCCTTGTCCTCCACAAGGACCGGATCCAGAGCAGCCCCAAAAAGCGCCGGCGCCTTGTACGGAGCCGCTGCCAGCTTCCACTTCGTCTTAACATCCGCCTTCCAAGGCTTCAACCAAAACAAACGGCGAGACGTGACAGAGGCCGCCAGAGCCCTGGAAGCAAACTTGACCGAGCTCAGAGAAGCATCCGCCGAATACTCCGTGGCTGCGATAATCTTATTAACATCGTGGTGCAAACGTCTCTCCTCCGGAGGAAGGCGTTCCTGCAGCTGCCTCAGCCAGATTAGTGAGGCTCTGTTGAAGAATGAAGTCGCCGTAGCCGAACGGACGGCCCAAGCTACCGCCTGATGCGCCTTACGAAAGGCCAACTCAGTGCGCCTCTCCTCCGACTTCAAACCCTCCAGGGGATCCCCCGACACCAACGACTGCGAAGTCAGTGCCGCCACAGGGGCATCCACCACCGGCAGTTCCAGCAGAGCGTCCAACTCGGGCGCTGAACAAAACAACTTTTTGTCCAAGTTCGTGGGCGCAGTCGAGGAACCCGGCTGGCCCCACGGAGCCTGCAGGACATCAGTAAACAGTTGAGGGCACGGCACAAACTCCTTCTCCATCTTGGTCTGCTTGAACAAGGCATCATGTGGCCCAACCTCAGACTGTGAAGGTGGAGGTTGAGCCCCCACCGATCCCAAGTTAGTAGTCAGGCGTGCCTTGTGCAGCAAGGATTTAAACAGAGCTGGTCGGAACAGACCCGTAAAGGCGGGCGAATCCGGTAGTAGACCTTCGTCCTCCGAAAACTCATCGTCGGGATAATCCTCCTCACGATCGGATTCCTCTGAAGATTCAGTCTCGGGCTGCACAGGCTCACGGGATCTGCGAGCAACAGGAGCCACCGGAGACGACTGGGAAGGTCCCGGAACAGGAGCCTGGGCCGCAGTCTGCGCGCTTGCCGCCATGATAGAGGCTAAAGCCGTAGACAGCACCATCTGGAAGTCAAATTGTGGTCCCACGCCAGGCTGTGCCACCGTTCTCAGCCCAGCAGCTGTGGGTGTGAACGTAGCGGGGGGAGGCTGGCGGCCTCGGCTATGGTCAACGTCCAACCCCGCCCGGGAGACATCCGGCAGAGATTGAGAGATGCCCCTGGAAAGTGACAGAGGAGCAGACGAGACCCTCCCTGATAAGGCCTGCGTCTGACCAGATGGACTACCTGGAGAGGCCCTTTCCACGTGGGTAGCCGGCGTGGCCGTAGCCATTTTAGCTTTCTCCCACTGCCTCTCCAAAGCCTTGTGCCTTCGGAGTGCGTCCTTCTCCACTGAAGAGGACGCCCTAGAATGGTGGGATTTACGGCTCCTCTTGCCCGAAGGTTTTTTGGCAAGTTTGGGAGGCCGAACCGGGCTAGGTTCCCGTTCCAAATCTGAGGAACAAGAGGAATCGGCCATTCTGCAAACACCAGGCAACAGCCTTTTTTTTTTTTTTTTTTTTAAAAATATGTAATTTTATGCAAATTTATTAATATATGCAAATTTTATGCAAATTTATTAATATATGCAAATTATATGCAAATTTGCTAATATATGCAAATTTATTAATATATGCAAATTATATGCAAATTTGCTAATATATGCAAATTTATTAATATATTCAAATTATATGCAAATTAGCTAATATATGCAAATTTATTAATTTATGCAAATGACATGCAAATTATCAAATTCTGCAAATTACTTAAATTGTGCCAAACAAGTCAAATATGTAGTTGGGTAAACCAAACTACCTTGGCACCACCACACAAATTACAAAGCTGTAGAGGTTGGGGCTGAAGGGCACCCCCCCCCCCTCTATTGCAGCCAAGCCTGACACAAAAAAATTTTTTTTTTTTTTTTTGTACAGAAACAACCCCAGGCAGCAGGGGAGTGGTTTCGTGCCCAAAATGTCCCCAGCCGTTAAGATCAGTTCACGGCACAGGGGAGAAAAGGGGGAAGGTGAGGCAAGGCAGCGTGAGCCCGCACACCATAACACTCCCCCCCCCACAGAACCTGCAGATGGCGCCTAACGGGACAAGAAACGAGAGGAGGAAGGCAAGCCCTCACTCTCACAACCAGGCCAGAGCAGAGCGCACAAGGCAAGCTCTCCTGGCAACTCCGCTGCGGGCCCCAAACACGAAGACAAAATGGCGGGCGGCCACGTTGCAATAAAATGGCGCCCGCCGCTTGCTCAGCCTCCCACGTGGAGTGTGTCCCAAACCGGCTGTGAGCCAGGCAGCCGCACAAGACCGAATTGAGCGGGCGGTTCTCCTCGCCGGCGCTCGCTCCACCAGCGCTGTTGCAGCTCCTGAAGGAAGGGAAGACGGCGCCGCCCGCAGAGCCCTGCCGGGACGGCCGCCGCAAAAGCCCCTTATCACCTGGGATTCGCCCGGCTATTTAGCCGCCCAGGGAGAACGGCGCCGCCCGCAGAGCCCTGACGGGACGGCCGCCGTGCCTGCCTCCGCTCCCCTCGCAGATGGCAAAGGCGGGGGAGCGATCTGAAAGGGAAGGTGGCAGCCGCCAACCTTCCCCTCAACTGTAAGGGCCGGATCCGCCCAAAAGGGTCGGAATCCGGCAGCTGGAGGCGCTCACAGCGCCGAAGCTCCGCGTGACCAGGCACCCCAGGCACACCGCAGGCAGAACCAGCAGGCAGGCAGGCAACGAAGCAAAGTGAGAAGAAAAAAAAAAAAAAATCAATCAAGGAAGCCCCAAGCTCCACCGAAAAGAAAACTAATCAAAAGAAAATAAAGAAACCTAACGGCCAAAGATCCAGAGCACGGAGCAAAAATTATTCCACCTCAGTCTGTCAGCAACTGAGAGAAAGACTGGGGATTAAGGGGAGGCGTGGCTAGAGCACGGAGTGGGAGCTATCGATTTAAGTTCTCTCAGTTGCTGTCAGAAAGGAGGATTAACCCACAGATGGAGTGGAGCCGCAGTGCTCTGGAAAAAGTCATACTCCTTTTCCCTCTACGGGTGTTTCACAGCAGAGAAATATTACAATTAGTAATCCCAGAATAGGAGAACAAAGCAAGAGTAAGGAGAACAGGTGAATTCATCTATCTCCACACCATAGCCTGTCCAACACATGCCCAGTCCAATGTCTGTAGAAACCCTAAATCATCACTGTGCAACTATCTATGTTATCGAACATACTTGGCCATTCTATCACACCAACCCCTTCATATTTTATTGAATAGCCCAACTTCTAAAGGCACAGTCAAATTCTGCCAGTATTATCCCCTCTACTAGCTTTTGCTGATATTAGCACTGCTATTCAGAAAGCACAACATACTATTAATCTACATCACCATTGAAAAAATAAACAGAATAGTGCATTTGCGCTAAACTCCAGATCATTCTTTTCTAGCTTCATAAGTTTAAGTCAGAAATAATTTCTGCCATTTAAGCAAATTGTTACATAATGGATTGATATAAATGAGTTAGGATTAGAGATTAAAAGTGTAAATAGCTTGGGGGAAGGAGAAGGTGGAGGAGGGAAACTATTATGGAAGAAAAAAGTGGGGAGAATTTTTTCACAGAAATAGAAAGTGAATTCAGTGCCTTATTTATCAATATATGGTTCCTGTTCCCAAAGAATACAGGAAATCCCTGACTTACAACTATAACTGAGTCTGGCAATTATGAATAAGTCATGACAGTCATAAAGTGGGTCACATGTGATTGACCAATTTACCACCTTTTTTTGCCATGGTTGTTAAGCAAACACCACAGTTACTAAGCAAGCAGCACAGTTGTTAAGCAAATCTATTGTTCACCATGGCCCCAATTTTGCCAGAAACCAGAAGTAAATACTGTTTTCCCAGCAAAAACTTTGTAAATCACAATCAAGTGCCTGCAGGACATGTTCAAACAGCTGTAAAGGCTGGCCAGTTGCAGAGCATGCAAAATGTAGCCATTTTGGTTCTAGAATTTTGGAACTGGGTTGTAAGTAGCTTTTAGAAGGTCCATCATAACTTCAAACAATCACTACATGACCCGTCCTAAATTGAGGACTATCTGAATTGTATTTGATACCACTACTACATGAACCAGTATTATTTGATTTCCATAGCATCCTAACAAGTGACTCTGGGCAACGTACATCATAATACATAAAAACAATTTTAAAAATTAAAACAATACAAAATAAATATGTGTGGCATTAAATAAAGCGGTTACTAAGGTTACTAAGGTGTGCTACTAGGAAACGGGGCCATAGCACACTGGTGCCCTAGGCACACAACCAAGTTTCTAAGGCCTTACAAAAGGCCAACAGGGTTAGGGTCATCCTAATATCTAAAGAGAGAATATTCCAAAGGGCAAGGGCTATGGCAGACAAGGCACATCTCCTTGTCCCCAGTGGACAGCCCTTGCAGCATGTCAAATCTTCCTGACTGAATTAGACAGGGAGAAACAACTGGGAGAAGACGTTTACATAACCCAATATCAGCTGCATATACATTTATATATTTTTATAAATAATGTAAAGAAACAAATAAATAAATAAATACCTATGATATGAATAACCCACCAGCATTCACAATACTAGTCTCCTTGCTAGCCTAGGAAGTGTTTGAGACTGAATACATACCTACCCTTAGGCATGGCCTTTACCATGTAATATGTAAGACCCACTCCTCTACTTAGGCAACAGAAAAAGTTTTGATCTTTGAAAAGGCAGACCTCTGGAGATTTAAAACGACGTTTTTCTGCCTGAGTTCAGAAAGGAGGAAGAATGCACCGTCTCTTCATCGGGTTGATAAATGATTGGAGGAGTTTATCCCAAGTACACAGGGTAAGTCTAGGGACAAAGGACTACATAATTCAGCTTAACTGAATTAAGAAACAGATAGCTGCTTTAGTTAGACACTGCATTAATTCTATTTTTTTGCTTTTGAGGGTTATCGTTCTCCAGATATTTCCCTGGGCAAGTAGAACCCACTGTGCAATTTCAGACTATTTTCCAAAAGATTTGTCTTGTCTATTAACTTATTGTGAACTGAAAATCTAGCTTTCTAATTATAGTGGACCACCACTATGTTGTGTGCCAATAAGTTAATGGCCTGTCAACTCACTGTTCAGGCCTGGCTGCACAAGGAGGACCTAAGGAGGTTGGAGCACGTCCCAGCCCTGGCTGTGGTAGTGCCTCAATGCAGAGCTGCACCTCTCTGAAGTCATAGCAAGGAGAAGGAAGCAGCAAGGCAGCGGCTCCTCAGATGGTCATACTTTTTCACCCTCCAAGGGAGGGGGAGAAGGGGAGAGAGAGAGAGAGAGAGAGAGAGAGAGAGAGAAAGAGGCAGAGATGGACGAACAGCAGATTTCTACAATTTTCTTTCCAGAAAAAGTTGCCAAGTTATATACTACTTCTGCAAAAAATACTAGCAATGTTTGGAAACAATATATAGTTTTCTCAAATTAACAAATTAATATTGATATCATGGCTGACATGAATAATTGCAAGTGAGACGAAGGATGCAGTCATCTCAGGATGTAAAACCAAATATTGTTGTAGTAGTTAATTAAAAATGCTGCCAGCTAAATTGCCAAAATGAAGTGATTTTCTTTTATAGGAAATGTGGCTTTATTTATTAAGTGTATGATTAATGGACTATCAGATATTCATTTCCTCATTTTGACTTGGTAAGGACTTTTGTATCAACATACAAAAAGGCTTCAATGTTATCTTTACACTAATGAACCAGTTCTCAGGCATCACGTGTGATGTTTTGAGTTTGAAATCCTTAGGTCAAAGCATTATTTTTGAACTCGTATCACTTGTTTAACTATGATTCAGAAGCAAGGTCTTTGTGAGGACATGATGATGATGAAGATGATGATGATATTTCCTCAAGAGAGATCTGACATAGAAGGAAGGAGAAATTTTCTGACAGTGAGAACAATTAATCAATGGAATAGCTTGCCTCTCAGAGTTGTGGGTGTTCTGTCACTGAAGGTTTAAGAATAAGGTCTCCTGCCTTGAGCAGGGGGTTGAACTAGAAGACCTCTGAGGTCCTTTACAGTCCTATGATTGTTGTTTTTTTGTTCAACTTCAAGTGATTTAACAGATACTGTTTTCTCTGTTGGAGAATTAGCCAACATTAAAGTAAAGAATCCAATATTTACTTTTCTCCAGAGGTGTTGGGTCCAAAGTATCTAGTCAACTAATGGTCAGCACTAAATTTGCACTAGGATCAACAGAATTCAAGTGTGTGGAGAATGGACTTGGATTGTTTGTGGCATCTGTAAAGAGGACATATTTAACTGTTCGTCAGCTCTGTCTGCTCTTCTCCTACAAGAGATACATTTCTTGAACCACATCCTGAATCTATCCCAAACTGCTGTATGTTTGAAATCCTAAGTGAAGTCTGTATTTCTTCTTTGGACAATTTTCAATTGTTATATTCAATATGGGCAGATCTTAATTACACAATTCCAATGTTCATTAGCAAATCGTTCTTCAGAACAGGCAGATCTTGGTTGCACCTGGATGTGGAAACCATTATTGTACATTATGCATATCTAAATATCATGATGTTTTGGTAAACTTTGGCTTATAGTTTACCATTATGTGCAAATCAACCCACTACAGTTTGTTCAATAAATCATAGTTGAAAGTCATAGCTTAGTACAATGTACGAAGCTAATCTACAGTAATTTAATTCTGTTGACTAAAAAATTGGTGGGATTATATGCAAAGCACTAAATCACAAACCTGTTCATAATACAGTTAGGTTTAACAGTACAATGTGTGAACCTAAACATATCACAATATAGTTGTGTGCGATATGTTAACGCAGTGTGCCAAATGTTAAATATATGAGGGTACCCTATATCTAACAATAGCCAACATGTCAATCAGAATAAAAAGGTATTTGTTTTTCCTTACTTTGAAATAAAATAAAAATACTAAAGGTGTACAAAACATTTCATGATTCTGAATTGAGAACAGGCTGTTCCAACCACACTGAAGCTAATCCTATGGTACTCCAATGTTGACAGAAGTACTATTTCCATCATAATTATAAAGCAGTTATATCAATCTGATTGATATAATCATACAGAGCAGGCATAATATATCTTTCTTCTCTCCTGTGAAAGCTTATAGTAAAATTTGTAGTAAACTTCTATGATTAATTACTGTCATTTAATTTTCCCATTTAAATTTAATATGACCTCAACATTTTGGGTTCTCTCAATATATTCCAATATGTATACAGACATAAGCAGGAATGTTTGACAACAATTTAATTACAAGTGTATTTTGTTGCTTGCTGAGCTACTGTACTAAGGATGGTAGGGATGATGCTCTGAGAGATGCTCTCTCAGAATTTGACTGCTTGCACCAAAATAAGCACTGACAGCTTCCATAATAGTCCCTTCCTGTTGCATGAGGCTAGGCTGGATTAGTAAAGGTGGCTACCGAGCTTCATTTTTCTGTCACTTCCTGTTTGGACTGGGCACAGAATCTTAATGTTAGGTTATGTAAAATGTTGGATGAAATATTTTCTGATATTATTATTGGTGCTGTTAGTATTACTAATCAATTGTGATAACATTAATAATGTTATGTACAAATGAGAATTACAGAAAGTAATAACTAATATTGAATATCAATAATATTTCATATCATTAGTTATTATTTTCTGTAATTCTTTTTTATATACAATTCTGTTTTAAATGAACAATGAGGTAAGGGCATATTTAGATTTTGTATGTAAACTATATCATACAAAATGAAGAGAAACAAGAGTTTTATATTTAAATTGCCTTATATAAACTGCTTTGAACAATTTGTGGAAAAATTGTATATAAATAAATATATTACTAAAGTAACTATGATTAATATGAAAAAAATGACCAATCTCAGAAACAACAAATTATGCATCTCTAAAACGTTATCTTTGAACCAGTCACTCTCTCTGAGACCAACTCATCTTACAGGACTGTTGTGATGATAATAGAAGGAAAAAGGAGTATAAGATATGTTCACCACTTTAAGTTGTTTATAAAGGCAGTATATAAATAAAAAAATATTTTTTCTTCAAATGTTAGCATTCTAGGTAGCTAAAACAGAGCTCATTTTAATGCTTTTTACCTAAAAGAACCAATTTCTGGTTCCACAACAAAAGAAATATACATTATAGTATTAAATGGTGCAGAACAGATATGTCCATGGAAGCCAGAGCACACACACTGCACATATAGCACCACAATTGGCCAGTGGACAAGAGGCTATAGATTAATAATAATAAAACAATGAAACTTGACAAAAATAAAATTGTTTGGGTATCTGCTATAACTAATCAATATCTTTTAAACTATTTTTAATTATCAGCTTTATTTGCCCACCGTTGTTACAAGAATAGAGTTTTTAGCTTTTGACTGATTATTTGAGATTATCCTCTTCTCCATTGTCTATGTATGCATATGCAAATTAACACATGCTTTTATCAATTAAAATTGATAGCGTTCTAATGTTTTCACGAAAAGTTATTGTAAATCAACATTTGAATTAACATTAACTAAAAATGCTTAATGACCATTTTAAATCAACACTGGATAGCTAAAAGATGAACTTTTGAGAGATATATAAAATTTCATTAAATTGTTCGGGTTCAAGAAAACTAAAGCTATGTGAATATACTGGAGCATCTCCAACAATTACAGTATTAGCTCTGCAGCAATGACTACATTAGTACCTCTGCAGGAAAATCCTGATCAGTAAGCAGTAACATCTCCCAGCTATTAATTGCTGATGTCACTTCTCTTCCAAATTCTAAAATAAAATACTGTTAACAGTAAAGCCGTTTTAATTTAATATAAGAGGAACAATTTTCTCCTCTTGTAACTAATGCTTTCTCTGTAAATTACTAACTAGACACTGCTTCTGAGAACATTCAATATCTGGAAAAAGAAATCCCTTTCAACACTTAGGAACACAGATTAAATCTGACCAAAATATACTTTTTATCCCAGAATAATTACTCAGACTTTTTATTGATGAAACTTAGGTTGTTTAAGGTATTGTAATGCATTACATGTTAGGTGTTCCCCATAAATACTACTAAATTAGACATATTCAACTCTTAATATATTTAATAGTTACAGATTTACCATTCATCAGATTTAGTATAAATGTGGCAAAAGCCTGAACTCTGGTCTGATGTTAATTTACTGTGCACAAGTATTCAGATGTAATATATAGAATATTTAGTAACTGATAAGTGATATTCCAGGGTCATTATTGTCTTGATAATGAGAAACTGACTACAGATCACAGAACACAATTGCACAAGATACAATGTATTTGCCCAGATTGCTTTCTTTAACAGAATCTAAATATGTAAACATAAGCATAGCAAGGATCACCTTTCTGCCAACATTTCTGCTATACAAGAGCAGTGATTGCGAAACGTTTAGACACCAAGTGCCCAAACTGAAAGGTGTGTGCGCACACACGTGTGGGCATGCACGAACATATACTGACATGTGTGGACATGCGTGCATGCGCAGCAGAGACCCGAAGACCAACTGGCTGGTGGGAGGCGGGGCATCCCAATACCAGCACGCAGCAAGAGGTAAGATATTTTTCTTTCATGAGCTTGTGTTTCGTCGTTTGCATGGAAACAGAAGCTCACGAAAGAAACGCCAGTGAAATCTGACCTGGGGTGACAGCGTGTGTGCCAGCAGAGAGGGCTCTGCGTGCCACCTCTGGCACACGTGCCATACTACTGCTGGCACTAGAATGATTTGTCTAACCTGTAT
>WNWU01012887.1:4991-15711 GCA_012654045.1 Ptyas mucosa | reverse complement strand
CCAGAATTCCCCAGCCAGCATGGCTGGCTGGGGAATTCTGGGAGTTGAAGTCCACCCGTCTTCCAGTGGCCAAGGTTGAAAAACACTGATCTAAGACATCCAATGCAAAATGTGGACCAAATCTAATTGCTAAACTTTTGCTAAGTTAGATGCCCGTCAAATGTGCAGAGAATGGAAGAGCCGAAGATGTAGAGCAGAGTTTTCCCAACTTTGTCAGCTTGGAGATGTGTGGACTTCAACTCCCAGAATTCCCCAGCCAGCTGGGCTCCGTTGCAGTATGTGGCGAATCCGTACAGATAGTCCTCAAAACTTTCCACCGCAAGGGAGCCCCAAATTTCTGTTGCTAAGCGAGACAGTCGTACAATGAGTTTTTGCCCCATTTCATTTTACAACCTTTCTCTCCACGGCGGTTAAGTGAACCACTGCAGGGGTTAAGTTAGGGACACCGTTGTTAAGTGAATCGGACCTGCCTGTCAGGTGTTCTCCACAGGGGATCACGTGACCCCCCGGGACACTGCAACCGTCGTAAATATGAGTCAGTTGCCAAAAGTCTGAATTTTGATCGCGTGACCGTGGGGGGGGATGCCGCAACGGTTGTTAAGTGTGAAGACTGGCCGTAAGTCCAGTGGTGGGATTCAAATAATTTAAGAAACGGATCTCTGCCCTAATGAATGGCTGGGTGGGCGTGGCCAGGGGTGTGTGACAGGCAGCACTTGGCCTCCTGCACACCCTGGAAGTAAAAACAGGGCACGGGGGGAGGGCATCCCGCCCCCCATGCCCCATTTTGGGCCTAGTAGGCCTCCCTGCAGCCTCCTGGGAGCAAAAACAGGCCACGTGGGGGGCACCTCGCCCCCATGCTCTGTTTTGGGTTTAGTAGGCCTCCCTGCAACCTCCTGGGAGCAAAAATGGGCCGCCGGGGGGGCATGCTGCACCCCCCCCCTCGTGCCCCATTTTGGGCCTAGTAGGCCTCCCAGCACTTACCTGGGAGCCAAAATGGGGCGCGTGGGGACTCCTGGAAAGGAAGGGGCAGGGCCAGCAAGTTAATAACCAGTTCACCCAAATTGGCCCGAACCGGCTGAATCCCACCACTGCATAAGTCCCTTTCTTCAGTGCCGTTGAAACTTTGGTAACTAAATGAATGGTCGGAGGAGGAAAAAAACACATATAAATCTACACTTCCAGGAGATATATTCTGTGCATTTGCTGGTTTATTTACTGCAGATTCTACCAGACTATAGAAGCTACCCATCAGTAAACATCAAAGTAACGACAATAAAAGTCACACCAGACAGAAATATGCAAACACTCACAGACACACACACACACACATGCCCTGCTAGAAATTCAGAGGTACTAATCATATTAGCAGCAACATTGAAACTAATTAAAACAAGGTAAGGGGGGGGGAACACACCAAAGACTGGATAACTATACCATAAATAGAAGAACTGAGGGGGAAAAAAAATAAGCAAGGAGATTTATTCATTAGGGTGGTTTGCTTGACCTGTTTTTAATTTCGGTGACTTATTATTTTTATTTTCTGTTACACATTTAATGGGCTCCCTTGCTTGGCACGCAGTTTCTCATTTCTTGATGTGGTCCTAGCTTAAGAGAAGTGTAGAAAAGACGGTGCAATACACGAGCTTGCATTAAGATACACACACACACACACACACACACACATATATATTTAAATTGTGGATATTATTCATCAGCATTGAAGCCAAACCACACCAAACCAAAATCCTTCAGGGACATTTTGGCACAGTTTCCAAGCCAAAGAAAGGCCCCTTTAATGAAACAGGGAACGTACCTCAAGAAGGCGTCTTAAAAGGGATGTGTGCGCCATTTATTTGCACAAGTGTGTTTCCCGCTGGTCCAGTTTATCACATGTAAATCTCCTTGGCGTCTCCCGTTTTCCACTTTTAACGAGAAGCGAGCCATTTCCTAATAACAGCAGAGATTAGACGGGGAGGAACCCCGAACCGAAAGCATTAACCTGAAGGAAATGTAACGATAAATTAAAGGTATTAACCAAGGCTGCGCTACAAGCTCAACATTTGTTAAGTAAATTGTACAGTTATTAAGACTCATTTTTGCCATCCGAGGATCCGTTCTTGGGAACTGTTTGAGCAGGGAAGGGGGGAATCTAATTCAGAGGGGAAGGCGGGAGGAGCCAAGGATGACCTGTTTCTGTCCTCCGTCAACATCTGGAAGAGGCCAGGATAGGTCACGTGCGTTGTTGGACCTCGTCACGTCTTTCATCATTCGTGTCGTTTGCGTGAGGGTGCCACTGCGGGTGCATCTGACGGGAGAGACATGGCTTCTTCCAACGGATGGGCCCCGCCAATCTGGTTCCAGCCAATATAAAACGGCTGGAATTATGGAATTGAGTGCATCTGGATGACTTCAGTTTGGGGGAAGACAGAATGAATAGGATAACAGGCCCCTGTGCGTTGTTCTTCAGAGCTGAGGAAGCTTCTTGGATGAGAAGCGAAACCTCTTCAAAGAAAAACCAGAAAGTCCAGTTGCCTCTTGAAAAAAAAACACCTTTGAGACAACCACGGTACCTGGATAACTGAGAATCTCCATAGACAGACACATGCGTAGGATGGTTACGGTATTAGCCGGTTTACAACATAGAATGTAGCATTGGGTTGATTGCTTTCACTAATTTTCTTAGTTCTAGATTGCTTCTCTCCTTGGTTACCGTAATTTCTGGAGTATAAGACGCACCTTTTCCCCCCCTAAAAGTGTGTGTGTGTGTGTGTGGGGAATTTAAGTGCGTCTTATACACCAAATGTAGCCCTGCCCACCCACTGCCCCCCATCCTTTGGCCTCTGCCTCCCAGCAATTTACCTCCTTGCAGCAAGCAGAAACAGCCCCTTTCAGCTTCAGCACAGCCTAATTAGCACAAGTTGATTGCTGGTTGGATCGGCCTCCCGACTCTCAGCTGTTTCAGGCTGCAGGGATCGCCGTGGCCTATGGCTGCACGGGCCTCTGCTGCTTGCTGCAAGGAGGTAAATTGCTGGGAGCAGATTTTTTTTTTTGTGCTAATCAAGCTATGCTGAAAATGAAAGTAAAGCAGGCTGTTTGCTGTTTGCTGCAACGAGGCAAAATTGCTGGGAGGCAGAGGCAGATTTCTTTTTCTGATTTTCTGGTTTGCTTTGGAAAACAGGTTGACCCCCCCCTTGTCTTTGTAGGAGCCCCTCAAATATTGGAAGACTGCTATCCTGTCTCCCCTGGTCCTTCTTTTCATTCAACTAGACATATCCAATTCCTGCAACTGTTCTTCATATGTTTTAGCCTCCAGTCCCCTAATCACCGTGGTTGCTCTTCTCTGCGCTCTTTCTAGAGTCTCAACCAGAGGTGGGTTTCAGCAGGTTCTGACAAGTTTTGGAGAACCGGTAGTGGAAATTTTGAGTAGTTTGGAGAACCGGCAAATACCACCTCTGGCTGGTCCCAGAGTGGGGTGGGAATGGAGATTTTGCAATATCCTTCCCCCAGGAGTGGGGAGGGAATAGGGATTTTGCAGTATCCTTCTCCTGCCACGCCAACCAAGCCACGCCCACAGAACCAGTAGTAAAAATATTTGGATTTCACCACCGAATCCAGACTTGTAAAATGGAGCAAAACTCATCGATTCTCCATCTTGCTTTGCTGCGGAAATTCTGGATTCAATTATAACCGTTCATTGAGGATTATTTCCATTTTCCCTCCCTTCCCCAATGAAAACTGCTGGCTGGGGAATTCTGGGAGTTGAAGTCCATTCGTGTTAAAATTGTTAAGGTTAACAAATACTTCCCTAACGTTTCTCTCTTAGTCCGGAGCTTTTTTTTGTGTGTGTGTTGTCGTCTTCCAAGCCCAGGACAATCTCTTAAATGCTGGCCCATTTGCATTGAATTTGTTACTATTGTTCTGTGTTATTCCTCTAATCCCTTGTTTTTCTCTTCCCCTCATCCGGAATCTGAGAGACACGAGCAGCTTACGAGAGGGGGAGGAAAGAGGGAGAGGAGGAGGAATCATCCAATTTTTCACTTCAAAGAAAGAGGATAGTCCATGGAAAACAGCAGTAAATAAAGACCAGCTTTTGAGGTTTGCGTTCGGAGCGGTTGAATGAAAGAAAAGATTTTCTTGTTAGGGATTTTTTTGGGGGCGATCAATAATATGGAAGGAGTTTGCCACTGTCTTCTAGGATGGCTTTTTAGCTTCATCGCCTAGCATTGGGATCTCCTTGTGGTCTCCCATCCAAACCCCAACAAGTAGCTTTATCTACTTAGATTACAGGAGATGCTAAAGTTGGTTGAGGATTTCTACTTATTGCAGATGTGAATGTAAGCGTCCAGATTTCTGCCTTGAGTTACTTGGGAAGTAATGTGGAATAGAAATGAATGAAGGGAGGGAGGGTGGGTGGGAGAGGGAAGGAGGAAAGGAAAAAAAGAGATAAAAGGAGAGGGGAGGGGAAGGGGAGGAGGAGGGAGGGAGGGAGGGTGGAAGAGGAAAGGGGGAAAGGAAAGGAAAAGAAGGGGGAAAGAGAAAAAAGAAGAGGAGAGGGGAGGGAAAGGGGAAGGGGAAGGGGAGGAGAAGGGAGGGAGGAGGAAAGGAAGAAGGAAAAAAAGAGGAAGGAAAGGAAACAGATACAGAAAGGCAAAGGAAAGGGAAAGGAAAGAGGAAAGGGAAAGGAAAAGAAAGGAAAGAATGGAAATGGAGGACGGAGGGAGGAAGGAAGGAGAAAAGGAACAAGGAAAAAGAGGAAGAATGAGAAAAGGGAAAGGAAGGGAAGGAAAGGGAAGGAAAGAAGGAAAGGAAAGATGGAAGGAGGGAGGGAGGGAGATGAATGGAAGAAGAAAGGAAGGAAGCAGTTGGAAGGAAGGGAGAAAAAAGGAAAGAAGGAAGGAGATATATGGGAAGAAGAAAGGAAGGAGGTAAATGGATCAAAGGAAGGGAGGAAAAGAAAAGAAAAGGAAGGAAGAAAGAAAGAAAGGAAAACTCAAGTCTTTAGGAAAGGCTATCTTAATAGTCATTGCTCAATGTGAAATCACCAAAAACATATCCAACCATTTTGTCTGCTTGCTGCATTTAGCTTGCAGTTTGCTTTATAGATCTGATTTAGTTAAGAATCCGTGGCTTCTTAATTAAATCGAGCTTAAAACAAGCTCTGGTTTAGCAGCATGTGAGAACTCACCCATGCCAGAGAGGGCGAGTGTTTAGCAGCTGGACTCGTACAAAATCTATCCCTATGCCACCCGGGTGAGATAACATCACTCAGTTTTGGCTTGGCCAATGGCTTCCTCACCCAGTTGCCAGGATTAGGGGAGAACGTGGAAGGAGGATCTCCCGTTTTAAGTTCTCCCAGGTGTGATCTTGGCCACGGAACCACGGAGAAGGGAGATCCACTCACTTTTTAAGAATTGTGTGGCTTAACTAGCAAACCTCTTCACAAGTATGTTTCGCCCTGATCTTCCCCATCGGGTTGCCTTCGTCCAGGTGCTGCCATCTTCTGGCGGCCGAGCGCCATTGCTTTGCTTTGCTGTGAAAGTTTTAGAGCAGGGGCGTCAAACTTGATTTCATTGAGGGCCACATGAGGGTTGTGTTTGACCACCGGGGTGGGGGTGGGTGGGCTGAGTGGGCGTGGCTGGGGTGGGTGGATGTGGTGCCAGAGTGGGCGTGGCCAACTCGATGTCCCACCAGAAGTTGTCAAATGGGCCGTTTTTGGCCTCCAGAGGACCTCCGGGGGCGGGAGACGGCTGGGGAAGGCTGTTTTTGCCCTCCCCAGACTCCTAGAGAGGCTCTGGAGGCTGAGGACAGCAAAAAATGGCCTTCCGGTCCTACCAGAAGTTGTTAAACTGGCTGTTTTCGGCTTCCAGAGGACCTCCAAGGGGGTGGGGAAGGCCGTTTTTACGCTCCTCAGACTCCTAGAGAGGCCCTGGTGCCAAGTGAGAAAGAAAAATAGGTCTCCCTTCCCCCAGGGCCTCCGGAGGCAGGAAACAGCTTGTTTCCCTACTTCTGGTGGGCCCAGAAGACCCAAAAATCAGCTGGTTGGCGCCGGAGCTGAGCTCGCATGCCTACTGATATGGCTACATGTGCCACCTGTGGCATGTGTGCCATAGGTTCACCATCACGGTTCTGGTCATCTAGTCTAACCTCCCACCCAAGCAGGAGACCCTCCAGCCCTCTGCCAGCAAAAATGGAGCCCGGGAGGGGCCACAGGAGGCCGTCGAGCTCTGTTTTCCCTGGCAGAAGCACCATCGGCCAGATCTATGCACCCCGCAGGCCGGATCCAGCCTGTGGGCCTTGAGTTCGACACCCCTGGTTTAGAGCAACATATTACAACCTTGGCGACTGGAAGATGGTTGGTACTTCAACTCCCAGAATCCTCTGGCTGGAGAATCCTGGGAATGGAAGTCCGCATTTCTTCCAGTTGCCAAGCTTGAAAATAACCGGTTTAGAAGTTTGGAGCAAGTCTTTTTTTGACTTGAAGAGGGGTGGACTTCAACCCCCAGAATTCCCCATATTCTGAGAATTGGCAGTTCACCTATCTTAAAATTGCTGAGGTTGAGAATCTGTGGTTTAGAGTTTAGAACAATCTTACTCAACTTCAGCAACTTGAAGATGGGTGGACTTCAACACCCAGAATTCCCTAGCCAGTAATGCTGGCTGGGGAATTCTGGGAGTTGAAGTCCACCCATCTTCAGGTTTTTGAAATATTGGTTTATATATTGAGCTGTGCTAAGGGGAAAAAGAGTGCCTCACCCCCTTTTTTGTAGCAGTTGCATTATTTGAATATTTATTTCTATGACCCAGGTTCGGGTTACGCTTGTGAGCTATGTCCAAGGGTCAAAGGGCAATTTAGCAATGTGCTACTGAGATCTGCAAGCAATAAATTGAACTGTATGTTCGATAGATACATGAATCGCAAACTCCCTTGTGTCCAACTCCAGCTGTTTTATTTTATTTTTTTATTTCATTTCATTTCATTCATTTATTATTTTATTTTTTATTTCATTTCATTTCATTTCATTTTGTTTTATTATTTTATTTCATTTCATTTCATTCATTTATTATTTCATTTCATTTCATTTCATTTCTTTATTTTGTTTTGTTTTGTATTGTTTCATTATTTTATTTTACCGGTACTTTACTTTACTTTACTTTACTTTACTTTACTTTACTTTACTTTACTTTACTTTACTTTACTTTACTTTATTTATGCAATGAAAGACGTACAAGTTCTCCTGGACCACAACGGAACCCAAAATTTCCGTTGCTAAGCGAGATGGTTGTTAAGTGAGTTTTGTCCCATTTTTGCGACCTTTCTTGCCACCGTTGTTAACTGAATCCCTGTTGCTGTTTAGCGAGTAATACGATGGTTAAGTGAATCTGTCTTCCCTATTGACTTTGCTTGTCTGAAGGTCGCAAAGGGGGATCACGTGGGGCATTGCAACCATCATAAATAGGAGCCCATGGCCAAACGCCTGGATTTTGATCCCGTAAGCATGGGGATGCTACAACGGTCATACGTGTGAAAAATGACTATGGAGATTCTCAGCCATCCAGGCTATGGTTGTCCCAAAGGTGCTCAAGAGCTAAAGAAGCTTCTTGGATGAGAAGCAGGGATGAAATGTAAAATTTGTTACTACCTGTTCCGTGGGCGTGGCTTATTTTGTGGGCGTGGCTTGGTGGGGGGCACATAATGTGACTGGATGGGTGTGGCCAACTTTTTTTTTTTACTTTTACTTTTAAAAGCATTTTTTCTACAGCCTCTTTGGCCGAAGAGGCTGCAGAAAAAAATGCTTTTAGGAGCCTCTGACGATCAGGCAACTCAGCTGGGATCGCCAGAGGCTTTTAATAGGCA
The DNA here is from genome assembly GCA_012654045.1 of Ptyas mucosa. Lineage (NCBI taxonomy): Eukaryota > Metazoa > Chordata > Lepidosauria > Squamata > Colubridae > Ptyas > Ptyas mucosa. Next base: position 7,856 of record WNWU01012887.1, on the reverse strand, counting down.
TTTTTCCCCCCTACAACCTCTTTGGCTGAAGAGGTTGTTAAAAAAATGCTTTTAAAAGCCTCTGACGATCCCAGCTGAACCACGCGATCATCAGAGGCTTTTTTTTTAACTTTTAAAAGCATTTTTTTCATCCGAAGAGGTTGTAGAAAAAATGCTTTTAAAAGTTAAAAAAAAAAGCCTCTGATGATCGTGCGGTTCAGATGGGCATGGGAGGGGGGCAGGGATTTTTGCTATCGATTCTCCAAACCATCTGCCACCATTGCTACCGGATTGGGCGATCCGGTCCGAACCGGGAGCATTTCACCCCTGATGAGAAGCCAAACATCTTCAAAGAGAAGACCACACCTGGAATACTGCAACCAATTTTGATCGCTGTACTAAAAAAAAGATGTTGAGACTTCGGAAAAAGTTCAGAGAAGAGCAGTTAAGAGGATCAAAGGCTTGGAGACTAAAACATATGAAGAACGACTGCAGAACTGGGTATGGCCAGTCTAGAGAAGAGAAGGACCAGGATAGACATGATAGCAGCGTTCTAGTATTTGAGGGACTTCCACAAAGAAGAGGGAGTCAACAAGCTATTCTCCGAAGCACCTGAGGGCAGGACAAGAAGCAATGGGTGGAAACTCATCAAGGAGAGAAGCAACCTGGAACTAAGGAGATTCTTTAGTTCCTAACAATGAGGACAATTAACCAATGGAACAGCTTGCCACCAGAAATCGTGGGTGCTCCATCACTGGAGGCTTTTAAGAAGAGACTGGACAGTCACATATCCGAAATGGTATAGATCAGTCTCATCAGTGTGTGTGTGTGTGTGTGTGTGTGTGTGTGTGTGTGTAGAAATGGCGACTTTTGAATCCTGTCGCAGTGCAATTGTGCCTCAAATCTTGCAAACCTGGATTGAGAAGCGACCGAACAGATTTAAGGAAGGCTCTTAATTTTTTTCATTATTTTTTGTGTGCATTTGCATGCTACGTATGCCTTTCGTCTGGCCTTTATTTTCGTCCTGGGCTGGCCACAAATCAACTCTTCCCTTTCCAAATCTGCAGATGATCCCTTTTGATCCTTTTGCACGGGACAAGGGCTGCCTGCTGTGAATTCGAGTTTGCTTTGAATGGAGGTTTCACACCCCCTTCTTTTCCCCCCGACGTGAGTCGCCACGGGGAGGCAGATCCACATACAGCCGTGGCCAAAATTGTGGAAACCTTTTGGGGAAAAGTGTATTTTGGAGGTTTGATGGCTATTAACACCACTTTTTTTTTTCTTTGGAGTTTCAAGATAATCCTATTCCACTGCTGGAATGGCCTGGGAATAGCCCAGTTGAAAATCTATGGAGCCGACTAAAGAAACTGGTTAGTCAGAAGCGACCCAGCAATAAAACCCAGTTCATAGAAGCCATCATTCAATCTCGGTTTCACATGATAACAGCTGCAGAACTAAAAGACTTGGTTCACTCCATGGGAAGACGTCGTAAGGCCGTCATTCATGCTAAAGGTTCCCCAACTGAGTATTAACTGACATGGGGATCATTTTTGTGTATCTTTTTTTTCCTAGGATGATCATTTTTGTATATCTCGTTTTTTTCTACATGTTTCCCTTTTCTTCTTTACACTGTAACTGCTATTCCAACAGCAAACCCTTCATAAAAGTTATTGCATTACACTCTTGATCAGATTATCTTTCCATTGATATATAATTTTATGGTACTACTCCTAAAGAAAAAAGTGGTGTTATTAGCTAGTTTTGGAAAATACGCTTTTCCCAAAAGGTTTCCACAATTTTGGCCCCTGCTGTACAGCGGGATTCTTCCTCTTTAGATGAATTTGACAGGATGAAAGTTGTCTCGAATTCCAGGCGTGATCGCAGCTGGGGTTTATAACCTAGCATCAAATCTCCAGGCGAAATCAGGGTTTGCGGCGTTAAATACAGGTAGGCCTTGACTTACGACCGTAATAGAACCTGCCTATGGTAGTTGTAAGTCATAATGGATATAAAACGAATGACCCACGTGACTGAACTGATTTTATGATCCTTTTTTGGGGCAATCATTACGTGAACCCACAGTCAATAAGTCAAACGTATGAAGAACGGTTGCAGGAATTGGGTATGTCTAGTCGAGTGAAAAGAACGACTAGGGGGGACATGATAGCGGTCTTCCAGTATTTGAGGGGCTGCCCCCAAAAAGAGGGGGTCAAATTATTCTCCAAAACACCTGAAGGCAGGACAATAAGCAACGGATGGAAACTCACGAAGGAGAGAAGCAACCTGGAATTAAGGAGAAACTTCCCGACAATGAGAACAATTAACCAGTGGAACAGCTTGCCACCAGAAGTTGTGGGTGCTTCTTTATCGCTGGAGGCTTTTAGGAAGAGACTGGACAGTCACTTGCCTGGAATGGTACTATAGGATCTTCTGCTTGAGCAGGGGGCTGGACTAGAAGACCTCCAAGGTCCCTTCCAGTTCTATTCTGATTGATTGATTGATTGAAAACGAATCTTTCAGCACATGAATCTGGGGCTTCTCATAAGATTAGGGACCATGAGCTGCGGTGGCTCATGGTCTGATGAGAAATGATACGTCTTCACGAAAAATCAAGGAAGTCCAGTTGCCTTTTTTTAAAAAAGCACCTTTGGGCTAATTTTTGACAGGGCAACGTTTAATCCACCTCGGTAACTTTAAGAAGTGTGGATTTCAATTCCCAGAATTCTGTAAACCGCTTGGGGTCCCTGTGAGTGAGTCACTCTTTTTAGTATTGTGAGTCATCGTGAGTGAGTTTGATGGCCCTGTAAATGTTCTTAACAGGTAGATAACTAGATGGCAAAGATAGATAGATAGATAGATAGATAGATAGATAGATAGATAGATAGA
>WNWU01012886.1:0-14521 GCA_012654045.1 Ptyas mucosa | reverse complement strand
TCAGTCCTAGAGGAGATCAACCCTGACCGCTCTTTAGAAGGCCAGATCCTGAAGATGAAACTGAAATACTTTGGCCACCTAATGAGAAGGAAGGACTCACTGGAGAAGAGCCTAATGCTGGAACGATTGAGGGAAAAGAAGAAGGGGACGATAGAGAACGAGGTGGCTGGATGGAGACACTGAAGCTGTCGGCGTGAGCTGAAATGGACTCCAGAGGATGGTAGAGGACAGGAAGGCTTGGAGCAGGGGTCAGCAACCTGCGGCTCTGGAGCCGCATGTGGCTCTTTCACCCTTCTGCTGTGGCTCCCTTCACTCAAAATATTGTCACAACTGCCAATGTGCGACACCCACCGGCACGCGATTTATTGATCTTTTCAACCCCCGGTAGGCCAACCATAGATAAATCCAAGAAAGGAAACATTTCAGAAGAAAACAGAACATTTAATTCAACTACATATGCTAGTTTTGTGGCCGCTCAAGAAATAGTCAGGCACGGGAAGGGTTTTGTGGCTCCCGGTGTTTTCTTTTCTGTGGGAAACGAGTCCAAATGGCTTTTTGAGTGTTTAAGGTTGCATACCCCTGGCCTAGAGGAACGTTGTCCATGGGGTCACGATGGGTCGGACACGACTTTGCAACAACTGTCAGGAAAAGTTGCCTTTGAAAAGACTTCAGGGAAGTTTCCTCATGAGATCTTCTTTTGGGACCGAATGGAGGCATCTGAGAAGACAAGAAAATGGTGACTACTAGTCATAAAATGGTACATCATTTTGTAACTACACTCTGTCCATGAAAATTTCTCCAAAAAGTTCTCCCCCACCCCCAAGAATTTCTGAAGCAAATATACACTTTTAAAAATCAAAGTAACTGTAAGTGCTTGAGGTGGGGAAAAAAATGAAATGTTGATTTTGGATTTTACCGATTAATAGGCTTGTTGTTGAGTGGTGCGGTGGCCTGGAGGTGGAGCTCTTGCCTCATAATCAGAAGGCTGTGAGTTCGATCCTAGGTAGTGGCAGATATTTGTCTCTCTGGGCACTATGAGAATATATCTGCTGCGAACTCCGCATTGGTGATAGGAAGGGCATCCGGCCAGTAAACACTCAGCTCCATTCAGTTGCCCTAACTCCACCCCGATGCAAGGGATTATGGGGTCATTAAAAGACAAAAAAAAAAGGTTTGTTGTTATAGAAAAGGCTGATTCATATTATCATGTAAAAGTAAAAAAGTTGAGGTTTGATGCTATTATCTTATTCAACTGCACCAAAGGGAGTCGGAAGTCAATGCCTTTTCTTTCTTTTTTCCTTTTGCCCCACACTTTCCCCTTCCCTTTTTCCTCCCTTATTTTCCTACTATTTTCTTTTGTATTTTTGTATTATAAATTAATAAACAAAAATAGGGGGGGGGGAAATCCAGATAAGTCACTTTTTTAGTACTGTCCTAACTTTGAATGATTGCTAAACGAATAGTCATTACCTGAGGACTACTTGTATCATGCATTTGTTTTTTAAATACCAGCATTGGCACGAGAAACTGAATTTTTTTGGCTGCACCAAGGAGAAATAAGCATAGTCACCATGGAGGGAATTTTGTTTATGCATTATGAGCAAAGGCAATGTTGCTAGAATCTGTGATTAGAAGGAAAACAGAGGTGAGCTCCATAGAGCTTGACTGGAATTCTGGAATGGGGTTCTCGACCGACATTATTTTATTTATTTATTTGTCAAACATGTATAAGATTACAGATATAAGTATAAACATGATTATGAATACAGGATAAGGATACTAATAAATGGGGACAGTAGGATAGGGATGGTAGGCGCTTATGCATGCCCCTTACAGACCTCTTAGGAATGGGGTGAGGTCAATAGTAGACAAGGTTAAAGTTTTGGGGATTTGGGGAAGAAACCACAGAGTCAGGTAGTGCATTCCAGGCATTGACTACTCTGTTACTGAAGTCGTATTTTCTGCAATCGAGTTTGGAGCGGTTTACCTGGAGTTTGTATCTATTGTTTGCTCGTGTATTATTGCGGTTGAAGCTGAAGTAGTCATTGACAGGAAGGACATTGTAGGAGACAATTTTGTGTACTACGTTTAGGTCAGACCGGAGATGGTGTAGTCAGTGGTGGGATTCAAGTAATTTAACAACCGGTTCTCTGCCCTAATGGTTTCTTCCAACAACCAGTTTGCCAAACTGCAAAGAAAGTTAACAACCGGTTCTCCCGAAGTGGTGCGAACTGGCTGAATCCCACCACTTGGTGTAGTTCTAAATTGTCTAATCCCAAAATTTCAAGCCTGGTGGCATAAGGTATTCTGTTGCGAACAGAGGAGTGGAGGAATCTTCTTATGAAATATCCCTGGACTCACTCAACTGTATTAATGTCTGATATACAGTGTGGGTTCCAGGCAGATATTATTAATATTATTATTAATATTATTAATTATACCTGTGTTTCCCTGAAAATAAGGCCCTGTCTTATATTTTTTTGAACCCCAAAATAAGTGCTTGGCCTTATTTTCGGGGAGGTCTTATTATTTTGGGGCACATGGAGCAAGAAGGGGCTCCTCTTGCCATCTTACCTGATTTCCAGCTCTGTGTTTAAATATTTTCGGGGAGGGCTTATTTTTGGGGGGAGGCTTATTTTAGTGCTTGCACTCAAAAGCCTGATTGGGCTTATTATCAGGGGATGTCTTATTTTTGGGGAAACACGGTATGTATGTATGTATGTATGTATGCATGTATGCATGTATTTATTTGTTTGTTTGTTTGTTTGTTTGTTTGTTTGTTTATTTAAACTTTTATACCGCCCTTCTCCTTTCGGACTCAGGGCGGTGAACAGCCAGAATAAAAACATTTATACACAAAAGTTAAAATAATTTTAAAATAAATTAAATAGAATTTGGCCCTCTAATTTAAAATATTTCGATTTAAAATCAATATCAAATTTTAAAACCAAGATAAAATCAGGCCAGCCCGGCTAACTGAAAAAGGTGAGTTTTTAGGGCCCGATGAAAAGTCCGGAGGTCTGGGATCACCCGTATCTCTGGGGGTAGATCGTTCCAGAGGGTGGGCGCCACCACAGAGAAGGCTCTCCCCCTGGGGGTTGCCAGCCGGCATTGTCTGGCTGACAGCACCCTGAGGAGGCCTTCTCTGTGGGAGAATATATGTATATGTATATGTATATGTATATGTATATGTATATGTATATAATTATTATTAATTATTATTAGCAGATATTATTATTAATATTATTATTTAAAATATTATTATTTTAACCGTGTTATTGTAATGTAGGGACTGATGAGTCAATACGAAATGCTTGCATCTACCTCTGTTTGTCTTTTGGCTGTATTGTGAGAATAATCAGCACTGTGTTTTTAATTCCCCCTCTTTAAAAAAAAAACAAAAACAAAAAAACTGGAGGATGGTTGAAAAAGTGAAAACGACAATCTCCCTTTGAAAGAGACCTTTTAAATCGGAATTCCATTTTTGACAGCAGGGGTTGCCATCTTGCCAAGACATTCTTAACGATGAAGTCAGTTCAGCATCAAAGTCTTAAATGATGCATACAATTTCATGGCCGGCCAGCTATGGGTTGGTTGGGATGTTATGATTGATCAGGGGCGAAAGAAATGTCCTTTCATTTTGCTAAGATTACACCGGAAAAGCCGTAGGGTGTGGAAATAAAAAAAAAGAAAAGAAAAGAAAAAAGGAAACATCACAGAACCTGGGCACACACGTGTGCACACATACACAAACACACACACATATATATGGGAACACCATATTTCTTTTTTTACAAAAAAGTTGTTTTATTTATATAACATTCAGTTTTCATCAAACAGTGTGTGGTCTGAGTACAGTTATTTTTAAACAATCATAATCCTCATATTTGTCGTGGTGTTCATCACCACAATATTGATAATATAATAATATGATAATATAATAATAATAATACTTAACATCATCTTCTTTAACAACTCTCTACTTTAGCATTTCCTCTTTTTATATCTCCTCCTTTCTAACTTCTGTTTCTGTTATCTAGCCATTGATAAAATATGTCCCATATCAAAAAATATTCAGTTTCTTCTTTATCCTTAATAGTAAGTGTTAGTCTATCCATTTCTGCGCATTCTAAATATTTTCTTAATTACATTCCTCTCAAATGGAATCTCATCATTTTTCCATTGTTGCGCAAATACAATTCTAGTTGCGGTTAATATATGCAGGAGCCAGGGGTGAAATCTAGCAGGTTCTGGAGAACCGGTAGCAGAAATTTTGAGTAATTCTGAGAACTGGCAAATACCACTTCCGGCTGGCCCCAGAGTGGGGACGGAATGGGAATTTTGCAATATCCTTCCCACAGGAATGGGGAGGGAATGGGGATTTTGCAATATCCTTCCCCCTGGAGTGGGGAGGAAATGGAAATTTTGCAGTATCCTTCCCCTGCCATGCCCACCAAGCCACACCATGCCCACCAAGCCACGCCCACAGGACTGGTAGTAAAAAAAAATGAATTACACCACTGGCAGGACCAGATATGTAGTCTTTTTATCATATTTTTCCGGTAAAATGCCTAACAAAAATATCTCTGGTTTCAGGTCTATATGTTGCTTTGTCATTTTGAAACACCATATTTCTTGTTCTCTTTCTTGTCCGTACAATTGTTTTTCTCTTCTAAATAAATAAATAGATAGATAGACAGACAAACAAACAAACAAACCCTACATCTGTCGGTCTAAATAAGAAATAGGCCAGAGAAATCAAGATGGCCGTCCCACTGCTTTCCCTTCCTATCCCCATCCAGTCTGAGGCAAAAAACCATTTGGGTGTTCACATTAATGAGCCTGGATGAGTTATAAAGTCATTGAAAGAAAGGTTTCATGAAAAAGGAAAGAATATAGGTAATTCTCGGCTTACAACAGTTCATTTAGTTGTTACAACAGTCAAAGTTGCAATGGCATTGAACAGTTTTTCAATGCTGCGACTGTTTTTCACAGTTATGACCTTTGCAGCATCCTCATGGTCGTGTGATCAAAATTCAGACACTTGGCAACGTTGCTGCGTCCCAAGGCCATGTGATCCCCTTTTGTGACCTTCTGACAAGGAAAATCAATGGAGAATGCCGGATTCGCTTTACAACCAGGTTACTAACTTAGAACCGCCATGATCCACTTAACAAGTGACTTGACAAATGTCTCACTTAACAACATAAACTTTAGGCTCAGTCGTGGTCGTAGGTTGAGGACTATCTGTACCAAATGAAAAGCCATTTCATAAGCAGCGATTTAGAGAAGAACAAGGGTGAAACCAGCCCAAAAAAACAATTTCCGTGTAATGCACATCATGTAAATGTGCAACACTGCAACTGGCTATCAAGGCGAGTCAGTTGTCAAGTCCTTGACTTACGACCGTAATCCAATCTGCCTATTATAGTTATGTCATGACAGTCATAAAGCAGATCGCCGTGTGACTGGACCCATTTTTACAACCTTTTTAATGGTGGTCATTAAGAGAAAGTCATGGTTGTAAAACAAACATTTTGGTTCTAAAGAGAGTGCTACAGTCAGCAGGCTCTGTAACACTGCAGGATAAACACTAGTCTTCTCTGCACAGCTTCGGTGAAGGGACACGATGGCTCAGTGACTCAGACACTGAGCTTGTCGATCGAAAGGTCGGCAGTTCGAATCCCTAGTGCCACATAACGGGGTGAAGTCCCGTTACTTGTCCCAGCTTCTGCCAACCTAGCAGTTCGAAAGCACGTAAAAAATGCAAGTAGAAAAATAGGGACCACCTTTGGTGGGAAGGTAACAGCGTTCCATGCGCCTTTGGCATTTAGTCATGCCAGCCACATGACCACGGAGATGTCTTCAGACAGCACTAGCTCTTTGGCTTTGAAACAGAGATGAGCACCGCCCCCTAGAGTCGGGAACGACTAGCACATATGTACGAGGGGAACCTTTACCTTTACCTTTTAACGGAATTGGAAGGGACCTTGGAGGTCTTCTAGTCCAACCCCCTGATCAGGCAGGAAACCCTATACTATTTCAGACAAATGGTTGCCCAATCTCTTCTTAAAAACTTCCAGTGTTGGAGAATTCACAACTTCTGGAGGCAAGTTGTTCCACTGGTTAATTGTTCTAACTGTCAGGAAATTTCTCCTTCATTCGAAGTGGCTTCTCTCCTTGATTAGTTTCCACCCATTGCTTCTTGCCTTGCCTGCTGATGCTTTGGAGAATAAGGTTGACCCCCTCTTCTTTGGGGCAGCCCCTCAAATATGGGAACCCTACTATCATGTCACCCCTAGTCTTTCTTTTCATGAGGCTAGACATACCCAGTGGATGCAATCATTCTTTAGCATCCTACCTTTTAAAACTGTTCTATGTTATGCTGGAGTATATCTGATACATCCCTAGTCTGCACCATCAGCAAAGTCAGAAGATGCTCCCTTGTCTTTTTTCGGGATGAACGTCCATTGCCCTACCGGATAAAAATCCCTTTTCCATCTTTGGTTAACACATTTCCCTGGGCTGCTCAGAGCCTGCGTGTGGTACAGCTTTGTTTATGTGTGAAGGCCTGAAGTAAGAGGGATGTTTGTTTGAATTACTCTTAGTAGGAAAGATCAATGTTTAAAGCTAACCATCTGGGCAGGCCCATGAAGACATGCTATAACAGAGGATTCAGTGTTCAAGGTATAATATTTATAAATCTAAGGCAAAGGGGACACACACACATACACACACACAAACATATATATTTAGGTGATTAAGGCAATCTGATATTGATGAAGTGTTGGGCTTCTATTTGGACAGAAATTTTGGTACTTATCTTCGCAAAGGGCCATTTATACACTATTTGAAAGTAAATCAATAACAACTTGGCATCCCATTTCTCCAGCGGCCCTTTTCTGCTTACTATGCAATGTGCCAACTGAGTAAAGGGCACCCTTAAGTCTTCTGGGCATCTTAATGATATTGTGAATATCCTCCACTTAGCTTTAAGGAGTCTTCCTAACGACAAATGAGCCAAGAGGCAGTAATGGTTATGTTGGTACAACACAGGGGTCGGCAACCTTAAACCCTCAAAGAGCCACAAAGGTCCTAACCAGAAGCCCCCCGTTCAATTTTGGAACTGACCGGAAGTCCTGTTCCCCATCATAGGTTCCCCATCCACAGTTCTAGAGTCTAGAGCAGAGGTGTCCAATCCAGGCAACTTTAAGACGGATGGACCTCAACTTCCAGAATTCTGGGAGTTGAAGTCCATTAGTTTTAAAGTTGACAGGGTTGGACACCCCTGGTCTAGAGTATTGCTAACACACTGATGATGTTATCTAGTTTGGTAATGAAACATCTGCAAGGTATGGTAACTACCAAGCTCAAAGAGCATCAACTGCTCCGGCAGTTCAGTCCGGAGCTATAAATATTCTCTTTGTTCTGCCCCAGCTACGGACCCCAAAGAACGCAGCACACACAAAGTCCGTACAAACCTTAGTTTACTAATTAAAGATTACTAATGAGCTTTCTTAGTAATTGTTCAAACACAAATACAGTTTAAATCAATCTTTTCTGAACAAGGGCTGTTAATTTTACTTCATTAACAGCCAACAAGAATCCAAAGAATAATAACTCAATTCTGAGGTACAGTATTTCAGATAACCATAATCTTACTGTGGTTGGCAGAATGCCCAGAAGCAATTTGCAGGAAAACTGACAAGAGAGAAACAAGAGCCAAATCAAACGTTTCTGGAATCAAGACACGAAGGAATATGGACGAAGTTGTTTCCTGCAAATTGCATCAGTTGTCTTCCTTCCTTAAATAGGCTAGGGGAGTAGCCAATTAGCCCCAAGCCTTACTCTCGAGGAGACCTCCTCCTGAGGAGCCACTCCTGCCTTTTAACAGCTCTGTGCGCTCGTGCATCGAGAAGAGGCTCCTCCTCTTCTTCCTCTTCACTTATGGGAGCTTCTGGAAGTTCTGAAGGCCCTGGCTGAATCTCTGCCTCTGGCACCACATCTTCTCCAGCCTCCTCATTGTCTGACTCGAGCGCCAGCTGCACAGGCTGCTGGCGCAGCACCACACCAGCCTCCTCGCTGTCAGAATCAGCTATTAACTGCACAGGCCGCTGATGGGCCATAACACTCTTCTGCTAGTATTGTTAACAGTGCAGATCAGTGGTGGTATTCAGCTGGTTCTATCCAGTTCAGGCGAACTGGTAGTGTCATTGTCAGGAGGTTCTGCCCACCCACCCGGATGTAATCACGTCCTGTTTTTGACGCTCTGTGCATGCACACATTTGCGAAGTGGTAGCGAAGGTAAGTGAATACCACCCCTGGTGCAGATCCCAGGGAGAACGGTTCACTTTTCTCAGGGGTTCAGCTATTCTGTTTTCAATTTCAGCTGACATCTAGAATTCCATAATTTTTGTAGGCTACCATGCTTGTCCAGACCTCATTGGATTCCTGAGGGTTTTTTCTTGGGGGGGGGGGGCTGTTATTTATATAGCTGCTTGTTTTTAACATTCTTCGCTTCTGCAAACCTTGCATTTCACTCCCTTCTCCTTTTCAGTAGCTATTTGTTAGCTCTGCTATTTGGCACACAATATCCGAATTCATGGTAGAGGAAATGGTGATGCTGGTTGCTTTAATCTCAGGCAATCACAAATTAACAGTCAGATGTTCAGGGTAGTTCCTGTAATTCCAATTTACTATGCCACAGATTTTTACCCAGTAAGCTAAATTTTAAACCATAAACTAAATTTGAATCGACAAGATTACAGTATGAGCGAATGGCATGTTTGCTATTCAAATGATTTTGGTTTTCCACATGTTTATCTAAGACTGCATGAAAAGTAAACAATAAAACTGGCTTGGTCCCTTTGCTGCTAATGAAGGTGATCTCTTGTCCTCTACATTTATTAACTTACAGTATATGTTAACTTTCCTCAATGGAGGCATGCAACTCTCAACGTATTGAGAGTGCAATTCTCAGCAATGTGTTCGTAAAAGGTGTTTTATCTTGGCCTTTTCAGGTTAGATGCTCATAACTGATCAATTAAAAATCAATTAATTAAAAATCAATTAATTAAAAGTTGATTAATGTTTATTAATTTATTAATTAATTTAATTTATTAAAAATAAATTAATTAAAATTAATTGATCAATAACCTCTATTCAGTAAGAAAATGCTGAATTACTGATGGGTAAATTTCACCTATGGTCCGATCCATTTGTTTGGAGACTATAGACCAGGGCAGTGGTGAAATCCATTTTTTTTACTACCGGTTCTGTGGGCGTGGCTTGGTAGGCGTGGCAGAGGAAGGATACTGCAAAATCTCCATTCCCTCCCCACTCCAGGGGAAGGATGCTGCAAAATCCCCATTCCCTCCCCACTCCTGGGGGAAGGATATTGCAAAATCTCCATTCCCACCCCACTCTGGGGCCAGCCAGAGGTGGTATTCGCCGGTTCTCCAAACTACTCAAAATTTCTGCTACCGGTTCTCCAGAACCTGTCAGAACCTGCTGGATTTCACCCCTGGACCAGGGGTCTCCAACCTTGGCTGGGGAATTCTGGGAGTTGAAGTCCTTCAGGCTGAAAGTTGCCACGGTTGGCGATGCCTGCTATAGACAATCCATAGGTGAGAAACCAACTAGAGAGGACATGAAAGATTCGTGACTGACGTCCTAGAAATTAAGCTGTGGAAGAAACCAAAGATACTTAGAATGATAGAATTATAGAGCTGGAAGGGACTTGGAGGTCTTTTAGTCCAACTCACTATCCTGCCGTTGCAAACCTGGGAGGAAGCTTACTTGCAAAAGTATAAAATCTAAGTACTCTATGGACTTCCACAAGGGCAAAATGTTGCACATCAGGTACTGCTATTAAAAATAAAATAATAAATACCGTGTTTTCCGGAAAATAAGATCCTGTCTTATATTTTTTTGAACCCTGAAATTAGCGCTTGGCCTTATTTTCGAGGAGGTCTTATTATTTTGGGGCGTGTGGAACAAGATGGGGCTCCTCTTGCCGTCTTACCTGATTTCCAGCTCCGTCTCCCTAACTCTAACCAGAGGAAATGGCGGGGACTGGCTGCGCATTCATTTAAATATTTTTGGGGAGGGCTTATTTTTGTGCTCAAAAGCCCAATTGGGCTTATTTTCCGGGGAGGTTTTATTTTTGGGGAAACAGGGTAATAAAATAAAATAATCAAGAAATTAAAAATGAGAGCTCCCAGGATGATATTGGCAATTCTGCAATTCTGCTCTTAAACCAACCTCCTTTCCCCTTCTAGGACCAACTCTGAAGGCAGCATTAAGCAAATGGCTAATGGCATTAAGGGCATAACAGATGAATATACCGAGACAAGGAGTGGCAGACCCTGGGGGCGGAGTCAAAAGAGGAATCAGCCTAGAATCCTTCTGTAGCCACAAACGAATCAAGTTCAACCCCTCTTGAATTTCATTGACCCTTATCCAGTGGCAAAAGATTGCTTACCGATAGCTGAGGAGATTCCTGTGCATAGGCATGAGTAATAATAAATCTTATTGTGCTCGTGGTATTTCGTGCCTGACACACATTGAGTATAAGGTACCGTATTTTTCGGAGTATAAGACGCACCTACCTTTTTTGGTGAGGAAAAAAAGAAAAAGAAATCTCCCTCTACCTCTGAGCAATTTGCCTCGTTACAACAAACAGCAAACAGTCTGCTTTACTTTCAGTTTCGTTTTCAGCATAGCTTGATTAGCACAAGGAAAGCAAAAATCTGCTCCAGCAATTTACCTCTTTGCAGCAAGCAGCAGAGCCCTGAGCAAACAGCTGAGAGTAAATCAGCTGAGAGTCGGGAGGCTGATCTAATCAACATGTGCTAATTAGGATGTGCTGAAGCTGAAAGGAGCTGTTTTTTTCCTGCTGTTTGCTTGCAAGGAGGTAACTGCTGCGAAGCAGAGGCCAAAGGGTAGGGGCCAGTGGGTGGGTGGGGTACATTCAGCGTATAAGACACACCTAAATTTTCACCCCCTTTTAGGTGGTGCGTCTTATATTCCGAAAAATACAGTAGGTGTTTTTTTTAACTGACCGATGGAAGGATGCTTCAACGTTTTCTCCCCTTCATTTCAGAAGACTAGCAAACATTTCCCTTACAGTTAGACAGAAAAACCCAAAGAGACTGAGAAAGAAAGGAAGAGAAGGGAAAGTGAGACTATTACATGCAGGGGAAATAAATTATTTAGACAAGATGGTCCATTTTGTGCTGACATCACTAATATGAAAACCCATTAAATCTTTGACACCCGTTCCATCCCTGGAGGCTGGAAGAGCTGTGGGGAGATATTAGAGATTATGATGTTCAGCTGGTGTTTCCACTTCCTTTTTACACTATGAATGCTTTTCCAAGGTGATTGTGTAAGTGGGATTAAGCAAATAATATACATTGTGAATCTACAAGTTTGTCCTATGTAGATACCCAGCAAGTGTCGATTTCTGCACATAGATAGTACAAGAGTGTACAATCCGCAATCTCTGAAAACTGGGGGAGGGGCAGCCTTCATTGCCCATCCCATACTAGCCAGTGAATTAAATATTTCAGTGTGACAGAAGAGGGGGATTATTAAATACCCGGGGAGTCATCTTACTGCATTTCATTTCATTTCGATTAAATTTTTAATGTAAATTGAAGCACATAGTGCACGATTCTGAATATTCCACTTAACTGTCAGATGTGGTTCTTGGTCTGGAAACAACTGTGCATCTTTAGTCAGGAAATGAAACAAGGGTTCCCTTTATTCTGCCTTCCACTCTGCCTCTGAGCTTTCTGGAGAGCTCTCTGTACCTGCCTAGTTGTCCTCTGATTTCTTCCCTCCCTCCCAAGCTGCAAGGGAAAGAGTTGGAAAGCACCTTGGCAGGGCTACTCTAGCACAATTCAGGCATATATTGACTTGCAAAATGGGGACAAGGAGTCTTTCAACATTGTCCATCAAGTTAGCAGGCAGAGAAATCAAATGGTGGAGATCTTTGGGTTAGAAATGCTGTTTACATACAGCACCACACAGAACAAACACAGTACAGTCACCATGTGCTTTACTGCTCAACTGTAACAGGAAAGAGGAAACTCTACTTAGAACAAAAGAGCATGGCGTATATACCATAGATCCAAACTTGTAAACACTGCCATCTACTGGCTGAATACTACTGTAGTTGTTGCATAAAAATACATTCCAACAATGAATTCCAACACGTTGACTTTATCCAGATGAGGGGATATTTCTCCAACCGTTTCTCTAGGGAAGGAGAGATTCGTCCTTAAGCGGTACAGGTAATCCTCGACTTACAACCCTTTGTTTAGTGACCATTTGAAATTACAACAGTACTGAAAAGGGTGACTTACGACCGATTTTCACACTTATGACCAGTCCCCATGCTTCAGATTGCTTATTCCTGCTATAATGCAATGATTTATCCAACAATATACTGGAATCTCCCAGCAACATGCATGCATGCATGCATGTATGTATGTGCCAAATTTATAAGTCACCCAACTCCATTATGATTCTTGGCATGTACAATATAACTTCAAAGCAATATTCTCCTTCTAAAGGAGAAGTCACATGCAAAATATTGCTTTACAACAGGGGTGTCAAACTCAATTTCATTGAGGGCCGCATCAGGGCTGTGGTTAACCTCGGGGGGCAGGGTGGGCATGGTTGACTGGGTGTGGCCACCTGGGTGGGTGGGACCAGCTTGATGACACTCACTGGGCGTGACCGACTGGGTGGGCGTGACCAACTGGGTGGGCGTGACTGACTGGGTGGGCGTGACTGACTGGGTGGGCGTGACCAGTTTGATGCCACTCACTGGGTGTGACCGACTGGGTGGGCGTGACTGGGTGGGCGTGACCAGTTTGATGCCACTTACTGGGTGTGACCGACAGGGTGGGCATGACTGACGGGGTGGGTGTGAGCAGCTTGATGCCACTCACTGGGCGTGACCGACTGGGTGGGTGTGACTGACTGGTTGGGCGTGACCAGCTTGATGCCACTCCCCAAATTGCTGTCATGTTTCCTCTTCGCATTGGGTAGACTGGGCCGAAGCAACGGGGGCCATCCCCTTACATTTTCCAGGACGTCCCTGCAGGCTGGTTCCGACCACATCGCGGGCCGGAGGTTGGCCACGGGCCTTGTGTTTACCACCCCTGCTTTACAAGAACTAATTGCCGGTTGAATTCCAGAAGACAAAGCTTGTACTGTAATATTTTACAGCTACATCTATGTTTATATCTTCACTAATCAAAATATGCATTGCACCAAGTTCAGAAATTTTGCACCGAGTTCAATCCCTGTCTTTATCTACACACAATACGCTTTCTGCCACTCACTCTACCAAGAATGCCCACGTGGCCAGATGAGTCAAGATGGCAGCTGTGACCTGTGATTGAAGCACCACTTGGTGGGGTTTTTTGGGGTGTGTGTGTGTGTATTGCATCCATACTTTTTTGATCATATGCTACCGACTTCCCTGGGTATGGTCATCTGAATGCATGAAAGTGGTTTAGTTGAGTGAGATCAGGGTACTTTTATCCCAACTCTCAGCAGAGTTCTGAGGTCTCATGCAGAATTATCCCGTCATCCAACCTCTGAGCCTTTCAAACCCCAATCTCTTATATACAAGATTTGAGTTACAACCTTGAAATCTGTCACTTCCCATATGGATCAAGAATTGGCACCTACACAGAATCTTCAGCCTAATTTCTAAAGCTCTCTTATAAGTGATTTTGGTCCCAACCTCTGGCGATCTAGAAAAAGAGAAGGAGAAACGGAGATGAGTCAGAAAAAGAGGCAATTATTTTAGCCTTTTGTCCCACCATGACCTTGCTGAATATTGTACTGAATTTATATGAGCTTTATTTCTATGTCTAAGAAGAATGTTCAGCTCACAAACGGCTGGGCTAATCCCTTGCTCCAGACCCAGATAGTTCTCCACAAGCTCCATTTATATTCCTCCCTCCCTCCCTTCCTCCCTCCCTTCCCCTTCTTCTTCCCTTCCCTTCCCTCCCTCTCTCCCTCCCTCTCTGCCTTCTTTCCCCCTTCCTTCCTTCCTTCTTCCTTCCTTCCTCCCTCCCTCCCTCCCTTCCCCTTCCCCTTCTTCTTCCCTTCCCTCCCCCCTCTCTCTCCCTTCCTCTCTGCCTTCTTTCCCCCCTCTCTTCCCTCCTCCTCCCCTTCCCCCTCCCCTTCCCCCCCCTCCCCCTTTTCCTTTCCTTCTTCCTCCTCCTCCTCTTCTGCTTCTTCTTCCTCCTTCCCCACCCTTCCTCTCTGCCTTCTTTCCCCCTCCCTCCCTCCCTCCCTTCCCCTTCTTCTTCCCTTCCCTCCCCTCTCTATCTCCCTTCCTCTCTGCCTTCTTTCCCACCTTTCTTTCTTCCCTTTCCCCTTCCCCTTCCTCCTCTTCTTTTTCTCTTCCTCGTCCACCTCTTCTGCTTCTTCCGCCCCCTCCCCCCCCCTTCCTCTCTGCCTTCTTTCCCCCTTCCTTCCTTCCTTCCTTCCT
>WNWU01012883.1:0-11535 GCA_012654045.1 Ptyas mucosa | reverse complement strand
ACTCATTGTTCCAGGGACAGACTAGCACGGAGAAACACCAAAGAAGATATTAACCAGTAAATTGCCATCTACTCCCTGTCAAACTACCCTAGTAAATGAGACTCTCTCTTGAAAATTATATCAAATCATATTATTATATTATTATATTATTATATTTGTATATATATTAACTTATTATCTATTATCTACTATATATCTATCCTATTTAGCAATTTATATTAGTATATATATTATATCTATTATATATTATTACTCACTATTTTATTACTATACTTTTACCATTCTCTCTCTTATCTAACTTATAGCAGAATTATAGCTGTTTGATATTTCTTACTTATTTATCTACTTACGTTAATAATAATTAATTGTTTTGATTGTTTTGACTTAATAGAAGATTAGCCCATCTGGAATCAAGTTAGAAATTAACTAAGAATGAATTAAGAGCTACTTAAGAAGCTAAATTGTTTAAGGTACTGTAGTTATTTAGAAAACTAATTGATTATAATTCATACATATATTCAGGAACTTTATACTAGATACTAAATAGCATCGAAATCATATTGATTATAAAAAATCTGCTTAGCTATCTGGACAAAATATTTAATAGCTCGACCATCTATTTCTGAACAAAATTTAGAGGAAAACAAACTAAAAGAGATTAAAGACAAGACCTAAGGAAGAGCCCTTGAATACACTGTGGCAAGTGCTATTGGATGGTTATCTGGAGGAATATTGAGAGAATACTAAGGAAACAAAAGTTGACCTTAAAAGAAATGGCAAGCTTGACCTCCACAATAGCAAAAACAGGGAAAAAGATCCCATCCAACCCAACACTGTCAATGGCATCCCTGGCAATGCAGAAATCGTTAGAAGGTCTTCAAAAAGTGGATAAACCTCCAACCACTCCAACTTTGCAAACAGTGTAGTCCTCTCTGCTATCAATTCAGGAGACCATGCTAGCAATGCAGGAAAAGCTATTAAACAGCCATTCGGAACTAAAATCAGATATTCACACACTGGACATGAAAATGAATGAGATTCAAACCTCCATCGCTAAAAACGAAAATAGAATACAAAAAGTAGAACAAAGGATTGAAAAGAATGAGAAAAAATTGGATATAGTAGATCAAACCCTTTCGGCACAGAATAAAGAAACGGAGGATTCCTTGATCCAACTCGAGATGGATAGGGCTGCGTTCTATCTTCGGTTCCAGAATATCGTGGAAGAAAAAGAAGAGAACTTGGGAGATAAGATGGCTGAACTGATCGCGGAAACCCTCCAACAGGAAAAACAAGAAATAATCAAAGAAATCGATGAGGTTTACAGAGTACAGACCAATTATGTGAGAAGAAATAGGCTACCAAGAGAAGTCCACGTGCGATTCGCAAGGAAACGGGTGAGAGACATTCTTTATAATATAGCAAGGGAAGAACAAATTATTTACGAAGGAAAAGAGATAAATGTCCTCAAACAGATTCCAAGAAGAGTGAGGGAAAGGAGGACAAATTACAGATTTTTGACGTCTCAGTTAAATAAGAGAAATATAACATTCCACTGGCTTTTGCCGGAAGGAATGCTAATATCATGGATGGGGAGAAAAATCAAAATTGATAGTATAAGTATGGCCCAAGAATTTCTTGATCAGCTAAGAGGAGGTGAAGAGGAACAAATTAGCAAGGAGGATATAGAAGCGACAAATACAGAGGAAGATACACCCCAAGAACAGAGCACAAGGGAAGACATAGAAGACGAAAAGAAAAAAGAAGATATAGAAGAAAAGGGGAAGAAAATAAGACCAGGAAGGGCAGTAACCTTAAAGGCAAACAAAAACTAAGAACTAGATACCAACAACGGGAATGGACAATATGAAAATTCTATCGTTAAACGTAAATGGTTTAAATGAACCCAAAAAGAGGAAACTAATATTGACAAAATTAGCAAAACAAAATCCCGATATAATCTGTTTACAGGAAGTCCATATAAAAAAAGATGAAGCATTTCGTTTAGATTACCCCAAATTTGGTAAAGTATTTGTGTCGTTAGCCGTAAAAAAGAAAAGGGGAGTAGTTATTTACGTAAAGAAAGGGATAGAGGCGGAATGCAAATACAAAGATGAAAAAGGGAGAATTCTTATAGTTGAAATAATAAGAGGTATGTCTAAAATGCTGTTAGTAGAGATATATGCCCCAAATAAAAAACAAGGGAAATTCTTTGAAAAATTACACGAACAACTCGCAAAATGGTCACAAAATGAAATTTGTTTATTAGGAGACATGAATGGAATTATAGATCCGAACAAAGACTATAAAAGCGCAAAAACTAGGAAAAACAAAAGATCCCCCCTACCTAAAAGTTTTTTTGATTTAATAGAGGAAATAAATTTAATAGACATGTGGCGTACATTACATCCCAATGAAAAACAATATACATATTATTCGATTCCGCAGAACTCTTGGTCCAGAATAGACATGATCTGGACCACTAGGAAGCTAGGATTGGAAATTTAAAAAGTTGATATATGTACAAATACTTGGGCAGATCACAAACATTTGGAAATTAATTGGTATTATACTAATAAGAGAAAACAATCGAGATGGACCCTAAGGACAAATTTGTTAAATGATAAAGAGTTTTTAGCAAAACTAAACAAAGAAATCAAACAATTTTTTATAGAAAACAAGAAACAAGATACGGCCAAAGAAATTATTTGGGACACTATGAAAGCCTATGTGAGGGGGCTAGTTATCTCATACACAGCTTTTAGAAACAAAGAAGAAAGGAAGGTGAGAGAGGGTCTTACTAAAACTTTAACAGAAATTGAAAAGGAATTACAACAAAGCCCGGGAGATGAGGCGACCAAACGAAAATGGTTGATGACAAGGCACAGAATAAATATATTAGATCAAGAGGAGATGGCGCAAAAAATAAAAAGATCCAAACATTATTGTTTTGAAAATGCTAACAAGTCAGGAAGGTGGCTTGCCTATAAATTAAAAAAAGAAAAAAATCAGATATTAGTACTAGAAGATTCTAAAGGTAATATACTAACAAAGGAAGAGGATAAGCAAGAAAGGGTGAGGGAATTCTATGAGAACCTATATAAAGACGAAAAGACCGAACCAAATAAAATAGAACAATACCTGATAGACGCTGACTTACCCCAAATTACAGAAGAAGAAAAAGAGATGCTGAATAGAAAAATTACAGTAGAAGAACTAAAAACAGCTCTCTCTAAAATTAAAAAAAATAAATCCCCAGGCCCAGATGGACTACCAGGAGAATTTTACGTAAAATTGGAAGAAACATTAAATCTAGAGTTACTAGAACTATTCAATGAGACTTTGATTGGCACTAAAATCCCGGACACCTGGAGGGAAGCATTTCTAACACTTATCTGGAAAGAAGGAACCGACCCCAAAAAAATAACAAACTATAGACCTATCTCCCTTCTGAACTCGGATTACAAATTGTTCATGAGTGTTATAGCAGAGAGAGTCAAAAAAATACTAAACCCCTGGATTCATAGCAACCAAAATGGATTTCTCCCGGGGAGGCAAATCAGAGATAACCTGAGAATAATATTAAACACTATAGAATATTACGAACAACACCCTGAGAAACAGCTAGCATTAGTGTTTGTCGATGCCCAAAAGGCTTTCAACAACCTAAATTGGAGCTTTATGATAAACCAAGTCAACTTAATGGGATTCGGGGCAAACTTCAGAAAGATGATACAAAACATCTATCATAAGCAGAGAGCAAATATATTAATGAATGGGGATAAGACCCAGACATTCCAGATCCACAGAGGAGTAAGGCAAGGATGCCCCCTTTCCCCCTTACTATATATCCTGGTGTTGGAAGTACTATTGAGAAAGATCAGAGCGAACAAAGAAATTAAAGGGCTCAGGGTTAGAAAGGAAATCTATAAAATACAAGCCTTCGCAGATGATGTAGCTCTTATTATAGAAGATCCGCTAGAATCAGGACCAAAAGCCTTGCAAGAAATACAAAACTACGGCCAAGTGGCTGGCCTTAAATTGAATAAGGAAAAAACAAAAATAATAACCAAAAACATGACGGAAGTACAAAAAAAAAGAATTGGAAAATCTATTAGGCCTCCAAATAGTCAAAAAAGTCAAGTATCTAGGAATTTGGATCACAGTGAGATACTCATCGTTAAAAGATGATAATTGTGTTCCACTGCTGAATAAAATACAGGAGGAACTAAGGAGATGGGGAAAACTAAAATTGTCTTTGATAGGGAAAATAGCGGCAATTAAAATGAATACTTTACCAAAAATTTTATTTCTATTTCAAAATGTCCCTTTAAAATTAGATAGAAAATTCTTCCAAGATTTGAAAAAACACGTTAGGAATTTTATTTGGGAAGGAAAGAAATTGAGAATTTCACTCAAAATTCTACAAGGGAAAAGAAAAATGGGCGGATTTGGACTCCCGGATTGGGAAACCTATCAAAAAGCAGCAAAACTAATTTGGATCAAAGAATGGATTACTCTACGGAATAAGAGAATTCTAACAATTGAAGGCCATGACCTACAAGAAGGGTGGCACGCTCACCTCTGGGACTTGAAAAATAAGAAGAAATCCTATTTCCATAAACATAAAATTAGAGAAACCCTTATACAAATATGGCAAGAAATCAGACAGAGGATCTACACCAAAGTTCCGAATTGGCTTTCTATTATGGAGGCCTTGACCACCCCAAATAGAACGGAAGTTACAAAATTTGGCACATATAAAGAAATTTTAGAAGAAAATGGAAATCTTAAACCACTTGAGACTCTTAAAGAACAAGGTTATAAGGTAGATTGGTGGAATTATTTGCAGATGAATTCGAGATACCAAAAAGATAAGGACAAATTCGGCATTGAAATGAAATATGGAAATTTCGATAAAATTATATGGGGAATAGATAAGAAAATGTTAACTAAATTATATAACTTTCTATTGGATGAGGATAAGGCAGAGGTCATTGCAAAGAACCAATTAAGTATTTGGGGGAAAAAATTCGGATACAATATTAATTATACTGATTGGGAAGAAGCATGGAATAGGAATTTTAAAATCACAAAATCAGCAACGTATAGGGAGAATCATTACAAAATACTACATAGATGGCATCTAGCCCCAGCCAGATTAGCAAAAATGTTTTCAAATCTTTCACCCAAGTGCTGGAAATGTGGTAAAGAAATTGGTACTTATTACCACATGTGGTGGTCTTGCCCAGAGGTCAAAAGATACTGGGCCAAAGTACGACAATGGTTACGTGAAATATTAGATCAGGAGGTACAATTGTCCCCAGAGTTCTTTCTTTTGGGTATAGTAGGCGATGGCCTAAACAAAAATAAAACTCAACTCACAATGCAGATAATAACTGCAGCCAGATTAGTGTTAGCAAAATTTTGGAAAAGCAAAACTCAACAGCCAGAAGAAATGTTAATAAATAAAATTTTAGAGTGTGCAGAAATGGCGAAGATAACGAGTCTGTTAATGGATGATGAGACAAGTAAATTTAATGAAGTATGGGGAAACTGGTACAATTGGTTAAGTAATAAGAAAAAGTAAATGATATGTTTTATATATAAATAGCTTTGATGAAATGTACATATAGTCTATAAATACAATAGAGAGGAATTTAGCCTAAGATGAAGTAGATTGGATATAAGATATAAGATATACAATGGATAAGAAACACTGTATCTCCGAACGATATCTAGAATTTTGCAAACTCTTTTTTTTCTTTTTTTCTTTTTTCTTTTTTTTCTTTTTCTTCTGTCTTTTTAACTTTGAAAATTCAATAAAGTATTTAAAAAAAAAAGTACAGTTTTGAGTGTACTAGTTCAAGATTGTTCTGGTTGCGCCATAAAGCTAGTTGTTCAACCTCTCATCTCTATGCAGATTCATCGTTGTCTTGAATGAGACCAATCACTGTTGTATCATCTGCAAACTTTAGTACTTTAACAGAGGGATCTTTTGAGGAGGAGAAAGTGTTAAAGTATTTACAAGAAGCAAAATTACCTCGGATTTCTAAAGATATGGGGGAGATGCTGGAAAGAAAAATAATGATGATGGAATTTACAGAACCAATCAAGAAGCAAAAGAACAGGGTGACTTCCGTTTGGCACCCCCGGCATTGTGGATGGTCTTCACGGACCGCCAGCCCCGTGATTCCGTAAAAGCCGCTTTGACAGCGCTAACCGGCTGTCTGGCGGCTTGAAAACCTCTCCATCGGGAGAAGATGGAGAGGAGAGCTGGTGGGTGTGGGTAGAGCTCCCTGTAAGCCCCTGGAATAATTCCAGGGGTTTGGAGGGTGAGAGCCCCCTGTTCAGCCCACTGAAGCTCCGGATCAAGGACTACTCTGTATAAACAGAGCCAGACGTCGCAACTAACTCTGCAGCCAAAAGGGAGATTAACTGATTTCAAGAGCAGACAGAGCGAAAGCAGGAGAACAAGCAATCTGCAAGTATCAATGCATAGCTCTGGGTTTACATTGTTTCTAACTGAATCTCTGTGAGTTGGAAGCTGGAAGATGGCGCCTTTGTTGTGGGTGTGAAAGCGAAAGTTAGAAACGAAAGTGTTTGTTGAGAGATCTGTGCTCTGAGAGTGGATTGAGCTGCCGGACTGAGAGTTTGGTGGAAGGAGAGGAAAGACTATTTTGCTTGATAAACTACAAACTACCTTTGAAAATTGTTTAAGAGATTCTGTGGTTGTTAAAGGGGAAAAAAGATTTCTTAGAAAAAGATGGCTTCTAAGCAAGTTAAGTCAGGACTTCCTAAAAGTGGAGGTGGCTCTCCAATAGTGTCAGTAGTGACACACAAAACACAATTTCCGGTGGAGCCACAGAGTCAAGATGCTTCTTTAAAAGAACTTAAAGAATTTATAAAAGAAGCCATGAATAATCAAACTGCAGCTATGAATGACCAAACAATAATCATGGATGGGAAACTTAAAGAATTTGCAGCACATAGAAAAACAATTAAAGATGTTGTTGAAGAAAAGCACAATGGAATAACAGAGGATATTATTCTAGCAGTTTCAGGATTGGCAGGACACCTTGTTCAGTTGGAGGAGAGAGTAGAAGAGATTAATGAAGCCAATTTGAACTTGGAAAACAAAGTAGGAGAAATTATGACTAAAACAGAGAAGGTGGATGATGAACTGGTTATCTTACAATACAGATCTATGGAATTTGCTTTGAGATTGAGAGGGCTAAAAGAAAATAGCCGTGAAAACTTAAGAGACATTTGTGCTGGAGCTATGGCAGAGATAATTAAAGAAAGACAGAAGACGTAGCAATCCAAATTGACAAAATTTATAGAGTTAATTCCTGGGTGGCAAGACAAAGGCAGTTGCCAAGAGATGTGGTGATTTATTTCACAACCAGAAGGATTAGAAATGATATTTTACAAGCTTCCTACAAGAACAAGGTTCAAGTGGCTGGACAAGAATTAGGGGTCCTGAAAGAGATCCCTCCCAAAATGTTAAGAGGTACAAAAGGATTTTGGATTCTTGGTAAATGAATTGAGAAATCAGCAGATCCAGTACAGATGGGATGTTCCAACTGGCCTAATAGTGAATTATGGTGGAAAAGGATATTGTTTAAATACAGTTTGGAAGGCAAAAGACTTTTATGTCAATGTCTTAAAGATTGGATACCCACCCTCACCGGGGGGGGGGGGGGAAAAAGAAAAAGGAGATGCTACAACAAGAGAAAGATGGAAAGCAGATACAAACCTATGCTGAAGTTGCATCTGGAGGAATTGTTATGGAAGAAGATTTAGCGCTACTTGGGGGCCCACCCCCAACTTCTGAATCACCTAAGACAGAGGAACCAAGAGAACAACGACTGACACGAGCAACCTACAAACGCCAAGAACAATAATTGAAAGAGCAACAACAATTGAAAGAGCAAGTCCAGAAAACAGAAGCAGTGGGAGCGGCCAGGCTGAAGAGTAAGATGGAGGAGGATATTCAGCGTATGCTCATGGAGCTTCGAGGGGCCAAAGATGGCAACTAAATTCCTATCTTGGAATGTCAATGGTTTGAATTCACCACAAAAAAGAAAGAAAATATTTCACTACTTGAAACCATTTAAGAATGATGTTATTTCTTTGCAAGAAACACATATTAGACTATCAGACCAAAAATATTCGATAAATTCAAGATTAGGTACACATTTTGTCAACGTCAGAGAACATCAGAGAAGAAAAATGGTTTAAGGATAGCAGTAATAAAAATGAATGTGCTACCTAGGTTTTTATTTTTGTTTCAAATGATATCAGTGCTTAAGAAAGATGGAAATTTGAGGGAGTGGCAGAAAGGGGTCAATACTTTTATCTGGAATGAGAAAAAACCAAGAATAAAATTGAAAATTATACAGGATATACGTGAGAGAGGAGGCCTTAAAATGCCTAATTTAAAATTGTATTATGAAGCAGCTGTTTTATCACACATTCGTGATTGGTTTAATTTAACTGAAGAGAGGATGCTAAATATAGAAGGTTGTGATTTGTTATATGGATGGCACACTTATCTGTTATATGAAAAAAAAGTAGATAAGGTGTTTAAATACCCATTTACCCAGGCTAAGATTTGATGAAATGGGGAAATTTGCAGTTATCCTTGATTGGTAGGATCTCAACTATTAAGATGAATATTCTGCCCAGAATTTTGTACTTATTTCAGACAATTCCAATCAAGTTGGGTAAGGAATTTTTTGTAGATTTAAATAAAATGATATTGAAATATATTTGGCAAGGGAAAAAGGCGAGAATAAAACTAAAGCTGTTACAAGATGCTAAAGTTAGGGGTGGTTTTGGTTTGCCTAATTTTGAATTATATTACCAAGCTGCAAGTTTAATGTGGATTAAAGAATGGATAACTTTGAGAAATACCAGATTATTGAATTTGGAGGAACATGATTTGTTCATGGGGTGGCATGCATTTTTATAGTACAAAGGAACAAAAATGCAAGGGTATTTTAGAAGACATCAGGTACATGAAGCTTTATGGTTGAATTGGGAGAAGGTCAAAAAAAATCACTATTTGAAGATTCCAGTCTGGGTATCTACAATTGAAGCTTTTTCATATCCAGTAATATTTAAAGGGGAACAAATTATTAGGTATAGTGAATTATTGGATGAAAAGGGTGAACTTAAATTAAAGCAGGATCTAGAAGATCAGGGATGTAAGATGGACTGGTTTTCATACATCCAAATGTTTTCTAGATATTGAGAGGATCTCAGACAAGAAGGTTTTTTATAATGTTTTGACTAATTTGGATAAGATTTGAATGGGCTCTGATGATCATATAATTAAAAAGTTGTATGGATATTTGTTAGAAGTAAAACTGGAAGAAGAACAAGTTAAAGAAGCAATGATAGCGTGGGGGAAAAATTTTGGCTATGGTATTGATTTAGAGAAATGGCAAAAATTGTGGTCACATAATTATAAAATGACAATGTCAACAGCATATAAGGAGAATTTGTATAAGATGTTTTGCAGGTGGCATTTAACCCCGGCGAGGATAGCCAGGATGTTCCAGAATAAATCGGAGAAATGTTGGAAGTGCCATCAGACTCCAGGATCCTATTACCATATGTGGAGGACATGCAGAAAAGCAAAGAGATATTGAACTAAGATACACACGTGGTTGGAAAACATGACTAAGAGACATATTGACTTTAAACCAGAGATATTTTTATTAGGCATCTTACCAGAGACATATAATAAAGAATTGCAATATTTAATTGTAAACCTTCTAACAGCGGCTAGAACTCTACTTGCTAAAAATTGGAAAGGAAAAAAGACACTTACTGATGAAGAAATTATTAAGAAAATGATGGATTGTGCTGAAATGAGTAAATTGACATTTGAAATAAGAAAACAGGAAGATAAACAATATTATTTGACATGGGACTTATTTTATCAATGGATGAACAATAAAACATGGAGATAAATATATAACATATAGATATTGAGATAAATTAAGAGGAATATTTTTTATGAAATTAAGCTTTGGATGTATAGTGATATTTTGAAGAGAAGAGGGAGCATAATAGGATGTTAACCGATCGATACACTGTCTAATTATTGGAATGATGATGTTTTTTATGTTTTATTTTTGTTTTAAAAAAAAACCAAATGATTTGGGGGGAAAACCAGAGGGATCTTTGAGATGCAGTCATTGGTATGGAGAGAGAGAAGAGAAGTGGGAGAGCACACAGCCTTGGGGGGCTGCTGTGCTAATTGCACAGGTATCAGAAGTGATTTTGTCTAGGTTCACCTGCTGCTTCATCTACTTTGCCTGCTGTAGATAACATTCTTTCCTTCTTTCTAGCTCTAGAGCTCTTGAGAAAGAAAGGAGCTTGGAAATTGTTTTTTCAAAGCCACAGCATAGGAAATACTCCAGAATCTTAAAAAAAACAAAGGGGAGGTAGAACCATGCAGTCAACGAGGCTTGTTATGGTCAATGATACAGACCAACTAACAACGGCTACAATCACAGGTGCGGAATTCCAAACTAAATCAACATAGTCAGCGCAATGTATCTATTCACAAGTTAGAACCGTGTCATGGGAAAGATCCATCTCCTGCTTTGATGGAATCCAGCATTTTCCCCTACCTCTTCTTTCAAAAAACCCAAACCAGAGAAAATAGTTTTCAGAAAAACTATTCTTGAAATTCCTTCTGTCTATAAAGCCCTTGAATACAAGAGTTCAAAGTAGCTATTATTTTTTTCCTGGCTGACAGAGGTGAGTCAGAATATGGAGGAAGTGACAGGGTGAATAGTAAAGAGCACCAAGCTCTTGAATGGGGAGCCTTATTTGGCTTTAATACTTTCAAAATATCCTTTAAGCGAAAGCATAATCGTGAAGAATTCCCTTTGTTAGTAAAGGATACCAATATGGAGGATTTCTTAGATTCCCTTAGCTTCACTAATACCAGATTTAAAAAATAAATCATGCCCTTTTGGCAGACCTATTACCTTTTGCTAAATGCAGAATGATTTCCAACAAGAAGGGTTACTTACTTTCATGCAGAGAGGCAGAATGAAACTTCCCAAAGAGAAAGCTTAGTTACAGTATGAAATTTAAATATATATTTCTCATATTGTATTACAGAATTCTTACCAGACTTTGGATAAGTGAGTATGAATATATCACTATCCCTGGTTTCAAAATCTTCTATTGCTTCAAGGAGATCGAGCTTTACTGATTCTTTTGCGAAATTATACCCTTTATAGTTGAATAATTCTGCATGTTCTGCTTTTTCCATAATAATAGGGCTGCAATAAAAGAAAAATTAAAGGGTTTATTTTCCTGCCTTAATGCTAGCAGCATAAACAGAAGGTCAAGATCTCTCACTTTATAATTATTGTTTCAATAATTCACATTTGGCAACCTGGTATAATTGCGTAAGAAAAATTTCTCTCTCTATCTTTCTATCATTCAGCAATCATTTCGTTGCAGACCTGGTTGTTGGAAAGGAACTCTGTTACTAAATGAGTA